>CM029274.1:24273985-24603985 GCA_016920895.1 Vaccinium myrtillus
CAAATGAGGAGGAGGGTTGATAAAATCTCAGCTTTTTTGTCTTTCTCATTTGATAAAATCAAGGGGTGATTTTATCAAATTTTGATAAAATCTTTTGAATGAGTGGTACTCATCCAAACAACCCACATCCAAACAACCCACACCACAGCCATGACTCTCGATGACCATTTTACCCAAATTTTAAATAGTTCTCGTAAACTTCATTTTTCAAAATTATATAATTTTGCTCATCAATGGTTATAAAAAAAACTAGTAACAACCCCTCACTCAGGACCATATGGATCTTTAAAAATCTAACATTAGCTTCTATATTTTACACATTTAAAGTAGATATAGATGCACAATTTTATATACTACCATTAATGAGGATCAAAGATTTGCTTTTAAAAGCAAACATTAAGGCTCAGTTTGGATGGCAGTAATCTCAAGGAGGATGGGAATTTCTTCTACCCAGTATTCTAACATTTGGAAGAGACAAGAAGGAGAATATGATGCCAGGTTTTTCTGATTCCGATGTTTGACAGAGACAGGAATAGGAATGTGATTCTTGATGATATATTCAACTAGGAATCACATTCCCTGAATGCTTGGGAATCTAATCCCTCCCTTACCCCAGGGGAATCTCAGATTCCTGACTCATTCATTAAGAAAAGTAAATGTTGACTTTAATAATTTCCAAAATAATTGTTCTCCACGTAAGATTACTGAATTAATCCAAACACCAAAATGCAATTCCTCCAGGTATCAAATTCCTAGGAATTCGATTCCCAGTAATCATATTTCTATTTCTACCCAAGAAAATTCCCAGGAATTTGATTATCGGTAATCATATTCCTATTCACACTCAAGATTCCGGTCATCCAAACATGCATAAACCAGGTAAGTGGATAGTTGCCCACACTTGATACTAGAGTTATAAACTCTTTGGTTTCCCACTCTTTGAGTTGCCCACTAATGGGCATTCATTACATCTCCCACTTGCACATAGTGGGCATAACACAACCACGCATTTTCTCTCTATCTCTTACGAATTCTCGTACATACCGGTAATAGACTGTGTGACCACCGAGCACATTTGCACATAAATTTTGGATTACTATGCTAAATCTTAATAAAAGACCAGCATAGTAACATCCCATAAAAGTGTCTCGCTATGCCCTAGACTCATCTGACCTCATCGGCTTAAACATCTTTAATCCCTCTTGAGTACAAATGCTCAAAGCTATGCTTAACCCACCAAATGTTATAATGTACTTACGATCATGTCGCTAACCGGTGGTGCCACAATCTGTCGACAGTAAGCTACATTAGCATTGATGTGTTATCAAATAGTTTTCCCTTCGCCCTCATACCACTCAATTTTGGTACCGCCGTTCACCTAGTAATGCCCCTTTAGACCAAATCAATCATGGACATAGGTAACATACTAAAACAACAGTCGCTGCTCCTTCTATCTTGTGACATAGTTAAAAGTCACAAAGGGCATAATATGGGTCATTTAAATGACCCAATAAACTCACACAGTGAAGAAGTAGGGATCTATTCTCTCACCTATATCATTGGTCGAATTAGCATATGTAGTATGAAATACATGCTACGATGGAGTTCTCTTTAAAGAAAGAGCGTATGTCTAAACTCTCTACATTGTACAGATCTTGGTATAGTCGTCAGTTTAAGCGCCTCACCCGAGTCTCCTATTCGCTCGTTACTCTAAGCGCCAAATTAAAAACTCGCATCTGGCTTATCACAGGCTACATGGAATGTGGGTTGTCCATGTACGGTCTAAAAAATAGTATAGACCTTATCTTAGCTTCAACTAAGGCGACGTTTGTAAACATACGTCTCATCTCTGCTCACTATCACAGCGCCAGAGGCGATCACTCGTGTGAGTGAGCTGATCTCTACCTGTCGATATACACATAATACAATATGTGTGTAAATAATCATGCTATATTAGAAATGAAAATAACATCATATGCATTTAAAGACAAATATCTCAATGGTCAACTGAAAAACAAAGTACAATCACAGTCTACAAAGTCCTAAACTCCTAACATGAACCTGAAAAGCATCTCTAGCTATAGGCTGTGTTAGAGGATCAACAATCATATGACTCGTAGAAACATGCTTCAGGACCACTTCATTTTGTGCAATCATCTCTCAAATGTAGTGGTAACGTATGTCGATGTGCTTGGTTTTTCCACGATATTTCGGATCCTTCGAGTAGGAAAGGGCTGCCATACTATCACAGTGCACTGTTACAGGATCTTAAATATATGTTACAACTCCAAGGTGTTGAAAAAACCTCCTCAACCAAACTGCTTCTTGTACTGCTGACGAGCAAGCTATGTACTCTGCCTCCATGGTCGACAAAGCTATGCATGATTGTTTTTTGTTGATTCATGTTATTGCGCCATTGTTTAGTAAAAACACATAACTTGAAGTTGATTTGCGTTCATCTAGGTCACTACCCCAATTAGCATCACTATAACCGAATAAGCGCAAGTTCGAACCCTGATAGCAAAGTACATAATCTTCTGTTCCTTTGAGGTACCCGAGTATCCTCCTCAATGCTTTCCAATGATCAAGTCCAGGATTTGACTGGAATCTACTAACAAAGCCAACTGCATAACATATATCAGGCCATGTACACATCGTAGCGTACATTAGGCTGCTGACAACACTCACATAGGGAACACGAGACATCTTTTCTCTTTCATCTTGAGTCTCAGGACACATATTTTGGCTCAAAGCTTCGCCTTTTCCAATTGGAGTGTCAATGGGCTTACAGTTATGCATGTGAAAACGTTCAAGAATTTTCTTAATATAAGCCTTTTGGGATAAACCAAGAAGTCTCTTTGAACGATCTCTTACAATTTTCACCCCAAGGATATAATCTGCCTCACCCATGTCCTTCATCTCAAAAGTAGAGGACAACCACCCTTTGGTGGCGACAATCATCTCTTTATTATTTCCAGCCAATAATATATCATCGACATACAATGACAATATGATGAAACTTTCCTTGGACCATTTAACATAGACCCAATGGTCTTCCTCGAACATCGTAAACCCTTTTGATAGAATGGCTCGATGAAATCTAAGGTACCATTGCCTAGATGACTGCTTTAAGCCATAAATGGACCGATTAAGCTTGCAATCTTTGCGCTCATGTCCTTTGACCACAAATCCAGCAGGTTGATCCATATAGATCTCTTCATCTAGATCCCCATTCAAAAATGGTGTTTTAACGTCCATTTGGTATAGTTCTGAATCCAAATTTGCTACAATGGCTAGAATAAGACGAATCGAGGCAAACCTCACTACAGGCGAGAAAGTCTCCTCATAGCCTATTCCCTCCTGTTGGGTATAGCCCTTCGCCGCAAGGCGAGCTTTGTACCTCTCAATTGAACCATCTGCCTTGTGCGTTACTTTGAACACCCATTTATGTCCAATGGCCTTGCGCCATGGTGGAAGATTCACCAAGTCCTAAACTTGGTTAGTCCTCATAGACTCCATTTCATTGCTTCTATCCACTCGTCTTTTGCAGAAGATGATAAAGCTTCTTACATTGTTCGTGGCTCATCATCGTCACGCGAAGCAACCATCAAAGCTTCCCCTTCTATCTCAAATCGACGACGGGGAATGTTTCCACGATCGCTTCTACGCAATTGAGGTTGTTGTGATATGCTCCCAATTGGTGGCAACTCGCTCCCACTATCCCTAGGAGCTTGAGGAATTTCTTCCATATTCTCTACTAGGCGATCTGCAGCAACTTGTTCCACCATTTCAAAAAACTCCATGTTTTTCTCAACCTCACCTCTGCATGGGAATCCATTCTCAATGAAATTCACATCGCGTGACTCTATTTCAGTTACGCTTCCATCGGGTTGTTCACCAAGGAACACATAACCTTTAGAGTGTTCTGAGTATCGAATAAAGATACATTTCTTCCCTCTAGGGCCTAACTTCCCATTTTTATGAGAAGTATCATGAACATAACCCCGCCGATCCCCATGGCCGCAATTTCCCAAATCGGGTTTGTCGCCGGTCCATAATTCATATGGTGTGGAAGGCATTGATTTAGAGGGCACTCGGTTTAGAATATAGGCAGCAGTCAAAAGTGCATCTCCCCAGTAGGAAATTGGAAGATTTGCTTGCGCCATCATAGTCCGCACCATGTCTAACAATGTCCGATTTCTTCTTTCCGCTACACCATTTTGTTGCGGTGTACCGGGCATTGCTAATTGCCTTTTGATCCCTTTTTCATCACATAAATTTTTGAAGAACTCAAACAGATATTCGCGCCCACGGCATGAAGCAATTTAATGTTTCTGATTTATAGAGATCAGATAAACAAAATCGTATCGCGTAAAATCATCAATGAATGTGATAAAATAAGAAGCCCCATGTCTCGCCTTTACATTCATTGGGCCACAGATGTCAGAGTGGATTAATTGCAAAGGAAAAGATGCCCTTTTGGCTTTTCCAAATGGTTTTCTTATTGACTTTCCTGCTAAACAATGTTCACATGTGGGCAGAGTTACTCTAGAGAGCTGGCCTATAAGGCCTTCTCTCGCCAACCTTGCCATCTTGTCTTTCCCAATATGGCCTAGTCTAGCATGCCATATAATAGAATCATCCGACACATTATCAGAAGTAGTCAATAACGCAATTGGATTATCAAAACGAGGCTATTCAATATCCATTATTATAAAACCGTCTGGAATAAAACCACAACCATAAAGACTCGTTTCCAAATAAATGGAAACACCATTATTCTCTAAGACAAACTTGAAACCAACTCTAAGCAAAGTAACTAAAGACAGAAGGTTCCGCCGAGTATCTGGAGCATACAAAACATCATGGAGCAATAGAGTGCGACCACCCCACAAATCCAACTTGTAAGTACCAATGCCTAGTACCTCCATGCTAGCTTCGTTCCCCACTTTGATGTCTCGACTCCCAGTTGGTATCCGACGGTAGTCCACATACCCGACCCGATCTCGCTCCATATGTTTGGTTGCTGCTGAATCTACAGTCCACAAAGGGAAAGAATGAGCAACCATAACATGACTAGTTACATAAATACTGCGAGAAACAAAGTCAGATTGTACCTACTTCTGCTCAGTGCAATCACGAGTGAAGTGACCTTCTTTGTTGCAATTATAGCAAACCTGCTTAGACTTGCCCTTCTTACTGCCACGCTTTCCTCTCCTGCGCCGGACGACCTTCACCTTATTCGGCGCTGGCCCAGCAGCCAGTCCCTGTTTGTTGGAGATCTCAGAGAACTTGCGCTTAGGCCTGGATGCCTTGCGCGAACTTGACTCAACCATGTGCGCAAAACTATTTGGCTTGCCACCTCTCGGCGCTCAACTTCAAGTTCCAAATGGCGCCCCACATCATCAAAAGTTTTGAGATTCTCATTGTGTGTCAAGTTCAAACTCATATCATCGCAAGTCTCAGGAAGGGAGCGAATCAAGGCTTGGATCTGTTGTTCATCGGTTAGGTTGTTCCCAGCTGCTTTGAGTTCACGGATCATGCTCGACATCGTCCTCAGATGCTGCCTCATAGTATGTTCAGGGCGCATCTTATAAGAGTCGAACCTTATGGTCAATCCGCGGAGTCTAGTGGCCGACGTCCCACCGTATTTTGCTTTGAGAGCTTTCCACATAGCTTCAGCTATTGGGTATTCATCAAACTCATCAAGCAGATCATTGCTCATGCTGCTCAACATAATAAAGCGCGCACAACGATTTCTCTTGCACCACTTTTCATAGGCAGCAAGATCAAGTGTGTGTTGTACAGTGTCCCCTTTCTCAGGCTCAGTCAGAGAGTGAGTTAGGAGGTCCTCAACCTCCTGCTCATTCAGAACATATTGGATTTTTCGATGCCAGATGTCAAAGTTGTCCCCGTTCAACTTCTCACCCTTGTTCAAATCAGTAGCAATACTATTGGAAGCCACCTCACTACAAAATAATGCGCTAAAGGGATATTACACACATAATCTTTAAATTTTGCCACATCAATCTAAATTAAAGAAAGACAATTTATCACACGTCGCAAAATCAAAAAATTGCAAAAACTCATAATCATCTTTTGCGCCACTAGTCACTATTGTCAATATTTAATTTAATCAAGCGCAAAATTTTGATTTTCGGGAGTGATATAACTCAACCGAACAACCTCCCACTAATTAAGACATTTCTTAAACATGAAACAAATATGGCTTAAAAAATATATAGCTCCATAAAAAAAGGGGCTATGTCTACGTGCCAGGTAATTACATAAACTAGCAAATATTAAAATTAAATTTCTCACAATAAAAAAAAATTAATCAAGATGTCGAAACAAAAAATACTATTCATTCTCATCAATTGAAACAGTAGTAAGCTAGAGTGCTTTTACTAAGTATTGGACCACAAAAAGAAAACAGTGCGTGACCTTAAAAAAGCTGAGCATAAATAAAATATTTTCAACTTTCAAAAGAAAGGAAAATCATGCCAGGATTTTTCTTCATTACAAGTCAGAGAGTCCAAACCGAGCACCAATCAGATTTCACATGATTTTTTTTTTCTCTTTAAAAAAACGTATTTCGGTTATAAGAACTAACCAAACACAGCAAAACATGGAAACTGGGTTTCACTCTACACAACTCCAAAATCCACATGTTATATATCATCGAACTCCTTATGAAACAAGGATTTATTAGAATATATGAAAGCCATATCACGAATCAAAAATGTGCGAGAGGAATTTATGGTCAAAGTTACGGATTCACAAATTTTGACCTCAAATTCCGGCCAAACGGCTCCACAACTTCAATCCAAACTTTTCAGAATTCATCACTACCTTATAAACTACAACAGATACGATTTTGATGCAATTCTGAGTAGATTCGAAAAACCACCATTCTTTCTCCGAAAAATTGTTTCTGACAAATATGCTATTACAGATCCAAAATGTAATATAGATGGCATAAATATAAACGGGAGAACACCATAATCATGGCTTTGATACCACTGTAAGGAATTGGCACAACGGAAACATACCTAACGGAGTGAGTGTCGAACCGGTGATGGCGTTGTACCTCGTCTAATGCTCGCCTGTAAACTACCCACGACTCTAGCTCGGTAGTGTGTAAAACTACTAGATTTTTACACTGATATCCATGGTCTAGAACCAACGAGTACGTTAGAGACTTCTCCGTTGATTTCATGGTTCCAACGGAGGTAGCTTTATATAGCCATCACCCCATTGAAAACTCATAAATTCAGAAAGCCAAAGGTTTTGAAACCTTTGCCATTAAGCCAAGGGTTATAAACCCTTTAAGTTGCCCACACTTGACGCTAGAGTCATAAACTCTTTGGTTTCCCACTCTTTGAGTTGCCCAATAATGGGCATTCATTACAGTTTTGTACTAGGCAAAAAAAGTTCTACAAACAGCAGGAGGTATGATTCATGTACAACCTTTTAAGCCTTTTAATTAGTGATTGGTTTCCGACAGAATACATGGGGAAACTTTTTGGAGTGGGCAAAATATGATTACCCTAGTGGTAGGCATAGCACGTGCCTTAAGCGATCACCACGAAAGGGTGAGTAGCTCGGCAACACATAGGGAGTCCTCGAGCCCTTTGCCGAGCTGGTTTAACCATGAATAAGGTCGATGTCATAAGAATGAGTCAATAAGTCAGGATGCACTAGCTCGGCGCAAGTCACTAAGGGATCCCCCTGACATGGCCGAGCTATATTGGCTACGTGTATAGCTTAAACAGCATTCTGGAATATATAATTCAGCTCGGCGTGATAAGCTGAGCTATGTATGAGTTATTCCGAGCTACGTGGAAGCACGGCACCGCCACGAGTAAGGCGGTGAGACATTCAAGAATCATCTAGGCGGTTCCTTATGAGATAAGGGGCAATCCCATGGAATAGGGGATTATTATGGAAAATCCTAACGTGATTAGGAGGATACCCCATATAGGAAGGAATCCTATATGGAAAGAAAGACCTCTGCTAGATGAGATCTAGCAGGATAAGGGAGCTCGTCCCTAATAGGAAAGTCCTATTAGGGGAAGGATTCCTAAAGAGAATGGGACAAAGGGGGCACGAGATGCCCAAGTTGATAAACATCTACACTTATAAATACAAAGCGAAAACCATGACAAGAGGTACGCTGTAACACCCAGTTATACGCATTGTGTTCTTTGCTTAATTAGTAACCTAGTACTAACTTAAGCATCGGAGGGCCTTTGCCGACGAGAGGTAAAGGTGCTCTAACCCTTGTCTGTCTTGCAGATTAGGGTTCCAACGAAGGAGGCACGTGATCAAGACCTTACGTGGATTTATTCCCCGTACAATTGGCGCCGTATGTGGGAAACGCTTACAAAAAGCTTTGTTCCTTTGGAAAAAGTCAACAATGGTGGTTTCAGAAACTCTGTTGTGCACTCCGCGAAGCGAAGACATGGAAAACGATGGAACCACCCTGGTGTACACTACGAGAAAGAGTACAAAGGTGGACAAAACTCCTACAGTTCTTAGAGCCCCTCAGAAGAAACCAGCAACTAGAAGGTTCAATATAGGGCATATCCCTGAGATTCCAAAGTTCAGGGATACGCGCCTAATAAATTTTGGTTTCCAAAGATCAGGTGAGCGGCGAAGACGCTCAAAGACGCCTCCAAGAGGTGGGGAAGCCTCCATCCAACGAGACCGGAGAAGAAGCCCCCCAAGGAGGGACGACCATAGGAGAACAAGGGATCAAGAGAAACAGGATAGCCTTGACAGAAAAGAGCAGGAGGCATAAGAGCTGGCCCGTGAAGTCACTCGACGAGAGCGAGAGATTCAGGACCTGAAGAAACAGCTCCAAGTGAAAGAGAAGGACCTACCCTCACGGACGAGATCCGTGCAGTATGAAAGAGAAAGGAGTCATCGTCGTAACGATGTCTCCGTTGACCGAGCAGCCTCTCCACGAAAAAGGAGAGAAATGAGCGTTTCCGTTGAAAAGAAGGAAAGGAGAAAGCACGCTAGGGACAGATATGAGAGGTCTGGTTCCAATGAACACGTTCCTGAGCAACATACGAGAAGAAGGGAAGCCGGCCGAGCTGATGGAGGCCCTAGAACTGCACGAGAAGCAGCTAAAGAGGCTTTAGGTCAGATCTCAAAGTCACCACTGGCCCATTGGATCCGGGCAGAAAAGACACCGAGCAGAGTGAAGCACTCAGCATTCATCCCTTACGAAACCAGCACGGATCCTGTGGCTCACATTCAACACTATCAGCAGGCCATGTTCATGCATGAGCAGGATGATGCCCTGCTATGCAAGATGTTCCCATCCAGTTTGGGAAAAATAGCCTTGAGTTGGTACCACAAGCTCCCTGAAGGATCAATCCTATGCTGGGCTCAATTAGCAGAAGAGTTTACCGCTCGGTTCTTAACAAGCCGAGCGGCCCCAAAAACTTTCGATGCGTTAACCTCTATGAGACAGAGGGACGAGGAGACTCTGCGGCAGTATTCCAAACGTTACTGGGAGACTTTCAACGAGATCGAAAACTGCAGCGAAGAGTATGCTCTGGCAACATTCAAGACAAGTTTGCCCATGCACAGTAAGCTACGAGAATCGCTTACCATGCATCCGGTAAAAACCGTGGCCATGCACGGGTAGAAGACGATATCCTACAAGCAGGAGGGAGGATTGTGGCTGGACAACCTCAGCTCCCAGAAAAGAAAACGGTGGAGTCTAAGGTGTACAAGAAGGACTACATGACAGGAAGGAAGGACTACACGCAGCAGAGGAAAGATAGGGTCGATCCAGACCCCAAGTCGTACTTCAGCATCATGGCGACCTTCAACATCCCAACCTACAAGATGTTGTACAGGATCAAGAATGAACCATGGTTCAGGAGGCCCTCAAAGATGACAGGAAATCCAGAAAAGAGGAGGGCTACTAATCAGCACTGCAGCTATCACAGAGATTGGGGACACATGACTGAAGATTGTGTGGAATACAAGAAGTTCTTGGATGAAAAAGTGGCGGAAGGCCATCTAAAAGAATTTCTGGCAGGTGACAAGAACGACGCCGAGCTGGTAGAAGAGATGGACTGCGAGAAAGGTCCAAAGGGGACAATCCATATGATACATGGACTAGTGGCCCCCTACACCAACAACGAGATCAGACACATCCAAAGGGTCAACGGGCAAGCGAAGCAAGTCATGAAGCTCGACATGAAGAGGCCGAGGGCCGAGGGAGTCATGGAGACTCCAATCACTTTCACTGATGATGACCTGGATGGGGTACTTAGTACCCCACAACGATGCGTTAGTGATTACCCTACGCATATGGGATTACGACGTGGAGAAAATTCTTGTGGATCAGGGGGCTAGTACAGAGATCATGTACTACCACACTTTCAAGAAGATGGAACTCCCACCGAGCTCGTTGCAAAAATGTTTAGTTCCATTGGTCGGCTTCAGTGCGCAGATGGTATGGCCTATGGGAAAGGTCACGCTGCCTGTCAGGGCAGGGTCAGTTGTCCTTAAAGCTGATTTCTTGGTGGTAGACTTGCCGTCCTCCTATAACGTGATTATAGGAAGAACTTGGATGCACAAAATGAGGGCAGTCTCCTCAACTTACCACCAAAAGATCAAGTACCCTGGAGTAGACGGCATTGTGTGCGTCAGAGGAAAACCAGAAGGCAGCCGACCTATGTTCCAACATGGTACTAAAAAGGTCCCCAAAGGCCGAGCTGGTGCAAACAGTTGAGGTCCCAGATCAGCCAACCTTGGAGGACGTCAGAGGTGACCCCACCAAGAAGATGGTGGAAGGATTGAAGAGGATACAGATTCAAGGAGACAATAAGGAAAGGTATTTCCTGATCGGCGACACACTTGCCGAACGAGAGGAAAGGGATTTGGTTGCCTTTCTGAAGGACCACATCTATGTTTTCGCATGGACTCCCCAAGAAATGCCTGGGATAGACCCCGAGATAATCTGCCATCACCTAAACGTAGATCCACAGCACAAACCAGTTGTGCAGAAGGCGAGAAGGTCGGCACCACAGCACGCCGACGCTGTGATAGAAGAAGTGGATCGCCTACTAGAAGCAGACGCCATACGAGAGGTGAGCTATCCTGACTGGCTAGCCAACACGGTTGTGGTCAAAAAGAAAAACGGGAAGTGGAGAGTCTGTGTGGATTTCACCAGCCTCAACAAAGCATGCCCAAAGGACAGCTTCCCACTCCCCAGGATCGATCAGCTAGTAGATGCCACGTCAGGCTATGAAAGGATGAGCTTCCTTGACGCATATCGAGGATACCATCAAATAGCCATGCATGAGCCAGACCAGGAGAAAACATCCTTCATCTCGCCGAGGGGACTCTACTGTTACAAAGTCATGCCATTTGGGTTAAGGAATGCTGGAGCTACCTACCAGAGGTTGGTTACTAAGATGTTTAAGCAACAGCTCGGTAAAACCATGGAGGTCTACATCGACGACATGGTAGTAAAAAGCAAGAAAAAGCTGGATCACCTTGCCGACCTGAGAGCAGCCTTCAGTATTATGAGGAAATACAAGTTAAAATTAAACGCCTCAAAATGTGCCTTTGGAGTCAGCTCGGGGAAGTTCCTAGGGCACCTGGTGACAAAGAGAGGGATTGAGGCAAACCCGGACCAGATCACGCCTCTGCAAGACCTTCAAAGCCCAAAGACCACGAAGGAGGTCCAAAGGCTGACAGGGATGGCAACAGCTCTTAACTGTTTCATCAGTAAGTCCTCAGACCGATGCAAACCATTCTTTCAGCTTCTGAAGAAGAGAGAAGGATATGAGTGGGGAGCTGAGCAGGAACAGGCTTTCCAGGAGTTGAAGCTCTACTTATCATCACCACCCTTACTCTCTACTCCAGAAGCTGGGGAGCGGTTGATACTATATCTAGCAGTATCTGATCATGCGGTCAGCTCGGTTCTCCTACGAATAAAGGGGACAGAGCAGGCTCCGATCTACTTTGTGAGCAAGACAATGTTAGATGCTGAGACACGTTACCTACCGTTGGAGAAGTTGGTATACGCTCTTGTCATTGCTTCAAGAAAATTGCCTCACTACTTTTTGCAGCATCCCATCACTGTGTTCACTGAATATCCACTAAGGGCCTTGCTCAGGAAGGCAGACTTCTCTGGACGAATATCCAAGTGGTCTATTGAGCTAAGCCAGTTTGACCTCGATTATCAGCCTAGGACAGCAATAAAAGGGCAAGTCCTAGCTGATTTTATAGCGGAGTTCGCTCCAACAGTGGCTCCACCTCCGCCAGCCCTCCACGAGAATGAGCAATCCAGTCCTACCGAGCAGCCAAAGAAGATGGCCGATCTGGATCCAGAGGAGTGGAGGCTCTACGTCGATGGGTCAGCTTGCAACAAAGGATCTGGAGCAGGGGTGGTATTGTTCTCTCCAGAAGGTTTGGTACTGGAGCAAGCACTACGACTAGGGTTTAGTGCCACTAACAACGTGGCAGAATATGAAGCCCTGCTTGCAGGACTAAGGAGCGCCCTGGAACTCAAGGTAACAAAATTGAGAATATTTTGTGATTCACAATTAGTCGTTAACCAGCTTTCAGGAGCATATGCTACGAAAAGCGAGAAGATGGCGGCATACTCAGAAGTAGCCAAGGATTTGCTTGACAAGTTTAGCAGAGCTCACATCCAACAAATTAGCTCGGGGCAGAATGCACATGCAGACTCGCTAGCTTGCCTAGGGTCGGCAATTAAGACAGAGTATCGCCGCACAGTGGCCGTAGACTACTTAAGTGAGCCAAGCATCGGCCGAGCGGTGGAAATCGTGATGGAGACAAAGTTTGGGCTGAGCTGGATGGATCAGATAGTGGCATACCTACGAGATGGGACCTTGCCAGAAGACAAGAGAGAAGCTCATAAGATCAGGACCAAGTCAGTACGTTTCTGGCTCTCCCCAGAAGGTAAGCTTTATAGAAAGTCTTTTCTTGGCCCATATTTGTTATGTGTACATCCAGCTCTAGTCCAAAAATTCCTTCATGAGATCCATGCTGGCACGTGTGGAGGACACACGGGTGGAAGGTCCATAGCCCACCGAGCAATATCCCAGGGATATTGGTGGCCTTATATGCAAGAGGATGCAAAAGCTTTTGTGAAGAAATGTGAGAAGTGTCAACGATATTCCCCTCTCATCCGAGCTCCAGCAGAGGATCTGTTGCCTCTGACCAGCCCATGGCCATTTGCCCAATGGGGATTGGACATCGTGGGTCCTCTCCCAATGGCAACAGGGAAACGAAAGTTCCTACTCATTGGCACGGATTACTTCACTAAGTGGATAGAAGGAGAAGCTCTAGCCAAGATTACAGAAGCTATGGTGGAAAAGTTTGTCTGGAACAAAATCATCACACGATTTGGAGTACCCTACTCCATCATCTCAGATAACGGGTCCCAGTTCGGTAAAAAGTTCAAAGCATTTTTTGCTTAGTACGGCGTCCGAAACTACTATTCAACCCCAGTTTACCCACAGAGCAATGGGCAAGCAGAGGCTTCGAATAAGACTATCCTGAAAAGTCTTAAGAAGAGATTGGAGGACAAGAAGGGGAAATGGCCAGACGAGCTACCAGCCGTGCTCTGGGCATATCGGACCACCCCACGGCGTTCTACGGGAGAGACGCCGTACTCCCTTGCTTATGGGACAGAGGCAGTCATACCACTGGAGGTTGGCCTGCCGACCATGCGCACTGCTCTTGTGGAATCGGGCGGCAATGACAAAGCCTTGGCCGAGCAGCTTGATCTCGCCGAAGAGAAAAGAGAGCGTGCACTCATTACTCTAGCAGCATATCAGGAGCAACTGTGAAGAAGTTACAACAAAAAGGTACAGCCAAGAGAATTCAAGGTTGGAGATCTAGTCCTGAGGAAAGTCTTGGCTAACACCAAAGTGTCCACTGATGGGAAGCTTGGGCCGAACTGGGAAGGGCCATATAAGATCGTTGGGATTGCTGGCATTGGGGCCTATCGATTGGCCGACCTGGATGGGGACCCAGTACCACGACCGTGGAATGTCCAGAACCTGAGAAAGTTCTACCAGTAATTTGATTATGTGATTACGAATACAATCACATCTTTTTTAGGTGAATACGAGAAAATTCACATTTGTTTTTTATGTGCCAAGTTGGGATTACGAATAAAATCACCAACATAAGTTATTTAGATCCTTTATCTTTATTTCAAGCATAAATAAGATTTCATTTTTTCTTTATTATTGTGATATTGCTTGAATACGAACCAAAGTTGTCTCAAATCTCTGTGATTCCTATTGGGGAGCAGAGAGTGTGTATACTTCAATCACTTTAAGTTTTCTTTTCCAAGTACGTGGACACTTGGTAAAAATTTCTAAGTACGAAAAACGTCGATTTGCAACGAATATTGCAAACTTCAAGTACGAAATCACTTAGATAAGCAACGAATATTGCCAAAAGTTTCTAAAGTATGGAAAAACTTAGACGTGCAACGAACATTGCACTAAAACACTAAGTATGCATAAACTTAGACTTGCAACAAATATTGCAATGGGTCCTGAGTACGAGGAAACTTAGATGCCTAAGTACGAAGAAACTTAGATGCCTAAAGTATGAAGACACTTAGGCTGTAACAAACTTCAAGCATGCAAACACCGTAGCACCTCAGAGTTAAAATTTAGTATCAACAGCCACATACGGCCAAATCAGGTCACGCAGGACCAATCACCAAAACAAAATAACACGACAAGTACGACAAATTTAAAGAAGTATTTGAAAGGCCACACCCGGCCGAGCAGGACCACACAGGGTCAATAGAGATAACAGGCATCAAGCCTCTTCACCGAGCTGATCAGCATCAGTGGCAAGGTTGGGATTGGGGTCATTGCCTCCAGCGGAGCTCTCAGCATTACCACCCTCTACAACAGTGAGGTCGGTAGGGGAATCATCGACCTGAGCTTGTTCAGAGGGAAGTACGGTCTGATCAAGCTGAGTCTGGGCGTCTGGTTGAGCCTGAGCAGCGGCCATCTCACTCGGCAACTCCGTATTAGCCCAATGAGGAGAAGATTCATCAATGCCGAGCTTGGTAAGACAACGCCACCAAGCCGTCCCCCAGATGGCAACCTGTACAGCTGGCATCTGTGCCTTATAATTCTCTGTAACCTCCAGGATGGCTCGATCGTACTCCGCCTCCGCTGCAGTTAGCTGATCACTCAGACTGTGCTCGACCTCCTCCGACCTTTTCCTCAGATCAACATTCTCCCCCTTCAGCACCTCCACCTCAGCTCGGGCTTCTATTAGAGATTGGGAGTACTGAGCATTTTCCTTCTCGGCCCTTTCCGCCCTCCTCTGCTCCTTCTTCAGTTCTTTTTCAGTCTCTTTGGCTCTTTCAAAGCCAGTGGCAGCTTTCTGCATGGTCTGCAATTTATAGGGACACGGATCAGGACGGCAGGTAGGGAAACCAATTTCTATAAACAGAATAAAGGATAGTGATCGGACTACATACCTTGGCGCTTGCTTGGAAGATCGATTTCATGAGCACGTCGTAAGAGCTGTTCTTTTCCCGCTCCATGTCATTCGGGAGGAGGCAGCCCTGGAGACACCATAAGCAACCTCTGTGAAAGAGATCTTGTCAAGGACAGAGAGAGCAGTGCCGTCTGGGCGAGCTAGAGCAGGAGCCCAAGGCTGGATTAGAGGCGGAGACTCAAGCAACTGCTGCCTGGAGCCCTGCTCACCAGTTCTCCTCTTCTGCGGGGAGGGCTGAGCATCCTGGGGACTTTCAGCTGGCCTCTTGTCCCTTTGTCGATTAGTGAGGGAGGCTGCTGGTGGGATAGGGGCAAAAGTGGCAATGCGAGCATCTGGTGGAGCACAGGAAGCTCCGCCGAGGTTTAGAGAGTCCAGAAGGTTGATCGGCTAGCGTGGCATTTCTTCTCGATCTGGAGAAGGAGAGTAGCCCGGCGAGTCGTCAGAATTTGCAAGGAGGGCGCCCTGCTCTGATAAAGATCGAACGACTGCACGGTGGTCAAGTTCTTCTTCTTCTTCCTCTTCTTCTTCTTCTACTATCACCCGCCCAGATGAGCTTGCTTCCTGGTCGGTACGAGTAAGGATGGGGATGGCAGTTGGAATTTCTGGTATATGGGCGAAAGTTACCTGCTGTTGGAGGTCCTCTGGGGCTTGAGACCGTGCTGATCTCCTTCTAGCTCGGCCTCTGCGAGCGCGGGTCCTTTGTCGATCGGCTGGTCGGCTTGTGGCGATCAGGGGAGCAGCTGGCGGCCAAGGGTGTCTTGTTCTTGGCTCTCCAACTCTTCTAATATTGCCCCAGTAAAATGGGGTATAGCCCAATAGCTGGTGAGCTGCACGGCCAAGACCAACTGGAGTAGGTGGAAAGCCGTCAAAGTAAAGGGCTTTTGCGATGTCCTCTCGGTGGAGGTTGTCGTGGATCAAGCGACCACCGTGATTAAGGTTATCCGCTGCAAAATAGCATGATGAAGAGAAGGTCAACTACATCTTCTAGGAAAATAAGGAACAAACCAGCTAGGGAAAAAGATACTAACGTAGACCGCCTGTTGCAGTGGGGCAGGCAAAGCCAATGGTCCTCCCCTCGGCATCTCTGGGCTCCCAATTGCCTGTGATTACGAGATAGTCATCTGCCTCTCCCCTTGAGGAATTTGGCAGATCGGTGATGAGCTTCTGATTGGGATCCCTGGCTTTGAAGTAGTAATTCTTCTCGGCCGTGGGGACTACACTATAGAGATAGTGCAGGTCCCACCAGTTGAGATGGAGGCCGAGTAGCCTATTAAGGGCAATTGTGCCCATGACTACCCTAACAAAGTTGGGGCAGAGTTGCATTGGGTTTAGTTGACATCTGCTACAAACCTCCATGAAAAAGGGGTGCAGGGGGAACCTAAGGCCTCCTTCAAATAAAGATTAAAGGAATATGAATCGTTCTCTCGTCCTGACCCTCCTCCTCGAGGTACTCAGATCTGTTTAGCCGGAATTGTACGTCGGCGGGGATTTCGTATTTCCTACGGAATTCTACTATTTTCTCACGGGTACTAAGGAGAGCCCTATACCTTCCCATTTAAGTTAGGGTTTTCACTATTGAAACCCAGGAGAAGAAATGGGAGATGAACAGACACCGAAGAAAAACGAAGAGGACAGGCGCAAAATGGAAATGGAGGTCTAGAGAAAGGTCACTTACGTGAAAAGATGAACGTAAGATGGTATTCTCTTACGGAAGTAGGGAACGTTTTCCGACGAAAATCGGAGGCGGGTTTGTTGCAGGAAGCTTGAACAGCGTTAATGGCGACCGTAGCTTTCTCTTCTTCTTTTTCTCTCTCTTACTTCTGAAAGGGTGAAGGTAGAGATTGAAGGAGAGAGGGATTTTTTAGAAATAAGGGTTTTAGATGAGAGAAAGTGATCGTTATCCCGCCCAAAACCCCATAAAGTTGGAGCATGACACGTCTAACACGTCAGCAAAACCGTCCTTTGGGCTTATCTGGTGATCAACGGGTCACTTCGCATTTAATGCAAAAGGAACCCTGTTCCCCGCGTGAGGGGGAAGCATGCAAGAGATGCATCAAGAGCCGTTGAAGCTCTGCGCACCGCTGATGAATGACAACAATGGCAGAGCTTGGGAGCAATTGAAGTGGGCAAAATATGATTACCCTAGTAGTAGGCATAGCACGTGCCTTAAGCGATCACCACGAAAGGGTGAGTAGCTCGGCAACACATAGGGAGTCCTCGAGCCCTTTGCCGAGCTGGTTTAACCATGAATAAGGTCGAGGTCATAAGAATGAGTCAATAAGTCAGGATGCACTAGCTCGGCGCAAGTCACTAAGGGATCCCCCTGACATGGCCGAGCTATATTGGCTACGTGTATAGCTTAAACAGCATTCTGGAATATATAATTCAGCTCGGCGTGATTAGCTGAGCTATGTACGAGTTATTCCGAGCTACGTGGAAGCACGGCACCGCCACGAGTGAGGCGGTGAGTTATGAGATAAGGGCAATCCCATGGAATAGGGGATTATTATGGAAAATCCTAACGTGATTAGGAGGATACCCCATATAGGAAGGAATCCTATATGGAAAGAAAAACCTCTGCTAGATGAGATCTAGCTGGATAAGGGAGCTCGTCCCTAATAGGAAAGTCCTATTAGGGGAAGGATTCCTAAAGAGAATGGGACAAAGGGGGCACGAGATGCCCAAGTTGATAAACATCTACACTTATAAATACAAAGCGAAAACCATGACAAGAGGTACGTTGTAACACCCAGTTATACGCATTGTGTTCTTTGCTTAATTAGTAACCTAGTACTAACTTAAGCATCGGAGGGCCTTTGCCGACGAGAGGCAAAGGTGCTCTAACCCTTGTCTGTCTTGCAGATTAGAGTTCCGACGAAGGAGGCACGTGATCAAGACCTTACGTGGATTTATTCCCCATACACTTTTTACCGTCAAAGTATGGAACTACAGACGTAGTTTCCATATTCGCCTATATTACCTCCACTTCCCTGCACTTTTTCCCCCCCTAGTGTTTTCTTCCTGTTGTATACTTATCCAAATTGCTGTGGAAACCAGCTAAGCCACATTGTTTTTCTATTTTTATTCCACAAAATCTGAACACTGGATACATATATAAATTTCTTCTTGAACTGTGACACAGTCTAAAGAGAAGAAAAGTGAGGTTCATCTCAGTCAAGTTGGAGGAATGGAGGACCATGAGAGTAGAAAAGAAAAGAAAAGAAAATACGCGTGTAAACTAGGAATTAAAATAAAAATCACTTGAAACAATGCAACTGTACTTTAAATCCCCGGCAACGGCGCCATAATTTGATAGTGTCGTTTCCGTATCAAAAGTAATTTACAAAACGAAACAATTACTACTACTCAAACGAATAGTGGTAAATATTCTGAGTATCGCTCCTCAGGGATTAAAAGGCTAAGTTGTAACTATTTCAATTGATTTCTAAATTAATTTATAATTAAAAGGCTAAGTTGTAACTATTTCAATCTCTTCACTTTCTAAACCATCATTTCTAAAGAGATGATGGTTTTGTTTCCTAAAATTATGAAAGCTAAATTAAAATAAAACAATTGAAAAGTGAAGAGATTCGATGAGAGAAAAGTCTAGGGTTTCGAATCCACTTGACCCTTCATAACCTAGATTTATTGCGACTGAGACTCTTTTTTTATTCAGATTCACCGGACAGCGTTTGGGTTCACGGACCCTTGCGATATCTCCTAAAAATATTCGTGTATCATCAAGTGGCATAGATTATCTCTGCCTAGCACGAATCGTCTTACTAGTACGATCCGTCACTATGGCACGGACCGTCTAATAGCACGACGCGTCTTACAGTAGTATAATCTATCACGGTCAATTACCACAAATTCAATTAAAACCGTTGTATGAAAAAGTATTTGAAGCTGCAGATATCAAACACACAATTATATGGGAAAAATTAAATCAATTTCATAACATGAAATCATCTAGTTCACACAACTGAATTCCAATAATTAATCCAGCAAAAACAATAAAATCTACGTTACTCAGAGTACAAGTTTCATCTACGCCCTAGATAAGGGTTTAGCCGGCATAGGAACCATTGATCTGATTTGCTTGTGTTCAGCCGTGATCGGAAAGGATGGGTACATGGGAGCAGAGCTCTCGGTTAGTGCACAGCACTATTCTTTTCTTCCCGATTCTGTGATCTATGCTGTCTCCTCTTTCCCTGGTGCGTGCTAATATGTGTGTATGTGTCCGGCTTCCAAACAAATCCTCTTTAAAAAAGCCCTCCGAATGTCTGCCTCAGGAAGGCTTCATATTTGCTTTTTCAAAAACTTAACACTTTAGATGCACTGAATCAATCTATGAGGAAAGAATAATCCTATTCCATCACAATACTTTTCCTTTGGCAGTATATAACCACCCACGTAAATCTTCCCAATTTTTGTTTCCTAATCAAGTGAAAACTCTTGTCCAATTGCACCTTGCATGTGAATTCTTATTTTTATAACCAAACTTTTTCCTTTCTTTTACAGCCATCCATATTGCTTGCCATATTCTCTTGGTTTACAATCTCAATCAAGCTTAATTTGCACGTGGATATCCCCTCAAAGATTGACTTCGGATTTTTGCTTCCTCACTAAGTAAATTGGCCTTATTAACATATCAAGCCTCCAAATACCTAAAACATGCAAAAAAATTAAGCTTTAATCTCCAAGTAACAAAATAAATAGACTTTACAAAGATAAATTAAGGGCACTAATGTGGACAATTGTGCACCTATCAGCATGACTTGAACAATCTCTGCGATGGAGTGATACTACGATGTTTGAGTATCACCCTCTATTCCACGGTGCAAAAGCTTCGAATCGCTCTTTAATGACAGAGAGAGAAAACTAGGGAGAGAGTTTCATAGGACTCAATAACTGATAATAAAGAGGTCATTGATGACTTTTTAGATAGTCCAAGTGTTTATTTGACCAATTAAAGAGGTTAGGTGTTTATTTGTGATTTTGGGGAAAGGTCAAGGGGTTTTTTGAAATTTTCTCACACTTTCTAAACATTAACGACAACCCAACGATTGATTTTAGAAATTTCCTTGTTATTTTAGCCGCACATTAATGCGTGGTAAAAAAGTAGTGGGATAGGGTTGGATGAATAATAGTGAATAATCTCTTCTCTAAGAGATAGGGCTGCAAACTCACGAAGCCACTCGCGAGAGGCTCGGTCCTTGGCTCCATATCAGCGTGATTGGGCTCGGTTTGAAACTTAAATGAACAAGCTCGAGGTTGAAATTTTAGCTCGTTTTGTAATTGAACCGAACTCGAGTTAGCCAAGGTTGGCTCTCGAGCTGACGATAAATATAAATATTTAAAACTAGTTTACATTTATATTTGTTGGGCTAGTTCCCCTCACACTTAAAAAAAATACATAAAAAACACTCGATTTGTAATCTCATTCAAAGTTCAAAATCAAAATATATTGACTTGAACTTCACTCCCTTCGAGACAGCTGTTAGGAGTAACCGATGACGAAGAACGCGCGCGATAGGGGAATCACCATCAGAAGGCTTTATAAGAACAAAAGTTTCAATTGAGGTTCCGATGTGGGACTAAAGGAGAAGAAAGCTGATACCTTCCTTTGATGCTCAAACTCTTATTAATGCGTGCTATTAGTGTTCGATGTGTCCTCCAAATGACGGAGATAGAGAGAGGGAAGAGAAGCCGCCCGTCTTTTCCTATATATTCGACTCCTATATTTTCGTTGGGCAGTCTTTCTTCATGGTTTCTTCTCAGTTTCCTTTTACACAGTCAAAGATAAAATGAGCCTGAAGCTGAAACTACTAGAAGACAGGTGAATTACACTAAAATGTACAGCCAAATCTCAGTTCTCTGTCTGCGTGTGTGTATCTTGGAGAAGAAGAGTGTCATTCAGCTAATCTGGGAGTAAACTTACGCAAATGGTGTTGATTCAAGCAGGTACTGTGTCATTTTTTTTACTTTTTATACCCAAAATGTTTGTCCAAATTAAGGTTTAATTTTAATATATTCAATTAAGGGCCTCTCTTTTATCCATTCGATAGAGTACACTCTCCTCCAATACCAAAAAGTAAATGGTATTCTCGAAAATTTTATTGTTTTCAACATAATCATTTTATCTCCCTAATAAGTTGGAATTTCGTGATTGAACAAAAGAATTGGGACGGATGGAGTAATTTTTAACCAACTACTACTCCTTCCGTTCCAAAATAAGTGTCTCACTTTCTTTTTCTCGTCATTTTTCAAATAAAAAAATTAAGTACTTCCATGTATCATGTTTCGAATTTTTTCGCACCCAAAAAATTCAAAAAAAGATGCATGGAAGGACTTCATTTTTTATTTGAAAAATTGCACTATTTTTCGTAGTGGACACTTGAACGGAGGGAGTACTACTTAAGCAATTTGTGGGACACTGTTTGCTTCAAGTATAGTCTTGGTACCCCTCTGATTTTTGTTTTGGTGAGAAATGTTGGGAAACGAATCCCAGAACCCAGTAATTACGCGTACAGATTAAACAACAAATATAAATACAAACCCTACAAGGCAGAATTAGGGTTTACCTCTCATCCGTAGACGTGAACGCTACGCTGGTTGACTTGTTTATTTTAGAAATTGACAGACCCGATTATTGTACGCAACAAACACTGCTCGACGGTACCTCATGATCTTCTGCCATATTCTTTTATACCTCGATCACGTAGTCAAGCATGGACTTCTACGTGGTCTCTTTGTTCTCTATCTCACAGCTTCTATTCTAACTTTCTGAATGACTGTTGTAAGACCTAGAGAACATAACAATATATTTATAGGTTTAGAGCAGGGACCTGAGGAGAAATAAATCTGGGCTCCTTGTGTAAATAAGAAAACCTAATCCCACCCGATTCTATTCTTATTTCACAAATTATTATTCACACCACTAAAGAATTATAATTGTATTCATGTCTTTATCTCGATTATATTTCGGGTTTCACGTTATTAAATACTTATTAATCTCGCCACGTTAAGATGACAGATACCCGTTGATTCCATTAAATTACTGACAATCTCCCACTAATCAATATCTTCTAAAATACCTTTAGACTTGCCACTTAACTCATTCAACATGTCGGATATCAATATCCACCTGCAGGGTTTGACATAATCGAAACTTATAAGCTTACTCAAGGGGGTATCATCAATCCTTGACGGGACGTGGATTCCATCAATAATTAATATCCATATATTTCCAATAATATAAATGTCGTGACCCAACTCACCAAGACTATTGACCGTAAAAAAGATCTCACTTTACAATGAATCAAAGTCAACAACATTTAAATGTATATATATTAATTATATTCGGATTAAGAGCATAACTATTCTTAATAAATATAAGGTTCTAATTGTCTTAAAATGTCAGTACTAAGACAATTATCTTAAAGCGGTCTTGTTCAATACACCCAAAATGTACTAGCACAATGGGTTGGAACTAGAACCATTCCCTGTAGTCAAGACAGACCTACTAAAACATTGTACTACAATCCTATTGATGGTGTGTCAAATTCTATCTAAGATTGTGAACCAAAACTTATATTCCACAAGAATCGATGATCCAATCATTTGTGTGTAAGCCGTACTTTACACACTGGATCATCTACTATGTAGAATAAAAGACACATGCACAACATACAATTATATCATGCAAACATTGCCCATAACAAATTCTCAAAATAAAAGGGATAAAAGTGATTAATAAATAACTAATTAAATATTAATCCAGAACATAAAACATGACTTTTAGTATAAGTTTCTAACAAGAAATGTATTTTTTGTTGATTGGCGTGACTTTTAAAAGGGAACAAAAATTTTACTGGCTATCAACACTAGCACCACCAGCAAATGGACCAGGAACGTTTGGTAAGGGCCATTGCCACCTGTATTAGAGTATTGATTCATACTTATTCGTTAGTTGTATAGGTTTGCCCCCAAATTTTAAAATGTTGAGTCCATCCACTACCACTGTGAGTGTAAGGTATGAGAAGAGTACCTGAAATGTCTTTCTGAGGATATGGTAGGTGCTACAATGATGCTCTAGACAACAAGCGGCGGAGGAGGAGAGAACTTATGGCAGTCTTAGAGAGAGAGATGGTAGTATGGAGTGATGAACTAGAGAGTAGGAGTGGTAGGTAGGTATTGAACTGTCTATCTTGAATAGTCCTCAAACTCCTGTTTATATAGGAGCCTTGAAGCCTTGGAGGGCAAGGAAGTATATCATCCTCATTAATGCATATCGAAGTGTAGTTTCTCTTTGAATATTATGATTAGAATTGGGTTTCTTATGATCAGACTCACAGAGGCACAGTTAGGTGATACATAGATGCCAGTATCATAGGCAGTAGGTAGGTATGATAGTATGATACAAACTCCTTATATTGGTGTGTCAGCTGGTATGTTGCAGAAATCTTCTATTAGACGGTGACGTAGGCGAGCCCCTCTCTCTCTGTGACCGATCATGGAACTCACTTCGTGGAGGTGAGTCTTGACAATCCATTCGCTCTAGCCTCTAAGCCAATACCTCCCGAGGTCTCGAGCAGGTACCCAGGCCTTACTCCCGACCTAGGGTCTTGTGTAGAGTCGTAAGGCTCGTGAGACCTAATTAAGTTGTGTGTAGATGCGTGGACATAATCATAGTGATGCACTTTGGAGAGGCTTTGTGGAGGGGGTGCCTCGGAGGGGTACCTCAAAGGAGGAGTCCGTGAAAGGGGTCCCTCAGATGGCATCTTGGAGGAAGTACTAAGGAGGGGTGCCTCACGGAGGATGAGTATTTCGGATACCCACATTAATGTCCCCCTGCGCGCATGTACTCATGTCTTAAGTGAGTGCTTGCGTGTATAATGTCTATAGCTTCCAATGTCTTTTCTGCAAATTTCCTTTCTTTTCTGTGTATAAGGAGTCCTTTCTATATTTGGAGAGTCTTGTCACTTCAATGCGTCTGTCGATGAGTATCTACCCCTTACTTGTTAGCTCGAGAGTAATTTTGCTCTGAACTTGTAAGTTGAGGGGTGGCTCCAAATTTTTGTTTTATTGGCGTGGTGGAGAGGTGACTTTGAGCTGGTTGATTTTAGCGGAGGGTGGTTCAGGGCGCTAGTTTATCTGTCGTTGTGGAGGTGATTCAGATCTGCACTTTAAGAAATGGGTGAGCATTCTGTCTTGATATATATATATATATATATTTTGTCGTGTACTTTTTAGAATGGATGATGTTGGCTCTGATTGCTCATCTTGTTGTATATGATTCCATCATATCCAATAATAATAATATTGTTATTATTACTCCCCCTATTTTTCCAAAAAAAAAAAACGTGGGCAAAATGTATCAAGGCCTTGTTCTTCAATGGATTTTATCTCATAAAATATAATTTTTGATAAAATCTAGCATTCTCAACGGATTTTAGCAAAAGTAGATTTTATGAAACAAAATCATTTACAAAACACCTTTATCAACCCTACATTTAATTCATTGGAAAAACAATGCTATATTATCACACCTCTAAACAAAACTACAATTTATCAAAATTAGATTTTATCTCATAAAATCTATTCAAGAACAAAGCCTTAAGTTTAAAAGGGTAAAGTGTAATTGTTACAAAAAGGTAAAGTGTAATCACTCGTGATAAAGGGGTAGGGTTGAGGGTCTTCACTGCCATTTCAAAGTAAATTAAAAAAAAAAAAAAAAACACTACCATGTAAAACTCTTTTCCAGAAAATATCAATCTGGAGCATTGCCTTGGAATACCAGAGCTTGGCGTGGGTTTGATTCTTCGAGAAGTGTTCTTCGTGTGAGCTTTAGGTGCAGTCGCGCCGTGGTCATGGGAGGATCGGTTTGAGTTCCAAACTTCTGGTGAGTGCCGAAATCTGCCTTCTAGTCCATTTTTTCTTCCCTTTTTTTTTTCCAATCGATTCTTCGTTCCGTTTCAGTCGAGTGGGACTGGG
The DNA here is from genome assembly GCA_016920895.1 of Vaccinium myrtillus. Classification (NCBI taxonomy): domain Eukaryota; kingdom Viridiplantae; phylum Streptophyta; class Magnoliopsida; order Ericales; family Ericaceae; genus Vaccinium; species Vaccinium myrtillus. Next base: position 24,299,522 of record CM029274.1, read on the forward strand.
TATCTTCTATTTTCTTGTGATGGGACAAGCTTGTAGGACAGGGGAGGAGAAAGGGGCCTACCACCGACATCCTGATTGGTTTCATTGGGGGATGTGTTCCCCGACCTTTGGAGGAAAAGGGGATCGGCCATGGGACAAATCGTTGTGCCCCTTTGTTGCTATTCATTATCCCATGAAGTGGTGAATCGATGGCTCGGAGAGTCTAGTCGATCTGTTTGTTTCGTATGTCTCCCCCTTTTTGAATATGAGTGCCGATTAGTATGGTGAGAGGCGAGAGATTTTGGGTTCATTGATTAGATTTCGGAGGATAGGGGGGAGAGACGGCATCAGGAGGGGATAATTCTGGAGTGTGGGGTGGGATTGCCGACTCGGCGGAGGGTGGTTTAGGGTCATACTGTATATATGTGTGTGTATATATTGGAGAGGGAGATAGCAGGGGTGGGATTTTCTCAACTCTCAGGGTAAATTGTACAAGAATTTGGTGTGCGGGGGGTGGAGAGTGTCGCAGGGTGGGGAAGGGTGGGTGAAGAATCAACATAAAAAATCAGTTCTTAACACTTGCGAAACTTTTGGAGAACCATAACCGTGAAAATTTGGTTGTTGCTGATTGGTGATTCTTTTTTTTTTTTAAGATCAACTGGTAAGAAAATTTTTGGGACCAAATGGGTCAGATTGTCGACTGGATACTTTTCATTTTTGTTAATAGCCGAGGGTGGGTGGGTATTTTTTTTAACTTTTCATTAACAGATTTGGGATAGGAAGGTGGGTAGCAAATTGGGGGTAGGAGGGTGGGTAGCAAAGTGGGTACTACGAAGGGTGGCACTTTTTTATTTTCAATTGGAATGGATCTAGCAGATTGGGTGTAGGACGGTGGGTGGTTACTTTTCATTTTTCAAGGAAAAAGAAATAGCGGATTGGGTGTGGGAGGGTGGGTAGCAGATTGGGGGTGGGAGGGTGGCACTCCTTACTTTTCAATACCAGATTGAGAATGTTTCCACTACTTCACTAGTTTTTCTTTTTACCTTTGATAAAATATTCATTTTGGAGATTACACCAGTACTTCTTGCACTTAAAAAAAAATTTAGAACCCACTTTTTAATTATTGCCTCGTCGGTCCGATCGGGAGGTAGAGTGCCTTCGGAGAGGAAGTCGATGTAAGGCCTCCTCCAGTCAGTGTAGACTCCAATGAAGTTGCATTCTGCCTTGGAAGGGTTTTTTTTTTTGCATTTGAGGCATTGGCTCTGTAGTTCAATGGCTTCGTTGGACATGTCCGTCCTGTTCGGTTGAGGTCTTGGGACCTGGTTTTCCCACTGTAGCAAACTGTGATCCCAATCACACAGAGAGAAACTTTTGATCAAAATAGATGTGACGGGTGGAAAAGTATAGAGAGCCAAAGTTAGAATAAAAAGAGCCAAAGTTAGATTGTGCATAGAAGATTTTTGGGACCCACTTCGGAGTTCCACACAAATGATTCAAGCCATTCAATAACATAAAAATAAAATTTTGAGTGGGTTTAAAAAAAAATCAACTGAATTTGATAATTTTAAGTGTTTGATCTTATTATATAACTTCTCATTCAAAATTCAAGATCTTAAATTCTATGAAAATTTAGAAGATTGAATGAAGCACTTGTCATTATCCAATTGAGCTGATTTTTTTTTTCCAGTGTCACTTGAAATAATATTTTAAAATTAATGAACGAATTGGATCATTAGTGTGAAATTCTTAAGTGGGTCCCAAAAAGCTTGTATGCACAATCTCTAATTTTGGCTCTTTATAGTCCCCCCCCCTTGAACACATCACATGTTTTTTAATAATAGTTTCTCTCTCTCTCTCTCTCTCACTCATCCCAAAAGCAGTCCGCTACAGTGAGAAAACTTGGTCTGGAGACCTAACCGAACATGGTGGTCAGTATTCCTTGGTGTTGGAGTCTTCTATAAAGGCTCATGTCTCCCATTCCGCATGACCATTCGTGCACTTATTTAATTTTAACTTTGGCCTCCTCTGTTCCCACGCATTGAGTTAGGAGTCCTCTAGATTCTCTGAAGTATAAAACTCCATGGTAGATGGTGAAATGATTCAAGTTGTTGAGGGTGGTGGCTCCGGAGGGATTTTTAAGCTCAATAGCGATGGGGGTCCTCCAGTCTTGGATTTCTGGCTTGGGAAAAATTTTGGTCACTGGGCAAGGCATGCTACTTTTGGTGATCTCGATCTTTGTTGATTGTTCAGAAACTTCCACTTTGGAGGCTAGGGTGGCCAACGTGTATAGGTGTCGATTTTCTAAGCGAGGGGCATGCTCTAGTCTGAGAGTGTCGAATCTATTGCTCAACCTCTGCACAATGGTCCTATAGGAAACCAAAGGAGGTTCCCTGATGGCATATTCACCATTTGTTTACCTTACGACCAGCTTGGAGTCACCTTTGATGCAGAGGAGGGTTATGTCGCAATTCAGGGCGGCCAAAAGGTCGAGAATGAGAGCTTCGTATTCTGCTTCATTATTGGAGCAACTGAAGTTGAGTTTGTAGGAGAGGTTGATCTTTCCTCCGCTTGAGCTGTTAGGACTATTCCCGCGCCTCTGCAACCATCAAAGTTTAGGCTTCATTCTCCCACCTCAACTCATGATGCTTGGAATTCATCTCCTGGGAGCTCCTCTGAGGGGGGGTTCATAATTGCCACTAGGGAAGGAGCCAAGAGATCCGCTAGGGCTTGGCTCTTTACTGCTCTGGGAGCTTTGCAAATAATTTCATATTCGACCAGTGATAACAACCATCAAGCTGGTCTGCCCGCTAGAGCTGGTTGAGTCAGGAGGTATTTGATTGGATGACACTTTGTGATAAGGTGGAGGGAGAAGGAGAGGAGATAATGACAGAGTTTTTGGGCGACGAATATAAGGGCGAGGCAATGGCGTTCAATTGGGGAGTAGCCCGCTTCCGGCACTTGTATTACTCTGTTGATGTAATAGACAGGCTTCTTGAATCCATCTACTTCTTGTGCCAACAAAGCTTCGATTGATCGAGGGGCGGAGGTGATGTATAGTAGGAGGGGTTTTCCTTGCTGAGGAGGGGTCATGGTAAAAGGCGAAGTTAAGGCCGATTTCACAGCCTCAAAAGCCTTCTGGTGCTCCTCGTTCTAGATGAATTTGGTGTCTTGATCAAGAAGCTGAAGGGTTGTGTGATCTCTGCCATGGCAGGAATGAACCTTCTTAAGTAAGATGTTCGCCCAAGGAATGTTCAAACCTCGTCTATGTTGATGGGGCATGGCATCTCTTTGATAGCCGTGATTTTGGCAGGATCCGGATCAACTCCATGACGATGGACCACATAGCCAAGGAACTTGCCTGCTATGACTCCAAATGCGCATTTCAACACGGTCATCCGGAGTCGATATCTTTGGCATCTTTCGAAAACTCTCTAAAAACCCTTTCGGTGGGTTCCCTCCTCTTTTGATTTGACCACTAAATCATCGATGTAAAATTTGGGAATTTTGTGGAACATATCATGAAAGATGGCGGTCATAGCTTTCTGATAGGCAGCTCCGGCATTCTTTAGACCGAATGGCATGAAGGTGTCGAAGAAGTTGCCATTTGGAGTCTAGAAGGAAGTCTTGGAGGCATCCTTAGGGGCCATCTTGATTTGGTTGCATCCGCTGAACGCGTCCATGAATGAGAACATCTGATGGCCTGCGGCAAAATCGACCAAAGTATCAATGTTAGGGAGGGGGAATTCATCTTTTGGGCAAGATCTATTCAAGTCTCTGAAATCCACGCAGACACGGATTTGTCCATTCTTCTTCACAACTGGGACGATGCGCAAGAGCCACGAGGGGTGTTGTACAGGTTTTGATAAACCCTGCTTTAAGATGCTTCACCACTTCGTCTTTGATTTTCAACTCCACGTCTAGCTTGTAGAACCAAATGCCTTGCTTCACTAGTTAAGTAGATGGGATGATGTTAAGTCGGTGTGTAGTGACCGTGGGATCTAGTCCTGACATCTCCTCATAGTTCTAGGCGAAGACATCTTCATACTCCTGAATGAGTTTAAGGAGGGAGTTCATTTCTTCTTCTTGGAGGTCCTTGCAAATGAAGATTGGTCTTGGCAGTTTACCTGCCAGGGCTGGGTTGACTTCAAGTAGCTCTTGTTTTTGGGGACGAGGTCCATCTTGGAGGCATTCCGGAGCCGGTTTAACTTCTTGGAGGACTATGGGGGCTTGGTTCTGCGAATAGTTGGGATTTAATGATGGTGCTCCCAGACTAGCTTTTTTCCTCTTTTTTGGTCTTCTTTTGCGAATTTTTGTCTGGTGGTGGTTGATGGGCCAAGTTGGAGAGGGGGCAACATTGGGCTAGAGACTTTGTAGGGTCTTCCGTTGCATTCTCCCTTATTTCGTGGATCTCGTGAGCTGGTGGGGAGCTGGCCTCCCATGACGAGGAGGCTGGCTCCGCGCACCTTCATAAATAGTAGACTTCTTTACCGTCTGGCCTTAAGTACATGTTCACTTTAAGTGGGTTAGTGACCGATGTTTCGTCTCTTGTTCGTTTCTTGTTGGAGCCGACACTTGTGGAAGGGGAGTCTCCTTCTGAGATGTCGCTTCATTTGGGAATGGGGATTCCCCGAGGGGGAACATGAGATTCTTCTTTGTTTACATCGTTATAAAAAGATAGCACAAGCCATGTGAGACTTGTCGGGCTTAAAAGGCTTCTATGAGCCATGATCGTGACGAGGTTATTTTTGTAAATAGCGATGCATTGGTGGTATGTGGAGGGGACGACAGCGTACTGGTGCATCCATGTTCTTCCTAGGAGTGTCTGGTAGGAGGTTTCAGAATCGATCAAGTGGAACTTTGTCGCGGACCATATTTGCCCCATAACTAGATCCATTTGAACGGAACCCATGGTCTATTGGCTATGGTTACCAAGACCAGATATGGTGATGGGTTGCTTCACTGGGTGGTTGGCAGGGATCCTAGCTGCTTTGAAAGTAGAGTAGGGGAGAATGTTGAGGGAGGCTCCACCATCCATAAAACCTCTTTGAAATTCAACTCCATTATTGAACACAGGAACATGTAGAGGTCGATTGTGAGAATTGGAATTGGCAATCGGCTTCGGTGAATGTGATGGGGAGAGAGTTATCGCATAAGAGTATTTGTACGGACCTCTGCTACACGGAGTATAGCCTTTGTCGCAAAAGAGTTTTTGTAAATAACTTTCATGCATTGGCGGTATGTGGAGGGGACGGCAACGTACCGATGCATCCATGTTCTTCCTAGGAATGTCTGGTAGGGTTTCAGAATCAATCAAGTGGAACTTTGCCGTGAACACGTGAACCGTATTTGCCCCATAACTAGATCCATTTGAACTGAACCCATGGTCTAATGGCTATGGTTACCAAAACCAGATATGGTGATGGGTTGATTCACCAGGTGGTTGGCGGGGATCCCACCTGCTTTGAAAGTAGAGTAGGGGAAAATGTTGAGGGAGGCTCCACCATCCATAAAACCTCTTTGAAATTCAACTCCATTAATGAACACAGGAACATATAGAGGTCGATTGTGAGGAAATTGGAATTGGCAATCAGCTTCGGTGAATGTGATGGGGAGAGAGTTATCGGATAAGAGTTTTCGTACGGACCTCTGCTACACGGAGTATAGCCTTTGTTGCTCTGAATTTGGTGTCTTTTACGAAACCGAATTGGTCAAAGAGCCATTTGAAATTGGAGGAGTGTTGGAGAGTTTTAGCATGCTGTTCTTTAAAGTTTGCTTTGTCTGGTTCTTGAATGCTGAGATTAACTATGTCACACATTGCAACCTCTTTAAAGTCGTTATGATGGGAAATCATCATGGCCGAGCCCTTGCGTGATGGCTGCCACCTTTCGTGTGTGGCCTTCATGACTGCTTTGCCATTGTCTTTATGGGTAAGGAGCGGGTTTCAGAGGATGTCTTTACACACCGGGAGCTCCACCGAGTTGTCTGTCACGAACTTTTAAAATAGTGATCGGATGCCCCAACAGTCTTTCGTGCCATGGTGAACCATTAAGTGGAAAATGTATTATCCCGGATGGCTCATGTCTCTTTGGGAGGGCACTCTAGTCACAATAGGAAGGACTACCTTCCCATCTTGTACCCAAGCGTTCAAAAATCTTGGTCCTCCACGGGAGTTATTGGTACGGGTGGAGGCTCATTGAACCTCGGGCGTTTGAATTGGTCTTGGTGGCTTCAGTGAGATGGACCAAAGGCAGCATAGACTGCTCGCTTGGACTCCCGATCGGACCGACGAGGAATGGGCTTCCATGAGGAAGATTGGTAACGTGGTGGTGGTGGTGGATGCTCACGAGGTGGAGGATCCACTGTGTTGCTCAGGCTTCTAGTAGCCTCGTATAACGCCGAGAAGTCCGAGAAGTTATGGGTAATCAAGTGGGGCTTGTAAGTTGGTTCCATTCCATCCACACTTTTTTTTCAGGCTGTCCTCTAACATCAGTTGTTGGAGGTCCACTGACATTTCATGCAATCGGCGAACATAAGTATTGAGATCTTCATAAGGCTTCTGGGTAACCTTCGTCAGCAGGAGAGCTGTTAGACGTTCTTCCATATAAAAGAATTGTGTAAAACTTTTTGACCATGTCTGCCCAAGAAAAGGACTGAGCCAGCTTGGAGGTTAGTGTAACATGAATAATCCTCATCCGTCAAAGACTTCAAAAACTCACGAAGTCGAAGGTTACGATCTCCGCTATAGATACGAAGGCTATCCATAAACCTGGTTACATGTTCTTTAGCATTCCCTTTTCGTCCGTTGAAACGGACAAATTTGGGTGCGGTGTAGCCTTCTGGATAGGGTGGGCTTGTGATGGTAGATGGGTATGGAGGGCATAGATCAATATCATGGGTGAGAGTGGAGGGGTTCTTTTCAGATTGGATGAGAGCTCTAACTTGCTCTATGGTGATAGGGATTGGGCTTGTCGGTGGTTGTGTAATCGCAGTCGAGCCTGGCCCCATAGAAGTATCTTTTTGGGTGGGGGTCTCCGTAGTAGTTCAAACGTCCCCTAGCGGTGGATTTTAGTCGCTTACAGAGGTTTGATTTGTGGGGATGCCACTTTTGGAGCCATTGGGTGGAGGTGTGTTTGTTTCAGCTTAGGATGGTGTTTACTGCGGTGCAAGCATAGTCTCCATCAAGAGGTTTTGGGCTTGCCGCATGGTTTGGGCTTGTTTAATGTTGGCGAGGGTTTCCGTCACCGACCTTAGTTGTGCGATGATGGCAGCCTGTGGGATTGGCTGTATCTCTTCTAGAACGTGATCTGAGGAGGCTTATGTTACCTCCACGATAGTCTGCACTGTTGCTCCTGCTTTTTTTGGAGGCATTGTGGCGCGTACCATCTTCCCCAACAGAGTATAATGTGAGTGTAAGGTATGAGAAGAGTACCTGAGGTGTCCCTCTGAGGATATGGTAGGTACTACAATGATGCTCGAGACCACCGGAGGTGGAGAAGGAGAGAGCTTAGGGTAGTCTGAGAGAGAGAGAGAGAGAGAGATGGCAGTATGGAGTGATGAACTAGAGAGTAGGAGTGGTAGGTAGGTATTGAAATGTCTGTCTTGAATGCTCCTCAAACTCCTGTTTATCTAGGAGTCTTGGAGCCTTGGAGGCCAAGTAAGTATTTATTCCTCGTTAATGCGTATCGGAGTGTAGTTTCTCTTTGAATACTATGATCAGAACTGGGGTTCTTATGATTAGACTCCCAGAGCGAGGCACAGTTAGGTTATATATGGATGCTTATATCATGGCCAATTGGTAGGTATGATAGAGGCTCCTTATATCAGCGTGTCAACTGGAATGTTACAAAAATCTTCTGTCAGACGGTGACGTAGACGAGCCCCTCTCTCTATGACTGGTCATGGAGCTCACTCCGTGGAAGTGAGTCTTGACAATCCCTGCGCTCTAACCTTCAAGCCAAATACCTCCTTAGGTCCCAAGCAGGTACCTAGGCCCTACTCCCGACCTAGGGTCTTGTGCAGAGTTGCCAGGCTCCTGAGAGCCTAATTAAGTTGTGTAGATGTAGGAGATGCGTGGACATAATTATAGTGATGCGATTTGGAGAGGCTCCATGGAGGGGGTGCCTCGGAGGAGGCGTCCATGGAAGAGATGCCTCGGAGGGCACCTTGGAGGAGGTACTAAGGAGTGGTGCCTCGGAGGGCTCCATAGAGGGGTATCTCGGAGGAGTATTCCTAATACCCACAACCACCACCATCCTCACTATCAAAGTCTAAAGTTTTAAAGATCGATTGTTATGTATGGCGATTAATGGATTTTGAACCTTCCCCATGCCGTTACAGACCGATATAATGGTGACAAAATAAATTTGCATATGAAATGGCCAGTTCCGGTCAGGTATTGGTCCGTTTTCGATTACGTCTGTTATCGTTACTTGTCCTATTGTTCTTATTTAAAACGTTGTCATCAGGATTTCAATAAAGGCCGTTACGTGTATTATCGGCCGTTACGTGTGGAATTCTGATAGAGTTATTTACTTACGTATAGCAATAAGGTTATTTAGAGTATGCTTTAATATCGGGCAATATAGGGCCATATCATTTCCGATACCGCGTTTTAAAATCATGGTTGGCATGAACAATAGCACCATCATTTTCATAATTGCAGTGAAACACGTTATTTTTGCGTATAAAAATTAGCCACAGGAAAATTATGAATCATTGATTAAGAAAGTTCAATGCATCTATTTTCTTTCCTATTGTTACGCTAGCAATATTCAACATTTGACGTTTCAAAATTACTCTTCTCAGTTGTGGGCGGTGTGATTTTGATCAACCGAAGGCAGACTGCCGAGCATTTTCCAGCAAGTTGGAGGAATCTATGGAAGGAATGGCAGCCACGAGTACTGATTCTGGTTAGCCTCACTGTCCAAATAGTCCTCGTCATTCTTGGTAACCGCCGCAAGTACATCACCAAAACTTGGATCAATACCATTGTTTGGTTCTCCTACTTACTTGCCGACTCGGTAGCCACAATGGCCATTGGCGTCCTCTCCGATGATGTTGGACAAGTCCACTGGGATGATAATTGCAAGTCTTGTGCTTCGGGTTATGTGTTAACGGCATTTTGGGCCCCTTTTTTGCTGGTGCACTTGGGAGGGATGGACACCATAACCGCTTACTCGTTGGAAGACAATGAGCTGTGGATGAGGCATTCTTTTGGCGTCATTGCCCAAGCAACGACGACCGTGTACATCTTGCTCTTGTCATGGTCAACATCGTCTCGTCTTTCGCTGGTCTTCATCGTGGTCTTCTTTGTTGGGTTGGTTAAGTATTGCGAAAGAGTTTGGGCTCTCTTCTCAGCAAGCGAGAAAAGGTTTAGAGACTCGATACCTGAGCTCCAGACCCGTGAGTCCAAGATCATGGAGGAATGTAAGTTGAAGCAGTTGGCGGGGTACCATGTCACTACTCACCAAGTGCTTGAGGTAGAGGTCCCAGTTTCGGACAATTCGGTTCCAAATTCTGATGATGCAAATGAAATTCTTACAGCGCATAGCTTCCTTGAGATGGTCAAGCGTCTCTTTGCTGACCTCATACTCGGCTTCCAAGATCGGGATGCGAGTAGGGCGATCTTTGAAAGTGTGGATGGTAATAAGGCTGGAACCATAATTGAGATCGAACTCGGATTGATATATGATCTTATGTACACCAAAGCGACGGTAATCTATACTTCTTGGGGGGTTGCTCGACGTATCATTGGAAGTTTTCTGATCCTTGGTGTATTGGTGATGGTATCATTGGACGAGGCGCTGTTCGGGAAAAACTCCTCCAAGATTGATGTAGCCATAACTTTGGTGTTGTTGGTAGTTGCTTTGCTTCTAGATTCGTGTGCGTTTGGAGAATTGGTCCTCTCCGACCAAACTGCTCATTGGTTGATTAAGCACAAGAAAACAACAACATTAAGAGCCATCAATCGTATTCGTACTATGATGCCAACGAACTGGGGTCGAAAACGCAAGAGGTGGTCGAACACCGTGGAACAGTTTAGTCTGCTAAGCTTTTGCTTTGCCACAAGAGTAAAACCCTTGTTTTGCCTTAGAATCCTAAAGATGTTAGGCATTGAGGAAGTTGTCGAAGTTTTCGTGTACAAGAGCTGCAATCCTCGTAAACTGATCTCTCTAAAAGACTACGTTGCAGAGGTCAAGGAACCTAGGTCTGAAGCAGAAAAGAAAGGTGAAAGCACAGATCTGAAGTCCTTGTACGGACGTAGGGGATACAAGGCACTGGAAAGGCACGGCCGTGAGGATCTTGAGTGGAGCGTAGCAATGGAGTTCGACCAGAGCATTCTTATCTGGCACCTTGCTACGGAAATATGTTACCAACTCGAAGACAGTCAAGTTCGAGAGTCAGATTGGAGCTACTGGATGTCGCGAGAGGCAGATTGGAGCTGCTGGATGTCGCGATATATGTTGTACCTCTTAGTTAAACATCCAATTATGTTGCCAATTGGGATGGGGCAAATCAAGTTTCGAGAACTATATTCAGACCTCGGGGACTTCATAGAAGCGTATAAGTCCAAACCTCTGAAGGATGTGACAGAAAAAGAAGCTTGCGAGATGTTGATGAAGGAAGTGAAAGCAGAGAACATGCTTGTAGGAGGAGGGGACAGGAGTAGGAGGGATATTTAGGAGTAAACTTTTGTGAACTTTTAATGCGTGAAAACTCGCAACAGATCAGAAGGCGCATCATTGGGAAATAATCATCAAAGCATTTGGAAATAATCAATAAAGTTTGGCTGGAAATGTTGGGTTATGCTGCTAGCAAGTGTAAAGGAAGACATCATGCTCAACAGTTGAGAGGAGGAGGAGAGTATCTCACTCATCACTGGCTTCTCATGGCACATTTGGGCTTAACTGATCACTTCCAAATAACTCGTAGTCGTGCAATAGCTGAAGCTGTTCTGACGTAAGAAATTAAAGCCCACTTTCTTTGGCCTGAAATGAGTATCGAATATATTATACTCATTGAAGGAAATCTCTTGGTGTTTTGCTATTAAAGTTTTACGGCTTGAATTAAATATCTACCGGATTTCATATCTAGAGAAGACAGAATAAATACCATGAGCGTGAGGTCTTAAATCCTCACTACTGTTCCAATGGCAATATGCGCGTATCATTCGAAATTTTATTTTCTTTGTTGTTAGTCTAGTTAAATAAATGAGACCCATGAGTTTATTTCTGGTTTGAGATAAAGTAGTTCGTATGTGTGATGTGGAAATTGTGATGATGTAATTGTACCAATGTCTATTGCAGCATTTCCATATATTGAAGAAAAAAAAAAAAAAAAATTATTGGCAGATTGAGTACGTTCATGAATTAATTTGAAAATTTAATTTTGCACATGCAAGCAGGATAATGATCATAATAATTGTAGGGACCAAATTTCGGAGTTTTCTTGTTTTGGCAATTTCGTATGACAAAACACATCTATATTGAGTTGTAATTTTATTATTTTTCCTTAATTTTCTAAGTAGCAAGTTTGTATAGGAATAGAGTGGAAGAAATTATTTTTATGTGATTCAAGGGATAGTAGATATATCAATCGGTTTCAGCTAGGATCAATCGGCTTCAGAAAGAGAGACAATGTGAAAGTTTTAGTTCAGATAGACCAATGGTCCGATTGATCGGCTTATCAATCGGGCAGTGCAATTCTTAAATGAATCGGTTCACCAATGGACCGATCATCGGTTCTGAATGCGATCGATTGGAATTGTAGCAAATATAAAAGAACGTTGTTTTTTCATTTGAGGCATCGAGCCTGCCAAAGAACATCAGAGCCTTGCGATGTTGCACCCAGAGAAACACTAAAATGTTGAGAGTTTATTTTTCGAAGCAAAAAACAAGATTTATGGATCTTTGATATCATTCAAGAGCTTTGAGAGGTTTCAACATCATTCAACTATCAACATCGAGTTCTTCCAGTGGATTTCTGGAAGAAGTTTTTTTGAAGGCTTGTTCTATTCAAAGCGTTGGCGATCAAGATCATTGGGTGCAATGAACGTGTGACTCAACAGGTAATACTTAGAACGTTGTGAGGATTTGCATCGTTTGGATTGGCATATCTGTAACTGCACAATGATTATAGTGATTTTGATTCCTTCATGTGGTTTACTCATTTAGAGTTTTCCACGTTTATCCTGGTATTCTTTGATTGATTGCTTGCGTGGTTTGTGCTAGGAGTTTAATTTAGTGATTTGCGTTTATACTATTAGGGTTTTTTTATATTATAGATTGTTAGAGAAACCTGGTTTTTCATTAATGTCCAATGTGTTAATTTCCATTCTTTGAATAATTATTTTATGTACAAATTAAGGATTATCATCATTTGTGTTTTTATTAGGGTTAACAAAAATAAGTATAAAGGATATACATTACCCTAGACCCTAGTAATCCAAATGTACTGTTTGGATTCATAGAACATTTCTTATATTTGCGAGCCAAAGTTAGAGGTTATATAATTAAATCTTTGCGTTCGATTTCTCTCTTCATTTTATTCTTTAATTTTTGCCATATATATATACTACTTCATGTGTTTGAATTGGTTTCGTCACTAAAAAAAAATTGAGTTTTAGAGACAACAAAATGTCACCAAAAGTGTTGCAAAAAAGTATACAGTGACAGCTTTTTGTACTGAGCTCACTAATTATAAGATTAGTGACAACTTACTAAAAAGTGACAAAATTGTTGTCACCAAAGATCATTTTTTTTTTTGGTAGTGCGTTCCATTTTTGCGTTTTCAGTTGCAATAACCTAAGCTTTCGGCTTATTTATTAGTCTGTTTGAGCTTGTTCAATCTGCTACAGTAACTATTTCTTATTCCATCTTGTGTTTAGTTTTTTAATTCTGCATTAGATATCTAATTTTTGATCCTATATTTGACCCAATTCACCTCCTCTTGTGTTGCTATTTGGGCCTACAACATGATATATATTGATTTGGGAAAAACATAAAGATCAAATATAGCAAACTGATTGATTTTGATGCCATTGAACTTCATTTTTGGCATTTTTCAAATGAACTGACATTCTTCACAATTTCTAGAAAGGAAGAATTAGTAAAAAATACAACATTTTTTTTTATCCTTTTTAAGCCAAGGACAAACACTTTTTTCTACTGGTTATAGGGACAGCACTTACTTTATAGATAAGCCAAAGGACATTACCCTCCCTCCCCCTCCACAAAAAACAACACACACAGATATCCGCAACTTCCCCCACAACCTCCGTCGCACTCAACGCTTTCTCTTCAAATACTGATTTCTCCGGCAAGCCAAACTTCAACAACTCAAATTTCTTCATCGGAGGCAGATTGAATTTTAGCGACGACCTGTGATTCGACTTATTTACTGCTCGAATTGACTACTTCCGTGAGATCGATTGTTTGAGGAACGTGTAATTCTGTTCTATCAAACTTTCCGGACTGTTGGTTCCGGCTGGTACCGTCGAGTTTCGGCGTGTTCCGGTCATTTTCCGGGTTCTGCCCGGTACTCAATAGCTCTAGTTTTTCCGACCAAACTGCACCTACAATCGAAGTAACATTCAAAAAGAAAGAGAGGATAGAAGAGAAAGAGGATGGATGTTCACTAGAGTCACGAATCTGAGATCCACGTTGAGCTTTCTCGAACGCCAGGGGAGATAGCTTCGTATTTTTTTAGATCGGAAGAGATGAGCTCTGTTGTGTCCTGTGGGACAGAAGAGGGAAATGGAAAATAGGAATACCTTGTTTTTTTTTTTTTTAAGCCTCGTGAAATAGGATAGCTCATAGTTGTATAGTGTATACAGCTGGGTGCATGTTTTCTACTTTCTAGGTGAAATGATAGATTAACACTAAGCTTTGAATTGTGATTGTAAGTTTGTAAAAAGGTGAAAAAAGGATTGGTATAGTGTACAATCACTAATTTTTTTGGTCGTTAGAAACTAGTCGGCCGTAGGTGGGATGATAATAAACTGGAGATATGGGTTGATTTTTTTCAATATTCTATACAAAAATAGAATTTTTAAAAATTAGTGACATTTCACTAATTTTTTGGCTGCCAAAAGTGGTTGAAATTAAAACTTTTAAAAATTAGTGAGATTTTACTAATTTTTTGGGTCGCCGGAAGTGGTTGGCCGGAGATGGGATGGTGGTCGGCCGGGAGGCAGGAGTTGATTTTTTTGAAATTTCTTTACGAAACTAGAATTTTTAAAATTAGTGATGTCACTAATTTTTTGGGTCGCCGGAAGTGGCCGCTGGAGATGGGGTGGTGGTCGGCTGGGAGGCACGAGTTGATTTTTTTGAATTTTCTTTACGAAATCAGAATTTTTAAAAATTAGTGAGATGTCACTAATTTTTTGGGTTGGCGGAAGTGGCCGCCGGAGATGGGGTGGTGGTCGGCCGGAAGGCAGGAGTTGATTTTTTTGATGTTTCTTTATGAAATTAGAACTTTTAAAAATTAGTGAGATGTCACTAATTTTTTGGGTCGCTGGAAGTGGTTGCCGGAGATGGGGTGGTGGTCGGCCGGGAGCCACGAGTTGATTTTTTTGTACGAAATTAGAACTTTTAAAAATTAGTGAAATCTCACTAATTTTTTGGGCCACCAGGTTGGCCGGAGGTGGGGTAGTGATCCGCAGACCTAGGAGTTGATTTTTTTGAATTTTATGTTCGAAATTTGAATTTTTTAAAAACTAGTGACACTTCACTAATTTTTTTGGTAGCCGGAAGTGCTCTTCTAGAGGTGGGGTGGTGGTCGGCCGAAGGTGTGGTGGTGATTTTTTTTTTTTTGAATTTTATGTTCGAAATTTGAATTTTTAAAAATTAGTGACACCACTAATTTTTTTGGTCGCCGGAAGTGCTCGGCCAAAGGTAGGGTGGGGTGGTGGTCGGCCGGAGTTGGGGTGGTGATTTTTATGTTCGAAATTTGAATTTTTATAAATTAGTGACACTTCACTAATTTTTTTGGTCACCGGAAGTTCTCGGCCAGAGGTGGGGTGGTGGTCGGCCGGAGGTGGGGTTGTGTTTTTTTTGAATTTTATGTTTGAATTTTGAATTTTTAAAAACTAGTGACACTTCACTAATTTTTTTGTTTTTATGTTCGAGTGCAAACGTTTCTTGTCCTTCATTTTAAAAATGGCAAATATTTTTTGTTTTTATGTTCGATTGCTAAAGTTCATTGTCCCTCCTTTTAAAAAGGCCAGATGTTTTAAATTTTGGCTAAGTGGCCCTTATAAAAACATGCATGTTTAAAAAAGGAAGGTTTTTATTACAAACCAAAGATACCTAAGAGAAGAGATTGGTGTAGTTTGACTTGGGACGACAATATAAGCTAAATTGTTTAAGAAGACACCACCGGAAATTAAATAAGTAGTAGACACTTCTCATAAACAGAGAAGCCTATGGTGCACCCCTCGGCAAAAAAATTAGGTGAATTTTTTTGTACTTACCAAGGCGAAGCTAACACCAAAGAAATGAGTAACTATTTTAAAGTTTACCGTACATCCTTATTTGTTATTTCACAAAAGAATTCCTAACTAATAGTACCATTAAAATATGTAACTAATGAGCTAAAAAAAATATCATCCACCAAAAATAGGCATACCGTGCACAAAAATATGAGTGTTATGCTCCAAAATATAAGTATCATACAGTTCCAAGTTACGACATTGCATAATGAACTAAAAAAAGGTATAGCATATACAAAAAACTGCGTAATATGCACCAAAAAATATGCTTAATATTTCTATGGTACACAGAGATGTAGCATAGCTTTCTCCCTCACTAATACTCCTATGTAGCAACTCTAGAAAAATAAGCAACAGGATATATAACTGCAGAACAAAATAACCATAAATACACAACTGTGCGACTATTAAACCTTAACAATTACTGTAGATAAATCTGAAATCAACTTTCAGATAAACGAATCAAAGTAGAAATGTGACATCCACCCCTTTTTATCAAGGAAAAAGTTCAATAATAGCATCCCATATTTGATGGTACATGTTACTTCTTAGGTCGAATGATAGCACATTTTACGACAAGCCCAGACTTAAGATCCGTAAAATTTTGTAGGCAGAATTCCATGTTTCCAACGTATTGGGGTGACATTATAAACTCACCCACCTGGACCTCAAACCAATTTTCCAAAGGTTTTCCTTTCAAGCTCTCAGAGCGCGACAAAGATTTTGAGTGCTGGAAATTGATGGTAAGTTTCAAACTGAAGTTTGATACATGATCGGTATATCCAGCTATTTTCTTCACGATGAATACAATTTCATACAAAGTTCCCGGTGAGAGATCAATTGTTTGGATATTGCCGCTGATTTCTAACCACCATACTCTCAATAGCTCATCCACTTCAATGTCTTCCCCGCTACAAAACAAGTTATGAGAACATTAAACTGTCTATGTTTGGAAATAAAAGTGCCCGAGAACGTGATGATCGTCACCGAGAGCGTGACGACAGAGCACCCCCGAAAAATATCCAAAGCCAAGATTGGAGTCCTCGGCGAAACCGAGATCATGGAAATCAAGAGATACCTGAGTACGACATGGATGATACCGGCGATTATATAATCGTCCGGGACCCATGTACTGGAGAATCAAAGTGATACAGAGCAGAAACGCGTTCTAGGCATTCTCCACATGCCAGAGACTCCGGTAAACAGAAAGAGCATCCCCCAGAGCTTGGTGCGAGCGACGAGCGGCACAGGCTGAACACCAAAAAGGCATTCAGCACTGGCAAGGCCTATGAGACCCCTCGTTTGTCCGAAAAGCCAACTGATTCTAGGCTTCAGAAGATTCAGGACTCACCGTTCATAAAAGAAATCCAGGAAGCTCAGCCTCCAAGGAATTTCACTGTCCCAAAATTCATGAAGTATGATGCAAAATCAGACGCGGTTTAGTCTGGTTATGGGACTCAACGACTACGACGAAGCCATGATGTGCAAGGCCTTTCCAGTGAGCCTCCAGGGAATCGGTTTAGTCTGGTTTAACCAACTACAACCCAACTCCATCAGTTCATTTGAAGAGCTGGAGGAGGTCTTCACCGCTCGGTTCGTGACAAACAGCACGCAGCTGAAAACGATCGATGCACTTGTGGGCCTGAAAAGACAGTGTGAAAAAAATTGCGAAAATACGCCTAGCACTACTGGGAGATATACAATGCCATCGAAAGTTGTGACCAGCAGATGGCTGCCACATCTTTCAAGTACGGCTTAGACGAGACCTCGGCGATCTTCGAAGAACTCATGCTCAACCCTCCGGAAAACATGAGCCGGTTAATGGAAACCGTTGAAAGGTTTGCCCAATTGGAAGATATCATATCCGAGAGAAGGCTCTCAAGGACTTTGGGCAATCAGAAGGCTAATGCTGGTGATTACTGGAGTGAGTAAATCCTGGTTACCCTACTAATGGGCATAACACGTGCCTATGGCGGTCACCACGAGAGGGTAAGCAGCTCGGCACCACATAAGGAAGCCCTATCTCTGTGCCGAGCTGTA
Source organism: Vaccinium myrtillus (assembly GCA_016920895.1). Classification (NCBI taxonomy): domain Eukaryota; kingdom Viridiplantae; phylum Streptophyta; class Magnoliopsida; order Ericales; family Ericaceae; genus Vaccinium; species Vaccinium myrtillus. Next base: position 24,317,031 of record CM029274.1, read on the forward strand.
CTGACCATGAATAAGGTCAGTATGGTAAAGTAAATTAAGCACACCAGGATGTACTAGCTCGGTATAAGTCACAGAGGGATACACCTAAACCTGCCGAGCTAGGTAGGCTATGTGTATAGCTCAGACAGCACTCTGGAATGCATAATACAGCTCGGCGTGATGAGCTGAGCTATGTACGGGTCATTTCGAGCTACGTGGAAGCACGGCACCGCCACGTGTAGGGCGGTGTGACATTCCAGAATATTCTACAGCGGCTCCTTATGAGACAAGGAGCAATCCCGTCAGATAAGGGATCAATAGGGGAAGTCCTAACGAGATTAGGAGTATACCCCATATAGAAAGAATCCTATATGGAAGTTATCTTTTAAATAGGAAAGTCCTATTAAGAGAAGGATTCCTAAGACAAGTAGGAAACCAAGGCACGAGATGCCTAAGTCAAACAAGCTATCTTCACCTATAAATACAACACTATGCCCATGAAGAAAGGTACGCTGTGAAACCCTTTTCATACGCATTGTGATTTGAGAGTTTAAAGTACGAGATACTAACTTAGGCATCGGAGGGCCTTTGCCAACGAGAGACAAAGGTGCTCTAACCCTTTTTCTGTCTTGCAGATTTAGGGCTGAATCAAGGAAGCACGTGATCCAGGCTTACGTGGATTTTATCCCCATACAATTACTCGGGGAAAAAGCAAGTTAATACAGTCAAATCCGGGAACAGCAAAGGGTGGAAAAAGGATCCTGAACCGTGGAAGCAACGCGACTCGTGGAAGGAACGAGAACCGTTCAAGGAACGGAAGCCGATGCCTCACGAATTCGTCGCCATAACAACGACGTTCAACTTGCCTCTCTACAAACTGATTAGAGCCATCTCTCGGGAACCTTGGTTCGCCTGGCCGACCAATAAGCTGGGGACAGCTGAAGGCCAGCCGGCTGACTGTAAGGTAAAATGCACTTATCACAGTGAACTGGGACACTACACCATTGGGGGCCAGCCTTTCAAGGAGTTCTTGGAAAGGCAGGTCACGCAGGGGCACTTGGACCAGTACATTGATCGACAAAGGACGGCGAACCGAACACAGCAGCCCCGACAGAACAACCCTCCGGAAGAAGTTATCGTGCATGTGATCCATGGGGCCACAACCAAAGAGAAAACCACAACGCTTCGGGCCGCATCGAGCTCATCCTCTGAAGTCCTCACGATCGGAGGGAATCCTAAACGAAAGCTCTCGGACCGCGACGAGCAGTGGACCATCACATTCATAGAGCAGGACCTAAAGGACGTGCAATTGCCACACAGTGATGCTCTAGTGATTTCCATTTACATGGGAATTCTCAAAGTCAAGCGAGTGCTCGTGGACCAAGGAAGTTCCAACGAAATCCTGTATTACTCTGCTTTCAAAGCACTAAATTTGAATTTGGACCATCTGATGCTGCCCGATTCCCCCCTCTTCGATTTTAATGGGGCTCCGGTTTGGCCGATGGGATGGATAACCCTTCCGGTACAAGCAGGATCGAGGAACTTACAAGTGGAGTTTGTAGTTGTTGACGCGCTCAGCCCTTATAACACAATACTTGGGCGGACTTGGCTACATGTGATGAATGCCATTGCCTCCACTTATCACCAAGTGGTTCGGTTCATAGGTGTCGAAGAATGGCAAGAAGATATTAAAGGCGATCAGATGGCAGCAAAAAAGTGCCAAGTGAATGCAGTCCAACATGAAGAAGAAAACAACCAAAGGAAAGAAGAAGAAAGAACCGAAACCAAGGTCTATTGAGGAACCGGAGGGTCCGGTTCTGGAAGATGTTGGACTGCTAGCCGAGGAAAAAGCAGTCGAGGATCTGGTAACGGTACCCATTAATGAAAATGGGGCCGGTACTTCCTCCTCGGATCAACGTCAACCCTTGAGCGGGAACAACAGGTGGAATTCCTTAAAGGGAATATCGAGGTCTTTGCCTGGACACCGCATGAGATGCCGGGCATCGACCATCAGTTTATTTCCCACTCCTTCAACGTCGGCCCTGTCCAGAAGCCCGTGGTACAAAAATCGAGACGTCCATCTCCGGCCCACTCAGACGCTGTCATAGCTGAAGTTGGGAGACTACTTGATGCCGGGGCTATCCGAGAGGTCCAATATCTGACATGGTTGGCCAATAACGTAGTAGTGCCAAAGAAGAATGGGAAGCTACGCGTTTGCGTATACTACACCAATCTCAACGATGCCTGCCCGAAAGACTGCTTTCCATTACCACGGATTGACCAGCTTGTCGATGCTACGGCTAGACATGCTCGGCTCAGCATGATGGATGCCTATAGTGGATACCACCAGATAGCAATGACAATTGAAGACCAAGAGAAGACCGCTTTCATATCTCCCCGAGGGACCTATTGCTACAAAGTCATGCCGTTCGGACTGAAGAACGCTAGGGCTACTTACCAGCGCATGGTCACAAAAATGTTCGCCAGCTCGGGGACACGATGGAAGCGTACATTGATGACATGGTAGTCAAGAGCAAGCACGCTTCGGATCACTTGGAGCACCTTGCAGACATTTTTGCTGTCATGAAGAAACACAAGCTGCGCCTCAACGCCGAGAAGTGTGCATTTGGCGTCGGCTCTGGCAAATTCCTCGGATATATGGTTACCCGGAGGGGCATTGAGGCAGATCCAAAACAGATTACTACTATCCGAAACCTCAGACCTCCGAGCACCATCAAGGAAGTCCAAAGGCTAACGGGCATGGCCGTGGCGCTCAACAGATTTATTAGCCGGTGTTCGGATCTGTGCTAACCTTTCTTCGAGTCCCTGAAAACAAGTAAAAGGAGTTTCTAGTGGACCGAAGAATGTGACCGAGCGCTGGGCCAATTGAAAGAGTATCTCTCCAAGGCACCCTTCCTCGTGATGCCTGTTGACCAAGAGGATCTCTACCTCTACCTCTCGGTATCTGCCCACGCTGTGAGCTCGGTCCTTGTGAGGAAAGAAGAGGCTAATTTCCAGCCTATCTACTACTCTAGTAAAACTTTGATCCCCTCCGAGACAAAGTACCTCCCCCTAGAAAAGCTAGTTTTAGCTATTGTGACGGCTAAAAGGAAATTGTTGCCTTATTTCCAACCCCATACCGTCATTGTGATTACTGAGTACCCTTTAAAAGCTGTACTAAAAAAAGCCAACCTCTCAACTCGAATTTCAAAGTGGAGCTTGGAGTTAGGAAACTTCGACATTCGGTATGAACCCCGAACAACTATCAAGGGACAGGCTCTGGCAGATTTTATGGCCGAGCTAACACCTGAGCTCGAGGACAACCCATAAATCAGCTTGAATTTATCCGAAGGAGTTTCTGTAGAATGCTCGGTTGAAGCTGGGCCAAGCGGAACGGTGAAAGGGACTCTGGCCAAAGCCGAGAAACCTTCAGAAAGACAAGGCAAAGTATGGAGAATGTTCCAAGGTGAAGTATGGCGCTTACACGTAGACGGAGCGTCAAATAGCAGGGGAGCTAGAGCTGGAATTGTGCTCGTGTCCCCGGAAGGTATCATGAACGAAAATGCTCTAACCATTGGATTTCCGGCGTCAAACAACGAGGCGGAATATGAAGCACTAATTTCCGTATTGAAGATGACAAAGCACTTAGGAGCCGAAAGGGTGCAAGTCTACAGTGACTTGCAGTTAATTGTGAACCAGATTAAGGATCAATACAGCCTAAAGGACCCACGAATGGTGAAATATTACGACAAAGTGTGGGAGCTGATAAGAGAGATTGGCTCCGTAGAAATCGAGTGGGTTGGCCGAGAGTGAAACGCTCACGCCGACGCCGACGCCTTGGCCTCCCTGGCAATAGCTTGTAAAACCTCTCCGGACCGAACCATCTTGCTCGGACAAAACGAGTATCCGAGCATCGACCATGAAGTGAAGGAAGTCCTTATCATAACTGTCGGTCCAAGTTGGATGGATGAGGTTTACGTCTACCTCAAACATGAGAATCTCCCAATAGATAAGAAAGAAGCCCATAGAGTCAGATGCAAGGCCTCTTACTTCTATTTGAATCCGAACGACAAAATGTACTGAAGAACTTTCACGGGCCTCAACTTGAAGGTTGTCCATGACTCCCAAGTGGAGAGCATCCTCCGGGAACTCCACGAAGGAAGCAATGGGTGCCACTCTGGCGGACGGTCCCTTGCCCTCCGAGCTCTCACTCAAGGGTATTGGTGGCCGAAAATGAAGAAGACATTCGAGGAGTATGCTAAGAAGTGTGAGCAATGCCAAAAACACGCCTCTCATCTGCTCCAGCCCGTTGAGTCCCTAAAATCGATCACCGGCCCATGGCCATTTGCACAATGGGGACTCGACTTAGTGGGAAAGCTACCGACAACTCCTTGTGGCTTGAAGCGCTTAATAACTACAACAGATTACTACACTATGTGGGTGGAGGCCGAGCCCTTGATTACTATAACAGCAATCGATGTGGAACGGTTACTCTGGAAGAATATCATTTCTCGCTTCGGTGTCCCTTATGTGATCTTTTCGGATAATGGAACCCAATTTGTTGCCGAAGCAATTGAGAAGCTTTGTAGAAAGCACAATATCTGGATATTCCATTCTTCGGTCTCGTACCCACAAGGAAACGGTCAGGCCGAAGCGTCGAATAAAACAATCTCGGCTGGAATCAAACGACGCCTTACGCTGAAAAGGGGAAGATGGGCCGAGGAGCTCCTAAAAGTTCTCTGGGGCTATTGAACCATTCCCTAGCGCTCAACCGACTGAACTCCATTCTCTATGACTTACGGCATGGAAGCTGTTCTCCCCCTAGCCACCCTACTCCCAACAGCTCGGATGAAGGCTTTGATGTTCCGAACAATGATGAGGCCATGGACAGGGAGCTCGACCTAGCCGAAGAGCTCAGGGAGGAAGCACACCTGAAGCATGCCTCCTACTAGCAAGAGGTTGCATGGGGATATAACAAGAACGTCTGGATGAGGCCCTTCAATATCGACAACCTAGTCCTTCGGGAGGTGGTCCAGAAGTCCAATGAAACTAAGTTCAAACTGAATTATGAGGGCCCCTTCCGTGTAATTGCAAAGGCCGGACATGGATCCTATAAGCTTGCAGAGATGGATGGCACCCCTATTGGCAATCCTTGGAATGCCACTAAGCTTAGGAAGTTCTACGCTTAGGAAAAATTTGTTAGAAGAAAATATATTTGCGCTGCCTGTTTTGCCCCTTTGCTCTTTCTATTTATGGTGTTTGGATGATCAATGAGGAAAGAAACTTTCACGAATACTGTTGCTTATTCAGATTACTTTGTTGAATTAATTATCAAGGTTCGGTGTTCCTACTAACAACTTGAAAAATTTGAAGGCCCGGCGCCATGAGAAAATCTTTCCAATAGTTCAAAAATTTCATTTTACTTCGTGTTGCTTCGGTTCCAACCGAGCAACTTGTTCCTCTGATTTGTCCCGAAGCAGGGGCTATCAGTGGAATTTTTTTCCAAAAGTTGGAAAACGTCCATTTACTTCGCGTTGCTTCAGTTCCAATTGGGAAACTTGTTCCTCTGATTTGTCCCGAAGCAGGCGCTGTTGGATATTTTGTGAATGAAACCGGGGCACTCGGAGGGTCTCCCGAGGCAACCGAGACCTCCCCACGGATTCAATTCGATGGCAGTTTTTTGGTGTTTATTGCTAGCCATAAACACCCCGTAACCTCCCCATGATGGAGATTGAATGGCAGATCTTTACCCATTCAAATTCGTCATTAGTTGGCTGTTACATATGGTGGATGAATTATAGAATTCATTGGGAGATTCATTACAGAATTCATTCCCGTATTGAAGTTTTCAGCTCCATTTTCCAACTATAAATGGACAGCTCCTTTGTGTGTTTCAAGATCAGAAATTCGAGCATCTTATTTTACTCCCGAAATTGTGTTTTGAGAGAGAGAGGCAGACGCAAGTTCAGTTCGCCAAGGCAGTCAACAGCGGTGTTTTGTTGGCCGTGGTCCAAGCCGTTTTATCCTGGGACGAAGACCCCGGTGCATCCTACAACACCCACGGTAGGCGGCGAATCTTTGTTGAGGAGAGTGTGTTACACACGACTCGGCCTTTTCAATCTACAGTTTGTATCTCTGTATTTCATATTCTGTCGATTTCTGTTATTGTAATTTCTGTTGTTTTCTGTTATGATTATATCAATGGAATTTGTTATTTGGAATTGATGATTGCCGCTGTAATTTTTCCAACAGGCGCTATCAGTGAAAAAATTTTCCAAGAAAATTTTCATTTTATTTCGTGATTGCTTCGGTTCCAACCGAGCAACTTATTCCTTTGATTTGTCTCGAAGCAGGGGCTATCAGTGGAAAAATTTTCCAAGAGGGAAAATTTTCATTTTACTTCGCGATTGCTTCGGTTCCAACCGAGCAACTTGTTCCTCTGATTTGTCCCAAAGCAGGGGCTATCAGTGGAAATTTTTTCCAAGAGTTGGAAAAATTTCATTTTACTTCGTGATTGCTTCGGTTCCATCCGAGCAACTATTTCCTCTGATGTGTCCCAAAGCAGGGGCCATTAAGAGTATTGAAAATTTATCTAAGTATTGAAAAAAGGGTTTCATGCCAATCAATATGTTACTTCGGCAAAAACCGAGCAAATACTACCTCGCTTTGTCCCAAAGTAGGGGCTATCTCATACAAGCAATAAAACAAAGCATATAAAGTGCACGATAAGAACATTCATTCATGCTAAGATCAAAACATCCCACATCAAAATTTTCACCGCTTCGGTGAAACCGGAGCATGGCGGGGTGGTACTTGTTTGGTGCCATCTCCTTCGAAACCTGTTTTAAGCAATTACAAACCCCTGGCACTACAAACTCCTATTGTTCGGAGCCGTCCAGTATCAGAAATTAAATAAAAGTTAAAAACATTGTCCGAAAAATTCTCATCACTCCTTGGACTGTCCGTCTTCGGCATGATCCTCCTCCCCTTGATTGTCATGTGACAATTAATCAGCAAAAGGCAGCCTCACCGGCACCTTGCGTCTCGAATCTTCAGCAGGAATCTAGGCAGCATCCATACCTGTAAGGTAGCCGGATTCGAAACCTTCATCTCGGCCTTCAGATTTGCCTTTCTGAACGAGTTTGTAAATATCCTGTGCATAGTTCTTTTCGGCCGCAAGATACCCTCGGCTGTAGGCTTCGGTGTCCAAAGTCTGCATCTTTTCCTCATGCTCTTTCTGAAGGCGCTCCAGTTCTTGTTTATGCCGAGACCTCTCCTCTTCTAGAACCCTCTCAGCCTCAGTGACGCGCGCTCTTGCAGAGTCGGCGTCTTGCTCAGCTTGTTCAATTTTCTACAGAGCTGCATCGACATGAGATTTGTACCTCCTTGTTTGATCGTTGAGAGCAAGGGTCTGATGGTACAGTACGTACATGGACTGAGACGCCTGTTGGAAACAACAAAGATAAGCTTTCAAGACGAAAATAAACTAAGGAAACACTTCGGATAGAAGGGATACCTTCATTAGATGGTACGGGAGGTGGAACAGATTATCACCCAACTTCTTTGGCACATTCTCGAGATCCTTCTTCAATGCGACAGCCGGCAGCAATGACATGGCTAACTGAGGGGTAAGAATCGATATTGTTTGTGTCCTTGAGAGAAGGTCTCCTTCCTCGTTTATTAAAATCGGTGAGAAGGGTTGGGGATCATCTTCTTTCGGCATATCAGAATAGAGGGAATCAACAAATTCCACACCCTCCCAGCTCACTTCCTTCTGAGCCCTCTTTTGGGCCAGACCTTCTTCACTTACCGTGGGCTTGGACCGGGAGGTCATCGGCTTTGGGACTGAAGGGTGGGAGTCAGAATGTTTCGGTTCTCCAGCACTCGGTATCGTTCTCTCAGCCATCACCGTCTTGGCAGACACAGGCTTCGGCGTGACAACTTTTTTTCTTTTTGGCTGCCTGCTTTTCTAAGATTTTGCGAGGTCGATCTTTGGAGGACCCATTTCTATTTCGGCGATGAAGGGGTCGGGACTATCCCTGTCGACCGGTTGTCTTTCCTTTCCTCGGAGTCTCTCGACCAGGAGCTCCTCAATCTCAACTCTCTCTTCTTCAGAAATTACCGCAGCTTTCCCTTTCTTCGATGCTCCGGGCTCCTGACCTGCAGTGCTCTCACCCTTCCTCTTTCGGGTCTTCTTTTTTAAGAAGTGACGGTAGGAGGGCCTGTAGTTCATAAGGGTCGGTGCATCTCTATCAGGGACGGCTCGGAGCGCGTCTTCTCTCTCTGGGGACCAAAGCTTTATGAGCCGTTTGGTAATTGGACCGGGAGCTGCAAAAATAAGAAGCATATAAATTTAGTAAAAAGTGATCGAAAGGGTAAAGGATGCAAATTATACACTAACCTAAATCACCCTTCTCGGTCGAGACCGGAGAGCGATCAGAATTCTCAACCTGAGCAAAGTACGTCGGCCCATTTATCCGAATCAGGAAGAGACTCAATAATCCGAGCTTTGTTCGGAAGTGTAGCGAAGAGATAACGACTGTACGAACTGTTCCGAGACATTGAATAAATTCCGAACAAGTCACCTACGGTAAAAGCTAATCCGTGCCTTCTTTTTAATTCAAGGGCACAATTAATTATCCGATAGGTGTTGACCGATAATTGGTCGGGGGCTAACCTATACGCGAAGAGGACGGTCCGGACAAACTCGTTTATCGGAAACCGAAGCCCTCCTTCGGTGATCGCCATTAAAGGGACATTTATGTGGTCCGAACTGTAAGTCAGCTCCTCCCCCTTCGGATGCCGCGCGACGAGCACGTCTTCCAGGACTCTATACTTCCTGACAAATGCTTTCAGGCCATTAGCCTCTTTGGTGAAATAGGGGAGGTAAGGACATGGTGTTTCTTTCTTCTTTTTCTTCAAAGATGTGGCACCCTCTTGATCTTTTGGAACCTCTCCTCCTGGCTGCTCGGTGGCAAGAGGAACTGGAACCTCGGAAGTATCAGGGTCCGAGACCGTTCCACTGAGATCCGGATCATTTTGTCCCCCAGAGATTTCAGCAACGATTGCTCGCTCAACAACGGCCGAAACACGGGCGTCGGATGCAGCATCCGCGCTGGAACTTGGACCTAAAGTAACTTCCTCCATATCCTCCGAGGGCTTCCACTCCGAACGATTATCAGACGGCGTAGCCTTGGAGTCATCAATGAAATTGTCAAGATTCACGGGGGCAGGTTTCTTCGGAGACGGAGGAATGGCTTGGAGGGGAGGCATATCTATCGGTTCTTCGAAGTTATGGTCCATGGTTACTAGAGCGCGGAAATTATTTTTCCGAGCAGTTAGCTTTTCAAGGATTCTATTCAATTCGGCACGGGAGGCTTTCGGAGAGAAGCTCTCGGTGTCTGAATTATTTGATCTGGAAGAGATCTCGATCACTGGAGTCGCCAGACCTATCACAGTGCATGGGTAAAGACCATTAGCTATATGCAGAGGTCAAAATGCTCAAGCAAACCGAAGCCTAGCACTACCCATCCACCGAGCGATCAAGATCTCAAGGTTCAGCCTTTACAGAGAACCCTCCGGTGTGTAAAAAGGATCATTTTCTGTTCCAAATACTAAGGTTTCCTATTATTGTTCGGTACCATCTTCAACCTAAGGATAAATTATTGTTCATTGTCTTCTACCTATACACATAAACCCCTATTTTCCTGGGCACTACGAGTGCAGGAATGACTGTTCATCTTCAACTCATGAACAGAGGTGACTGGTCATCTACAAACTGCTGTTCGTCTACTCTTTCCAGTCAGATCCAAACAAAAGATATTCAAAACCTTAAAGAACAACCCTACTCACTCAAAAGTGCAACGAAAAATGAAAATGAAGAGCAAAGAATCGGTTTTTACCTGAGAATCCACAAGAATCTGAAGAAGAGCGCCTCGATCCTTGCAAAACCGTGAAGAACTTCTGTAGTTTTTAGAGAGAGAAGCAGAATGCTCCGTAGAGAGAGAAAAATGAGAGAGAAATGTTCTCTCTTCTCTCCTCTCGATATTTATAGATGAAGAGAAAAAAGGTGAAGAGGCGGGAAAGATTTGGAACGACGGGGCGCGTGGATGTGCCTCGCGACAATGTCCACCTCCCGGTGAACGACACGTGGCAGCGAGGGGATGGGAAACCTTGAAACCCTAGAACTTCATTACTCTGCCGTTTCACAGAGCGATGTGACTTCTCGCGTCTTTTCAGGATAGACGTCTTTCCGTCCAAGCATGACACGTGGCACAATCTAGCTGAGCCCAAGTACGGCGGATACATGTCATCATAAATGAAATTTATCTCGAAAGGAAAAGGGCTCGGATGACGGACCGACAGGTCAATCCCATCAAGTGCCCTTTGAAGGGATTGAGGGGCTATTGTAAGGGTCCAGTATTCCGAGCACTGCCAGGTTGCTGGCAAACATTTTCCAGTGGTCTCGACTAAAGTCTCTGAAGGGATACCTACTCGGGACCCTTCAGTGTGTATGGACCTTTCGGTCCCATGCTATAAATTACCGAGGCTCAGGCAACCCTAATAAGGCTCAGCGACCGGAGGGATACCGTGTGGGGACCCTTCGGTTGTAGGATCATCATTGGTCTAAACCATAGAAAAGTAAGTATCGGTCCCTTCGCCTTGGCTGTTTACCGAAGACTTCTTGAAAGCCCTCTCATAGAGTGGCCTTGGAAGTGGCTTGACCGAGAGGTGTGACAACCAACATTATCACGAGAATCATTCCAGGGGCTGACTCAGCAGAGCAGTTAACGCCACTAGTGTGCGTAACAAACCGTGATCATGACAAGTGACGTCACCCGAACGGTTATCTCACGTGATAGGCACGAAAGTACTTGCAGAGCAAGTCAAAGCTCACCTATAAAAGGTAACCTTCATCGTCTAAGAAAGGTACGGACAACTCTCCTCTAAAACCCTAGATCTACACTTCCTCTTTCCCTCACTAACTTAACCGTCGGAGTGCCATTCTGGACTCTGCGGTCCAGTCCGGCGCTAATGGTGCGTTGAGTGTGTAGGTCTAGCTGTGTTTGAGTAAGAGGCTACCATTTCCATCAACAATCACCGTTGGAAGAGCTCACCGGAAGAGCAGGCTCCACAAACTACAAGTTCGAAAAACTATGCCAGAATCTAACATTTAATACTTCATTAGTTCATTTTGGTCCACAAAACTTTTAGCATTTCAAATCCAATGTCTCAAACTTGACCATAACTTTTAATTGTTTAAAAACAATTTTTGCTCCCTCGATATTTGGCCCTATTGCTTCTGATGTCATTGGTTTGAGTAATTAAGTGTTCAATAGGGGTTGCACTAATGGCAAGATCTATGAAGCACATATACTACATGACATAGATATGGTGATACAACAAAACCATATACAATAAAAAGGGAAATTAATACGTCTGTGTAATTTATCAATTATTATATTTATTAATCTTCTACTAGGCATAAAAATTAAGCCAAAAGAAGTTGTTTACACCCAAATTTGGCACAAAATCCTGTCAAGGCTGGAGAGGGTAAAGTCTGATTACCCTACTACTAGGCATAGCACGTGCCTATAACGGACACCACGAGAGGGTGAGTAGCTCGGCGCCACGTAGGGGATCCTTAAACCCTTTGCCGAGCTGTACTGACCATGCATAAGGTCGAGATAATAAGATTAAGTCAATACATCAGGATGCCCTAGCTCGGCGTGAGGCATAGAGGGGTGTCCCGACATGGCCGAGCTAGTTATGCTACGAGTATAGCTTGAACAGCATTCGGGAATACATAATTCAGCTCGGCGTAAAGAGGTGAGTTATGTACGAGTTATTCCGAGCTACGTGGAAGCACGGCACCGCCACGAATAGGGCGGTGAGACATTCCAGAACATTCTACAGCGGTTCCTTATGAGATAAGGAGCCATCCCGTATAGCAAGGGATTGATATGGGAAGTCCTAATGTGATTAGGAGTATATCCCATATAGGGAAGAATCCTATATGGAAAGAAAGACATCTGCTAGACGAGATCTAGCAGGATATGGAAGGTTATCTTTTAATAGGCAAAGTCCTATTAGGAGAAGGATTCCTAAAGAGGATAGGAAACAGGGGCACGAGATGCCTAATATGAAGAATGTCTACACCTATAAATACAAGACAATAACCATGACAAAAGGTACGCTGTAACACGCGATTATACGCATTGTGTTCTTGGCTTGATTAGTAATCCAGTACTAACTTAAGCATCGGAGGGCCTTTGCCAACGAGAGGCAAGGGTGCTCTAACCTATTCTTTGTCTTGCAGATTTAGGGTCGAGCCAAGCCTGCACGTGATACAGGCTAACGTGGAATTACACCCCCTACAATTGGCGCCGTCTGTGGGAAATCTTACAAAAAGCTTCATTCCTTTAGAAAACATCAAAAATGGTGGTTTCAGAACCCTTATTGAGCACTCCAAGAAGGAAGGAGGTGGAAGAGCTGGCCCGTGAAGTCACTCGACGAGAGCGAGAGATTCATGACCTGAAAAAGCAACTCCAAGAAAAAGAGAAGGACCTACGCTCACGGACGAGATCCGTGCAGGAAAGGAGTCATCACTATAACGATGTCTCCGTCTCCGATTTTGAGCAAGACAAAAAGGAGAGAAAGGAGCGTTTCCGTTGAGAAGAAAGAAAGAAGAAAACATGCCAGGGACAGATACGAGAGATCTAGTTCCAACGAGCATCACCCCGAGCATTATGCGAGACGAAGAGAAGCTGACCGAGCTAATGAAGGCCCTAAAGTTGCACGAGAAGCGGCCAGGGAAGCCCTAGGCCAGATCTCAAAGTCACCACTGGCCCACTTGGATCCGACGAAAAAGGCACCGAGCGGGTTAAGCACTCAAAGCATTTATCTCTTACGAAACCGATGACGGATCCGGTGGCCCATATTCAAAGCACTATCAACAAGCGATGTTCATGCATGAGCGGGATGATGCCCCGCTCACGCAAAATGTTCCCATCCACTTGGGGAAGGTGGCCCCGAGTTGGTACCACAAGCTCCCGAAAGGGTCTATCATGTCTTTGGGCTCAACTAGGCCGAGGAATTTCTACTGGTTCCTCACCGAGCAGAAGCGGCACCAAAGACTTTTGATACACGACCTCTATGAGACAGAGGGACGAGGAGACTCTCCGGCAATACTCCAAACGTTACTGGGAAACTTTCAACGAGATTGAAAGCTGCAGTGAAGAGTATGCTCTGGCAACATTCAAGACAAGTTTGCCCATACACGGCAAGCTACGAGAATCACTTACCATGCATCCGAAAAACCGTGGCCAAGCTTATGGAAAGGATCCGAGGAGCATGCACGAGTGGAAGATGACATCCCGCAAGTCTTTATGTGTGCTCCAGCCATCTCTAATACGAAAAAACTTAGATAAGCAACGAATATTGCCAAATTTTCCCAAGTACGAATAAACTTAGGGATTTGCAATGAATAATGCAAGAAATCTCTAAGTACGAATAAACTTAGGAATTTGCAACGAATAATGCAAGGAATCTCTAAGTACGAATAAACTTAGGAATTTGCAACGAATAATGCAAGGAATCTCTAAGTACGAATAAACTTAGGAATTTGCAACGAATAATGCAAGGAATCTCTAAGTACGAATAAACTTAGGAATTTGCAACGAATAATGCAAGGAATTATTCTTATTCTAGGATGAGGAGACTTAGATGTGCAACGAACAGTGCACCAAAACACTAAGTACGAATAAACTTAGACTTGCAACGAATATTGCAATGGGTCCTAAGTACGAGGAAACTTAGACGACTAAGTATGAAGACACTTAGGTACTTGACAGAAAATCTATAATGCAAGAAACAGACAAAGCACAAGTAAGTACGAGCAACTTGAAAAAGTATTTGAGAGGCCACACCCGGCCGATCAGGACCACGCAGGGCCACAAATGAAGTTCAGACTATAAACAGAAATGATAAACAGGCATCAAGCCCCTTCACCGTGCTGACTAGCATCAGTGGCAAGATTGGGATTAGGATTACTTCCAGCGTTACCCCCACGTGGAGGGGAAGCGTGCAGGAGATGCATCAGGAACCGTTGAAGCTCTGCGCACTACTGATGAATGACAGTAGCAGCAGAGCTGGGGAGCAATTGGAGAGGGTAAAGTCTGATTACCCTACTACTAGGCATAGCACGTGCCTATAACGGACACCACGAGAGGGTGAGTAGCTCGGCGCCACGTAGGGGATCCTTAAACCCTTTGCCGAGCTGTACTGACCATGAATAAGGTCGAGATAATAAGATTAAGTCAATACATCAGGATGCCCTAGCTCGGCGTGAGGCATAGAGGGGTGTCCCGATATGGCCGAGCTAGTTATGCTACGAGTATAGCTTGAACAGCATTCGGGAATACATAATTCAGCTCGGCGTAAAGAGGTGAGTTATGTACGAGTTATTCCGAGCTACGTGGAAGCACGGCACCGCCACGAATAGGGCGGTGAGACATTCCAGAACATTCTACAACGGTTCCTTATGAGATAAGGAGCCATCCCGTATAGCAAGGGATTGATATGGGAAGTCCTAATGTGATTAGGAGTATATCCCATATAGGGAAGAATCCTATATGGAAAGAAAGACATCTGCTAGACGAGATCTAGCAGGATATGGAAGGTTATCTTTTAATAGGCAAAGTCCTATTAGGAGAAGGATTCCTAAAGAGGATAGGAAACAGGGGCACGAGATGCCTAATATGAAGAATGTCTACACCTATAAATACAAGACAATAACCATGACAAAAGGTACGCTGTAACACGCAGTTATACGCATTGTGTTCTTGGCTTGATTAGTAATCCAGTACTAACTTAAGCATCGGAGGGCCTTTGCCAACGAGAGGCAAGGGTGCTCTAACCTATTCTTTGTCTTGCAGATTTAGGGTCGAGCCAAGCCTGCACGTGATACTGGCTAACGTGGAATTACACCCCCTACAAAGGCCGAAAGGATTAAATATTCGGATTAATCGAGCTCATTAGGCTAATAAATTTGAAAAGCCTATGTTAGTGGCATTTTCCCGTTTTCCTCCATAGGGCTCATTTCAAAATTAAGCCCATAAATAATGGTTAGGTGCCACGACCCAGGGCTACGGAAAATGGCGGTTAAGGCCATTTTTAATAAATGGCCCCGGTTAATCTATTCACGTGAGTAAAAATGGAGGATTTGAAAACTGTTTGTTCTTATCTTTTTTCCTTAAAACAAGGAAGGGAATTATCATGTGTTAGGGGGAAATTAATAAGTGAAAATCACTAGTGCTTATCAACACAAAAATATGGAGTTGGTTATGGCCACATGGCATGATCCTGTGGCCTCATTCGAATCCCACTATCCCACCATCCATGAAGATAGAGGGTCAGCAGTTGGCGTTGAGGCCCTTTTGCCTCCAAAATGGAGATGTAACTTCCAATAACCGCCAACTTCAAAAACGAAAAGAAGGAGCATGGGATACATGTCAAGCCATGGTGAAGACTGGAAATTCATGGCCACGTGTCAACACCTCGGCAAAGAGGAGGATTGGCGCCAAAAGCCAATGATCACATTTTGGAGCCTATAAATATTAGTTTTGAAGACTTAAAATGAGTTCCTCAGCCATCAACCTCACTGTTAAAACATTCAAGTCTCTCGACTTAATCACTCAAGATCCTCAATCCGTTGAAGCCTTTCAACCACGTTGAAGCCTCCAACTCCATTGAGTTCTTTTACTTTTTGTCATTGAACAAGTCTAGCCTGGCTTAGAACCTTGTTTGTGACCCTTTGTACCCCTACTTTTATTTATCCTTATTAGTAAAAGTTAGGTTTTATTTCATCTCGTTGCTCTTCATTTTCACAACGGTTGGGAAACTATTAAGTCCTTTACGACAAGGCAATCCTCGAATCACTTTGTAACTCTACCCTTTCGGGTTGCGTGCAATCGCTCGAACGAAGTCAAAAAAAGGCACGGAGGACTTTACTACACTTGGACTGTACCGCATGATCTTGGCACACCTGTTACACAAACCGCTCAAGCGCTCGCGGTTTCATTAGGAGTTTTTACACAGAAACATTTTTTGACACGCCATGCGACCCCAATGGACAAAGGGTGAACAATGGGACGACGAGGTGCTTTACCCAATCCTCCTTCGCCAGAGGAGCCAAAGCTGCCATCTGAGGCAGCAGCTGATGAAGCAGCTGAACTTGAAGCAGCCCTTCAAGAGTCACAATGGCTACAAGATGAAGCACGATAACAAGAGGCTCTCAGGACTGAGCAACAGCCTCAAGTAAGTGTTGAAACTTTGAACGAATCCTTTGATAGCATGCGTAATTACATGTTTGTTACTAACTGTGAGATGTCATAAGACATTTCACATTTTGTGAGTTCAGCTATGCATGAGATAAG
This sequence comes from Vaccinium myrtillus, assembly GCA_016920895.1. Classification (NCBI taxonomy): domain Eukaryota; kingdom Viridiplantae; phylum Streptophyta; class Magnoliopsida; order Ericales; family Ericaceae; genus Vaccinium; species Vaccinium myrtillus. The sequence goes on from CM029274.1 coordinate 24,333,446, forward strand.
GGATTCTATCATGGAGCTCTTGGTAAGTATTGGTCGTTTGGCCAATAATGTAAATAATTTGTCTGAGACCCTTACTAATTCCCTAAACCATCTCTTGGCCGTTATGCCTAAGGAAAATAAAGGAAAGGAGAAGGCAGACCCTACTCCACAGTAGCCTTCCATGCCATAGTTCAGAAGTATAGATCAGCAGGGTTGAGGGAGTTTTCCCAACCTAAGCCCATCTACTAGGCCTCGAGCTCTAGAACTCTTGTCGGAGGAAAGATTCAGAAGCAAGGACCGAATGCTGGAAATCAATCTAGAGGCCTAACACAGAAAAAGCCTTCAGAAAATCAAGACAAATGGTTCATGTTAGGGGGCAGTTCTAAGCTCCAGCTGTATGACCAAGGAGTAAGGCATCCAACCAATGGAGGCCATCATCTGTATGGATATACTCCTCGTGATACTCAGGGTGCATGGCCAGAGTCAGGGCCTCAAGTTCAACCAACCTATCAACCACTTCCCCAAAAGAACGTGCAGACTAGACAAGTTGTTCAAGCCCAGCAGGCCTATCAACCTTAGGCCGCTCAGGTTCAGTGGGCTCCACAGGATCCATCCCTTGGGAGAGATCAAATCATATCTTTGTTGCAAAAGCAGTTGGGTTCGAAGTTCAGGCCTATAGGAAGGCTTATCTACACGAAGCCTTATTTTGATGAAATTGGCGAGTCCTTTCCAAAAGATTATAGAGTGCCTGAATTTCACTTGTTTTAAGGAGAGGACATCCATGAGTCCACCATAGAACATATAGCTCGCTTCGAAGTCCAATGTGGTAAGGCAGGGTCTAAGGACGCTCCGAAGTTGAGGCTTTTCTCAAATTCCTTGACCCATACGACCTTCATTTGGTACATTAATCTACCACCAAATTCCATTCAGACTTGGAGGTAGTTAGAGGACATGTTCCACCAACCGTTCTATAGAGTTGAACCAGAGGTCACCACTTTGTCAACTCCCAGATGAAGGCATGGAGACCTATTTGTCAAGATTCAAGTGCAGGGTCTTTACTAGAGAGGGAATACGCCCGCGTAGCCCTTAATGGCCTCAGCTTTGAATTAAAGAAGAAGTTCCATGGCATCGAGTTCAGGGACTTGTTTGAGTTGTCGGCCAAAGCAGCACGCTATGAGAAGATCTTGAAAGAGGAGGTGGACCAAAAAAGTGCCTCCAAAGGCACGTATTACCAAGATTCCAACTACGAAGTGACCACGGGTGACATGGATCATGGCCCTGAATGTGCAGTAGCCGAGATGGTGAACAAGAAGCCTCACGTCTTAAGAATTAGGGGCATTGAGCTCAAGGATGTGCAGCCTCCATCTTCAAGCAAGGTGGCAAGAGTTTATTCTTTCAACATCACCAAACCGAGGCAATTTTTGATCACCTGGTTGCTGACAAGATGATTAAGTTCCCTCCAGGCCACAAGATAACTTCTCCCAAGGAATTGAAAGCCAAAGAGCACTGTAAATATCATAATTCTTGGAGTCATTCTACTAACAATTGTATGGTACTTAGAAATGATATCCTGGATAAGATAGAGCGGGGAGATTTCAAGTTTGAAGCCAAGGAAGGAAAGAAGGTCCTTGGAGTGGACAAAAATCCGTTTCTAGGAGGTCTGAATACTAATATGGTGTCGGTCAACATGAGGGGCCTTCCTAGAGCAACCCCGAGAGCCAAAATCAGCTTGGGGGCACCCTCAAAGGAGGCCTACAAGGTTGGTTATGAGGATTATGATTCTGAGTAAGAATATAGGTCTGTCGACAGGTCTTGGCACCAGCAGCAAAGGCCTTGACAACAACAACAATGGTCAAAGTGGAATAGGCCTCTGCCCGAGATTTGGAAGTCGCTGAGGCCTTGTTGTTCCTTGACGTGCAACGAGTGTAGACAAAGGATTGAATCTCCAAGGCCTCAAGTGAAACCCTAGGCGGTTAGTCATTATCAAAACAGGCCTCAAAGATCGTTCCAAGAAAAGAAGGCAAGACCTTCAGAAGGCGATTCTCTATATTCTTGAGGCTAACCATAGGCCTTGAGAATGTTCAAGAGGACTTGTGCAAGCTTAGCATCACAGCACCGACTCAAGGGAGGCGCAGGACTGTAAAGCCACGTATCACTCCTCCAGATGAGTGGTATAGGGCTGAGCACCCTAAATTTCGAGGTCGCAAGAAAGGAGGTATCAAAGGTTCAGACAAGCAGCTAGAAGGGCTAATGAAGAATCCGAGGTGCTTGAAGATATGGAAAAAGGAGATTTGGGAAGATATGGAGATGGTAGAGGCCATTGACCAAGATGATATGAAGGTGGATAATTTTGATGAGGCCATGCAATTCATGACTAAGGGAATGAAGAAGTCCTTAGTAGCCCCAACGTCAACAGTCCTTCCGGCCTTACAAAAAGTCATTAATAGTGATGTAAATCCAGAGGGTGGAAGAGAACACAAGCCAAAAGAAAGGGTCATAGAGGAGGCTCCTCCGACAGGTTAAGGTGTTAAAAAAGGCCCAACCGGTTGTGATGAAACAGGAGTCTACCTAAAAAAAGGCTGCAGTGGTCCCAATCAAAACAAACCCGGGGGGCAAAGGTGGCCTGAATCGACTTGCCAAGGTGTTCAAGCCTAGTTCAAGCTTTACAAGGCCTTGCAACATGGTGTTCATTTTGGAAGACGGCCAGGAAGCTAAAGATGGTCAACAACACAGGTCATGGAAGGCAACGTAATTGAAATGGGCGAAACAGCCAAGATCCTCAGTGAGTCCATGAGGCCTGTTGATCATGTATCTTCAGTAACCATACTTGAAGAGGAGGCCGCTAAGGACGCTGCCGAGGCAACAACTTATGTAATGTTTGAGAAGCCTTCTTCAGGTTGCCTTGACGGGATGCCCACGAACCGTTTATTGATCGATAGTGGGTCAGTGGCAAATTTGATGCCAAGAACTATGATGGCCAAGTTAGGGAAGACCGATCAAGATCTGATTGCTTCAGGTGCAAGCTTATCAGATTTCACGGGAGGATTGACAGCATGCCAAGGAATCCTCATCATGAAACTAACGATCGGTACGAAAATTCCTTACAACTCCTTTTTTCATAATTAATTCTCGTTCAACATACAATGTATTGCTAGGGAGGGATTGGATTCATGCTTGTTTAGCAGTCCCTTCTTCCCTTCACCAATGTTTGGTTTTTTGGAATGGGAACAAGGTAGAGGTTGTTTGGGCAGATCAGAGGCCTTTCCTTGCAACAACAAACCATGCAGAGGCCATGCTTTATGATTCTGACATTGGACCAATAAAAGTGTCTGACCTTGATAAATGTGATTGCCACAGAACCGTGCCATTAGCACCAAATTCTTCAACTGAAGGCATCAAGAAGATTTACAACGAGTTGATTGACCTGGAGTCCCATAGGCCAATAACTCCTTCTTTTCAAATTTGTTCTAATGCAAATACATCTAATTGAAGAAGAGAAGGACATGGCCTTGCAGGCCATGTTAACCAGGTTCAATGCATACTTGGCAGAAAGAGGAATGATGGACTAGTGCAAGGATGAAGAGAGGCCAAACTCGGCTAATGCAGCTAAGTTCATTTATGAGAATGAAGGCCTAGATGAAATTGTTGGTGAGGATGAGGATGACATGATAAGGTTTGAGGACCTGGAGGCGGCACCGACTAAGTTGGATGACCTAAAGGCCGATGTGTAGGACCCTTTAGATGAGGTCAATCTAGGTGATGATGGATGCCCTTGACCTGTGTACATAAGTCAACTTCTCCCATAGGACGTCAAGGAAAAGCTCATACAACTTGTGAAGGAATTCAACGCTGTTTTGCAAGGTATGATGATGAAATGCCAGGCCTTTCAAGGGACTTGGTGGAGCACCGTTTGCCAATTCAACTGGGTTTTAGGCCTTTCAAGCAGCCACCTAGGAGGATGTCCGAAGAGGTTCAACTACAAGTCAAAGAGAGATTGAAAGGATCCTAAAGTTGGTTTCATCCGTACGGCCAGGTATGTTACTTGGCTATCTCATATAGTTTGTGAAGGAATTCAAGTGTTGTTTTAAAACACAAAGTATTATCCTTTATTGATGTTTCCTCTGAAGGAACCACATGAGTCTCAGAGGCCCCCTTCTCAGTCTTACCGCTCCCTTGGCCTTTTTTCCTTCGCATCTGTAAAGGCCAAGTCCCGAGGATTTTTAAAACTGAATGTGGTTGAGAGTAGGAGAAGTGATTCTTTGAAAGAGTAAAACAACGTACTTGCTCAGAAGGGGTTGATTCACTAGGAGTTTGACCAGCGGATTTGGGTGAATCAAAGGCTACTCTTGAAGGAGAAGAATCAACAGAAGGCTCTGCAATAAGGGACAAGGATCCAGATATCTCAAGCCCTTTTGCCATGCATTTTATATCCAAAGAGTCCAGGGTAATGGGAGAAGAGCTAGCTCTCTCAGGAGTAGGGGAAGAGGCCTCGGTTTCTACTGCTTGTTGCTTTTTTGGATCCTATTGACCAGACAAAGGTTAGTAAATGATTTATGAAGTTTGTTCGTTCATAAATTAAAGTCAACCTTACTGGATTTTTTACATGAGATATGCTGTGATCTGAAGAAGACTTCAAGTTTATAATAATAGGCCTTTTCGCGGTTACCTTGATCCTTCTTTGCCTTGGAGGAAGAAGGTTTGTATTAGGGGTGAAAGAAAAACTGAAAAACCGAAAAAATGGAAAAAAACCGACCGACTGGTTCGGTTTTCGGTCGGGGCGACGTTGGGTTGGCTAACTTCGGGTTGGACCGAACCAAACCAAAAAAATATCGGTTCGGTCTCCGTTTCCTAGAAATTGGTTTGGACCGAACCGAATCGAACCGAAATAGGACCGAAAAAACAGAAAAGCCCGAACCGAAATTGGACCGAACCGAAATTGTAGGGGACCGAACCGTATACTAAAACCTAATAAACCTCTGGGATTGATCTACACCGTCAATACTTAATGGGGGTTTGATCTACACCGTCCAAGTTACACTATATAATACCCCCAAAAAACCCTAACTTAACTTCAATCTACTGTCACGCCCCCACCCCCCTTCTCTCTCCAGTCTCCATGAACGTCTGAAGCAATGAAAGTGTGAGAGATCCGAGAGGAGTTCGATCATCAAAGAACCAAATTAGTTTGTTGCACCGGTATAGACAAGTGAAGGGTGCAACTTTAAGTTGCTATGTTTGAAGCTATAAGCCTCCGAAAGAATAAAGAGGAAGCAGGGAAAGAAATCTGAATGATCACTTGATGATTGCTCAGGTAACTCCAACCGATGGACCGCTATTGTTTTTCTTTCCATTTTGTTAGTGGTGCCCTTTTCTCAGTAAATTAGGAATCATCAATATGGGTCAAAACTTTGGTACTTGATTACGTATCTATTTACAACTAGCTCTTATTACAAAATCAGATTGATAGGATATTTGCGTTAACAATTCACACTTTTGCAAGAAAAATGGACAAACAAGTAACTGTAAACAATTTTCTGTTTTTTTCTTCTTGTTCGTGTAATCGTTGATCGTAAAGTCATTAGAAGATGTAATCTTATATTGGTGAAGTTGTACTTTCTTGGCCGAGCAAAAAGTTATAATTTCTTATTTGCAATTTTGCATGTTTATTGATGTTCTGAATTGTTGAGACTTAGTTGGTGCTTTGGCTTTTTTTAGTCATTAGAAGATGGCTCTTATAGTTGCTATATAGCCTGCAAATTTTATTTCCTAAACTCCGCCACGCCGATTTCTTATTGAATTGAGCTGCAAACAGGTTACTTCACTTTGAGACAAATCAAAGCCTTGAGGTATTCAACGCCTTGAGGTTACAAGAATTTGATTTCGGGCCCAGTGAGCTCTCCAATAGTCTAGCCTTGAGGTATTCAATCTCAAACCATATTGTTTCTGATTTTTGGTGCATGCTTGTATGCGGTTTGATCTTTTGTTAGTAACTTAGTAAGTTTGTTTCATTTGGACTTTGTTTTTTTAGAATGATGAAGAATTTGATGAGGTATTCAATCTCAAACCATATTGTTTCTAAAGTACTACTTTGTATTTGCTTTTTGGAGTGGAAGCCTGTAATAAAGTAGTATCTGAATTTACGATAGTTCATGAAATAAATGATAAAAGGCCCTAAGATCGAGATACGTACCAAATCCTCTAGTGAAGATTTCTTATCATAAAAAGATTTGCTCCTTGTCCGGGTAGAGATAGTGGAAGCTTGGATCTACAAGATAATTGAAAAATGGGATTCAACTTAGGCCTTGGAACTTGCCTGAGGTCCGTAGTGGAGTTCAAATCCTAAATGATGGCATTACTTGTAGGCATGGTTCGGGCTTGTCATGAGTTACCTTCATCTTCTTCTCAGGAGCTTTTTTTGAAATACTTGACTCACCAGGGCCTGAGAGAGAAAGTTGTAAGCATGACACGATTATGGAATTTGAGATGAAGGCTAGAAAAGAAATTTTGGGTTATTATCTTTCCTTTTTTGGCTAGTTGTAGTAGAGGTTGTGTCCACTTCTTTATTTTTCGTCGTGGTGGCGGTAGAGGTTGTAGTGGCCTTTGATCTTTGCCTACTTCATTTTTCTTTTTGGGGAGGAGGCACAATTCTTGTTAAAACCTCTTCCATTGGTTCCCCAAATTTCTCAGCAATATAGTCATCCCACCAGTTTTGGAATGAGCTAGTCCTCTCAGGGGCCTTTGTGAAAGGAAGAAGTTAGAATTGTGCCTTGGCCTTGGCAAATTGATTCATTACCGCCTCCAAGGTCTCGGCTGGGAGGACTGGCCTACTGCTGTAACCCTCATTCTTGGATAAAATAGGAGGGGCAGGGACTATTTGTAACACACCAAATTGATGAGCAAATTGAGCAGGATGATAGAACTCGACCCCACATTGATAGTTGCCAGAGGTGGTTGTGCTTAGTCCAAACAGAAGGTCTCTTGAAATCAGAAAGTTGGCACACATTTCCTTGTGGTACTCGAGTTTATCTTTAGGGCTAGTGGCAGGGTTCTTGAGCCAGTTGGGGACAGTATCTCTTTCGAAGGGGATGTATCGTGCCCCTAGGTGAATAAGGCCAGAATAGCAAAACTTGAAATACTTCTCGAAAGGCCTTTTCCTACCTATCTTGTTGTAATGAGCCCCATATCAAGTTGCGTCCAGGATTTTTGTTAATCTAGGGCCCATTTGAGGGAAATAGGACCATAACCAAAGGGTCACAATCCACAATGGGCCCGGAGCAAAGACAAACCTATGGTCAAAAAGCTCACTCATGCCTCTATAAATGTTGGCTAAAACTAAAGGAGCCAATGACAATTGTTTTCCAGAAGCAAGGGCTTTAGCAAGATCGGTAAAGTCCTTAGTGATTTTTCCAGAGGAAACACAGAAAATAAACCTGTTCAGCCCATCTTTCTTGCCGTTTGCCAAGAAGTTGGTGTAATGAAGGAGGGTTTTGTCTGGGTAAGTGTTGAGAGGCGTGGGTTGAGTCACAAAACAATTGGCCTCCTCCCCGTGAGCTTGGAGGTCTGTGAGAAAGTAAACATCCTAGATGGTAGAAGACATCGTCCCTATTCTGAAATGGAAGGAGTTGGTGTGGGTGGACCAGAATTGAGCCGCTGCCATAAAAAGCCCTTTTTTCATATCAATTGTTCCCTTAGACAACATTATGGCATCATGGATCCCCACCGTCCTCCAGAGATCTCCCTTAACGGCAGCAACTCGATCGACCCACTCGATTTAGTCCTTGTCAGCTTTCGGCCATAGCCGGTTTGGGCGATCTTTGTGATAATCTTTCCATTCAGGTTTGATTGAACTAAAAGGAAGCGAAATCTTAGAGTATGGGTGGAGGGCTTTCAACGAAGGAGGACAGTCCCCTTAGAAGGAGGGACCCAAAGCCGCTCTAGAACGAGCAACTGGGACCCTGATTATAGGGTTTGTATTGATATAAATCTCCTCATCGGTGATGATTTTTTGGATTTGAGATGTGAGGCTTGCCTCCTTGCGTGATGAAGAGGCGGCTTTCTGGGAAGCCATTTCTAGATTTGGTTGGGAAAGTTGGAAAGCTCACTAAAGAGAAACTTAGGGTTTTAAAGAAGATGAGTAAGGAGAGAGATTGATCGGAAGAAGAAGAATTTTTGGGGAGATAAAGGACTGGGGGTTTTTATCCTTACCCAAAGAAGTTGATGAGTGTCCTCTCTCATAATTACTCTTAAAGATTCTCGTCACCCGTTAGATCTTTATTACTCCCTCCGTCCCTTTTTAAGTGTTTAACTTTCCATTTTGGGCTGTCCCTAAATAAGTGTGTGGTTTGAAAAGTTAATGGGTAAAAGTTTGTACAATTATCATTTTGCCCTTTTGCAAAGTAAGTGGGTAAAGAGTTAATGGGTAAAACTAAAAGACAATTTTGGAAAGTAGATGTAAAAGTTGATGTGAAAAGTGTAAAGTGGAGGAAAAAGTTGATGTGAAAGGTGTAATGATGATGTTTTTTTAATAAGTTGGATTTACGAAGTAACACATTTAAAAAGGGACGGAGGGAGTAGTAATTACCTCACTCCATCAAATGGTAACATATTTGGGAATGGACGTGTGGCATTCTAGGCTAAGGTATAATAATAGCCTAAGTAAGGAGGCTTTATGAAGGTCCTTAGTAATGAATGCACCGGTTCACAAGTACGGTCCACAGGACCAAGCGGTTTGCTTGAATGCCAAATTTTATTTTCTAAATTTCACGCATCAAATCTGTCAGAATTAAGGAGTGAGGAGGCAATATTTATACCAAAATTTGGCACAAAATCCTGTCAAGGCCGAAAGGATTAAATTCGGTTGATCCATTCACGTGAGTAAAAATGGAGGATTTGAAAACCGTTTGTTCTTATCTTTTTTCCTTAAGACAAGAAAGGGAATTATCATGTGTTAGGGAGAAATTAATAAGTGAAAATCACTAGTTCTCATCAGCACAAAAATATGGAGTTGGTTATGGCCACATGGCACAATCCTGTGGCCTCATTCGAATCCCACTATCCCACCATCCATGAAGATAGGGGGTCAGCAGTTGGCGTTGAGGCCATTTTGCCTCCAAAATGGAGATGTAACTTCCAATAACCACCAACTTCAAAGAGGAAAAGAAGGAGCATGGGACACATGTCAAGCCATGGTGAAGACTGGAAATTCATGGCCACTTGTCAACACCTCGGCAAAGAGGAGGATTTGCGCCAAAAGCAAATGATCACATTTTGGAGCCTATAAATCTTAGTTTTGAAGACTTAAGATAGGTTCCTCAGCCATCAACCTCACGGTTAAAACACCCAAGTCTCTCGACTTAATCACTCAAGATCCTCAATCCGTTGAAGCCTTTCAACCACGTTGAAGCCTCCAACTCCATTGAGTTCTTTTACTTTTTCGTCATTCAACAAGTCTAGCCCGGCCTAGAACCTTGTTTGTGACCCTTATTAATAAAAGTTAGGTTTTATTTTATCTCGTTGTTCTTCATTTTTCACAACGGTTGAGAAATTATTAAGTCCTTTACGACAAGGCAATCCTCGAATCAATTTGCAACTCTACCATTTAGGGTTGCACGCAATCGCTCGAACAAAGTCAGAAAAAGGCTCGAAGGCCTTTACAACACTTGGACTATACCGCACGGTCCTGGAACGCTCGTTACACAAACCGCTCAGGCGCTCGTGGTTTCATTAAAAGTTTTTACACGGAAACAGAAGTAAAAGAGTAGTTGAATTGCTTACAGCAATCACTAAGGACATTTTGTAATAACCCTAATTTCTAGTAAATAAAAATTAACAATTGTTTAATTTAACAATTGCTTTATTTATTTTCTTAGTGAATTATTACATAGCATTTATTGGGCACGCTACTATATATATATATATCACTATTTCAACTAGCCTACTAAATCATACTAGATTTTCCCAATTAAACCTAATCCTATTCTATCCACCAATCACTATTTTCTTCTCCCCTCATTACAACTATGGGAATTATGGGAATCTCCCCACTTGCTCTCCAAGTTTGTATATGCATGAATATCTAGTCCAATTAATTCCCTAAAATGAGGGTGGGCATGCAAAATCTAACCCTTATTATTTTCCCTAGATTTTAGTAGGATTCACCTCATTTAGAAGTTAGGGACAGAGAGGGGTGTCCATTGGCCTATAAATAGGAACCTTCACTCACTTGATTTCTCACACCTTTACTCACCACCTTTGTAGTATTCTTGTAGTAGCTTTTTAGAGAGAGAAAATGCTTCTAATTCTTGTGTTCTTCCCATTCCCATTCTCAAAGAGATCCACACCCTCCTCCACCAAAACCATTTTTCAATCCATAAAGTAGTAGTCAAGTTAGTAGTTGGTGTTTTTAAGAAAAATAAGTCATTCTTTTTCTTACGGAGGAGTTTAGTCAGTACGCTGCCCGAGGAGTCCCACCTAGTTTTCGTGTCTTCCGATTAACAACTGGAACTGAGGTAGATTACTCATACTTTATTCCTAATATAGCATTATTTTTATGTAGTCATTATAATGCTCGGTTTACTTTGCATAATTTAGTAAGTAGGATAGTTCCTGGAAAATTAGTCAGTAGATCTAAATATTATTTTTCATGTTACATAGTCGTTATAATGATCAAGTTGGTATCACTTTTATGATGTTGTAATGTCTGTTTACTTTTACAATGTTATAGACTACCATCAAAGATTGGTAACAGCTTTTGCTCCAGGCGGAACCTATTTCCAATTTAAGGGGGAAAGACAGGCCTTGAATTCCATAACCCACGCTCGAAATGGCACAACCAACTTTACTGAAGGCTAGATAGCCTCATGTTGGAAGAATCTGACTGAAAGAGTTCAGATTGCCACCTGTCATTTGTGAGTATGCCGATGTCTTTCCTGAAGAACTACCTAGCTTACCACCACGACGAGAGTTGAATTTTACAATCAAGCTTCATCCCAGAACAACACCAATTTCAATAGCCATGTACCGTATGGCGCCTGCTGAATTGAAGGAACTCAAGACCCAGTTACAAGAATTGCTAGACATAGGGTATATTAGTTCGAGAACTTGGCCATGGGGAGCACCTGCACTTTTTGTAAAGAAGAAGGAAGGAACCCTCTGTCTTTGCATTGATTATAGGCAATTGAACTGGGTCACGATTAAAAATTGTTATCCACTGCCTCTGATTGATGACCTGTTTGATCAGTTAAAAGAGGAGCAACCAGTTTTTCAAAGATCGATCTAAGATCAGGGTATCATCAGTTACGAATAGAAGACGGGGATATTCCTAAGACAGCTTTCAAAACTAGAAACGGGCACTAGGAGTTTGTAGTAATGCCGTTTGGATTGACAAATGCTCTAGCGGTATTCACGTGTCTCATGAAAAAATATTCCAACCTTATCTAGACAGATTTGTGGCGGTGTTCATTGATGACATTTTGATATACTCTGCCAATGGAGAAGAGCATTAAGGACACTTCAGAATAGTGATGCAAGTGCTTAGGGACAATCAGCTCTACGCCAAAGCGAGTAAATGCGAGTTTTGGCCAAGGGAGGTTAAGTTCTTAGGACACGTGGTGTCTAAAGAGGGAATAGCAATTGACGACAACAAAGTAGAAGCTTTACTAGATTGGAAGCGACCTACTTCAGTGTTCAAGATTCGTAGTTTTTTGGGTTTAGCAAGATACTATCAAAGATTTATTTCGGATTTTGCAACTCTCGCCAAGCCAATGACAAGATTAACTCAAAAGGGAGTCAAGTACGAATGCAGTGATAGTTGTGAAAGGTGTTTCAAGAACTGTAGAAGAGACTAACTAGCTCGCTCGTACTCATTATTCTTGAATGTGACACAGGCTATACAGTCTATTGTGACGCCTCGAAAGGAGGACTAGGCTGCATTTTGATTCAGAATGGTAAAGTTATGGCATATGGATCCAGGCAACTTAGGTCGCATGAAAGGAACTATGCTACGCATGCCCTAGAGTTAGTAGCGGTGGTCTTTGCTCTCAAATCATGGAGATATTATCTTTATGGTGAGCAGTTCAAGGTATTCATCGACCACAAAAGTCTCAAGTATTTGTTCACTCCAAAGGAGCTGAAGATGAGGCAAAGAAGGTGGATGGGGTATCTGGATGACTAAAAATTTAGCCTATCATACCACCCTTGCAACGCCAATGTTGTTGCTGACGCTATGAGTCTAAAGGACAGAACACAAAAGGCTAAGGTGGCTATAACGGAATGCGACATGATAGACACACTTAATGATTTTAACCTTCGACCATCATCAGATGGAGAACAAGTGCGTCTGTATGCACTAATTGCAGAATCGGCACTACACCGAGAGATCTTACTAGCATAGACCATTGAACAGGACTGTGAGTTCATACGACCTCAACTCGGTATGGGAAAGGAACTTCCTGGCTGGACGATTCATGCGGCCGATAACAACTTGAGATTTAAAGGATTGATGTTTGTACCCAACATCGGTACCCTTTGGGAAGTCGTGCTACATGAATTTCACCATTCTAATTTTGTTATTCATCTGAGAGGTACTAAGACGTACCATGACTTGCAAAGGACCTATAGGTGGGAAGGAATGAAGACGGGCGTGGCTAACTTTGTAGCAACCTGTTTAGTCTGTCAGCAAGTCAAAGTGGAGCATCAGAAGCCTGAAGGTGATCTGTAGCCATTACCGATTCCGACTTGAAAATGGGAGCATATTTTCACGAATTTTGTGGCAAGAATGCCTAGATCACCAAAATCAAACACTGTTGTTGTTTGGGTTGTAGTTGACCATCTCACTAAATCTGTGCATTATCTTCCAGTTAAGATGACCAAGGAAATGGAAACCTTATGAACACTCTACATACGAGAGATCGTACAGTTACATGGAGTGCCTATCTCTATCATATCAGACCGAGACTTCAGGTTTGTGTCAAAATTTTGGAAGGGAATACAGAAAGCTTTAGGAACTGACATTTTTATTAGTACTGCCTTTTACCCGCAAACTGATGGCCAGGCAGAAAGGATGATTCAGACTTTGGAGGACATGTTGAGAGGTTGTGCCCTTGATTTTTCTGGGAATTGGGAACAACACCTGACTTTGGTAACGTTTGCTTGTTCCCTATGAAGCATTGTACGGTCACCCTTGTCGTTCACCAGTTTGTTGGATAGATGCCGGAGAAGCTAGATTGTTAGGACCAGAAATGGTCATAAGTATTACGGAGGAGATCAAGGTCATTCGGCAAAGGTTGTTTATTGCTCAGAGCTGGCAGAATAGCTATGATGATAAGGGAAATCAACCCTTATTGTTTGACGAAGGAGATACGATTCGGGAAGAAAGGGAAGCTTTTTCTGCGATATATTGGAGCGTTCGAGATTTTGGAGAGGATCGGGAAAGTCACCCACTAGCATTGCTGCCACAATTGGACAGTGTTCACAATGTGTTTCACTTGTCCATGTTGCGAAAATACATTGCCTTTCCTACTCACGTGCTTAACTAGGAAGATCTCAATATAGACGAGGATGCCACTTTTGAGAAAGAGCCAGTTGAAATTCAAGAGTACATTGAGAAAAGCATCCGTAACAAAACCATCCGCATTGTATCAGTCCTTTGGAAGCACCGTGGAATGGAGGAGACAGCATGGGAAAGAGAAGGCACAATGAAAGAGAACTACCCGCACCTGTTCCATCTTTGAGTATACCAAATTTCAAGGACGAAATTTGTTAAAGAGGATAAGTTGTAAAAACCCTAATTTCTTGTAAATAAAAATTAGTTTATTTAATTGAATAATTGTTTTATTTATTTTCTTAGTGAATTATTAAATAGCATTTATTGGGCACACGACTATTTATACATATATATTTAGGACATCTCTAGTGCACTACCTAAAAGAGTACCTTAAAGTGCCCTGACTAGTTAGCTAAGAAAAACTCAAAAAATGCTCTCTAGTACAAAAAAATTGACTCCCTAAAATCCTAGGTGGAACCCCTTACTCCATAAAGTGCCCCAAGTCACTACCTAAATTTGGGGAGAGACTTAAGGAGAGAGAAAGAGGAGAGAGATAGAGAAAGAATGACTTTAAGGAGAGAGAGAGAGAGAGAGAAAGGAAAGACTAAATGATAATAAATATATGTATAGGTAACCCATTAAAGTGCATTCTTCATTAACTAGCTAACTAAGTTCTTAACATAAAATAGGGCCCCACATGTGCTTAGGTGTACACTTTAGCATACATTTTTTAGGTAGTGCACTAGAGATGGCCTTATATCACTATTTCAGCTAGCCTACTAAATCATACTAGATTTTCCCCATTAAACCTAATCCTATTCTATCCACCAATCACTATTTTCTTCTCCCATTAATGGGGAGATTGTGGAGAGATTTAGAGAGAGAGATGCAATTATGGGAGAGAATCTCCCTACTTGCTCTCCAAGTTTGTAGATGCATGTATATCTAGTCCAATTAATTCCCTAAAATGAGAGTGTCCATGCAAAACATAACCCTAACTAGTTTCCCTAAATCTAGGATTCTAGTGTATAAAGGCTATAGATTCACCTATAGATTCATGTCCATTGACCTATAAATAGGACCCTTCACTCACTTGTTTTCTCACATCATCACTCACCACCTTTATAGTATTTTTATAGTAGCTTTTTAGAGAGAGAAAATGCTTCTAATTCTTGAGTTTTGGTTGAAGATCTTCAAAGTGTCCTTCCCATACTCAAATAGAGCCACCACCCTCTTCCACCAAAATCACTTTTCAATCCCTAAAGTAGTAGTCAAGTTAGTTGTTGGTGTTTTTAAGAAAAAGAAGTTCCTTTTTCTTATGGAGGAGTTTAGTCGTTACGCTGCCCAAGGAATCCCACCTAGCTTTCGCGACTTCCAATTAACAACCGGAACTGAGTTAGATTACTTATACTCGATTCCTAAATAGCATTATTTTAACATAGTCGTTACAATGCTCGGTTTACTATGCATAATTTATTAAGTATGATAGTTCCCGAAAAATTAGTCGGTAGATCTAAATACTCCCTCTGTTCCAAACTACTGGTCACTTTTGGGAATTCCAACTTTTTAAGCAGACATGCAATAACTGCATTCAATAAACGCATTCACATTAAATAGATTCATTAATTTTTAACAATGCCCTATATTTTAAATTTTGAATGACTTTGTTGTTGTTGGTAAAGGGGTTATTTTAGCTGCTGTAGCACAAACATGTGGGCTATCTTTCCTTATCCGGGTAAAGGGGTTATTTTGGAAGATTGAGTAAATATTGTTTTGACTTTTCAAAGGGGACTAACAATTTGGAAAAATCGACACTACTCTTTTTATAAAAACTAAAGATCATGATATACTTGTTGTTCAAATATATGTTGATGATATCATTTTTGGTGCTACTAACGAAACTTTGTGCGAGGACTTCTCAAAATGTATGCTAGGCGAATTCGAGATGAGTATGATGGGAGAACTCACCTACTTTCTTGGACTACAAATAAAGCAGTCGAAGGATAGAATTTTTATAAATCAATCCAAGTACATCAAAGACCTATTGAAGAGGTTTGGAATGGAAGATGGAAAGCCAATGGGTACTCCTTCGATCAAAGTCGACAAAAATGAAAATGGTAAGCCTTTTGATGAAAAGAAATGCAGAGGTATGATCGGATCTCTCCTTTACCTAACAGCTAGTAGACCGGACATAATGTTTAGTGTGTGTTTATGTGCACGATTTCAATCCTCTCCTAAAGAATCACACTACACGGCTGTTAAGAGGATTTTCAAATACTTGATTGGTACTCCAAACTTAGGATTGTGGTATCCTAGAGGGACTTCAATTGATTTAATTGGATATTCTGATACCGATTTTGCGTGATGTCAAATAGATAGAAAGAGTACTAGCGGTGCATGTCAATTTCTTGGACACTCTCTTGTTTCTTGGTTTAGTAAAAAACAACACTCTGTCGCCTTATCTACAGCTGAAGCTGAATATGTTGTTGTGCACAAATTTTATGGATGAAACAACAGCTAGAGGATTTTGGTATATTTTTTGATCATATTCCTATTAGATGCGATAATACAAGCGCTATCAATTTGACTAAGAATCATATTCAGCATTCTAGAACCAAACATATCGATATTAGACATCACTTCATTAGAGATCACGTTTATAGAGGAGATATTGTTATTGATTTTGTGAGCACCGACAATCAACTAGGTGATATTTTTACAAAACCTCTTAGTGAGGATAGATTTTGTAGCATAAGAAGAGAAATTGGTATGTCAAATCCCTGTTGATAATTCTTGATCTCATTATTGATGACTCTTGATCGAATTCTATCTTTCTCGGCACTAATATTGTTCACTCCATCAATTTTTTTTGTTGCTAATGTCATGGTTGAGTTTAAATCATGAGACAGTAATGTTTATGCAATTGCTGCTTGAACTAGTTCAAACATCATGTATCCAACAAAGTTTTTTTTTTTTTTTTTTTTCGCCATAAGTTGCATTCAATTTTGGCTCATCAGGTTGGGATTTTGTTTTGCCTCCAGGTGTCATATTTTACTAAACACCATCTTATGCTTGCTACTTCTAAACTCTTAGTTTATGAAAGTTTCATGTTCCGGGAAGTTTCATAGCAAAGTTTATGATATGAACTACATTTTTTTGTGGATACAGCTGCCTATTTTTTCTTGCCTATTGGTGATTTTTTTACAGCTGCATATAGTTTTTGGAATATATGGTTATGCTATCACGCTAAGCACCATGGCACCATTCTAACTTGGTTGTATCTAATCACATTCGTCTATGAAAGTGTCTTGTTTGATGCTTCTAATTTTTTCCTTTTTGTTACCTAAGCTTGGCCTAGTTGTTCACTATAAGAAGCAGGTATCCTCTAAAGATTTTTGTTGATGACAAAGGGGGAGAAGGTATCATAAAAGAGTAAAGGAAGTCAAATGAGAGACGCATCAATTAAGGGGGAGTGATCTTCATCTCATTTACTCTAAACCTTTCCTTTTTAGTATCAACGATATAAGTGTTTGTCATCATCAAAAAGGGGGAGATTGTTAGCCCCAAGGTTTAGATTTTGATGATAACAAACACAACTTAATTGAATTTACATTAGTTTTTTGAGCTTCATTGGTGAGATATATTCTTTATTGGGCTAATTGAGTTATTTATTACTTTGGAAGGATATTACAGTAGTATCACTCAAAGTCCAAGGATGTGTGTGCAATTTTCTTTGAGAGGCCAAGGTTATATCTGTTGTTGGGTTCACGATATATTTTCCTAAACCTAAAAAGGCAACGACTGGTTGATTGCTAGTGTCCATGGAAATTAAGCTTTGAAGAAAATGGAAAGAAGATTTGCCAGATGAAATTGATTCACTGAAGATGCAATTGCAAGGTACACGACATCAATCCTCTATCTCCAATAGTCAAGTATATGGATAGGAGCAAGATTGAGGACCAATCTTGTCTCCAATTTCGAACGTCTGTCTCCAATTTCAAACGGCTAGAAAGCCCCTCAAGATTCAGTCAGATTGTGAAGGTTATTTGGGAACAAAAATCATGGAAGAAGATTTTCAAGTCAAGTTGCTGAGATTGTGACGCTCAATGGGTAAATTTTTCTAACGTTCATATTGGGTGATCGTCTTTATAAAGTGAAGCAAAGGGGAACTAAGTAGAGATAACATTCAGGAAAGAAAATCAGTGAGCTTTTCGTTGCAATTTTTCCATTCAACTCAGTCCTTCATCTTGGATAATTTACACTAGATTGAGTGTTCTTTTGAGAGTTATTGTAAAAGGGAAATTTCACACTCTTGTCCTGAAATTGTAGCCTGTTTTTTTGAGTGATTTTTTGGTAGAAAAATTACTTGGGTTAGGTCTGACTAGCGGCGGATTCTTAGCTAGTTGGGAGTGGATTCGGGAGTAATCGCTCGGTGCAAAGGTTCTCTAGCACCCGCAAAGCTAGAGGTTTGTAACAACTATTGGAGATAGTGCAGCGATTCTAGAATAGGACACTCGGGGAGTGGAGTAGGCCGTGAAGTTGCGAACCGAACCACTATAAAATCCTTGTGTTTGATTTCTCTCTTCCCTACTCCTTTACTTTGCGTTTTGGCGTATCTTTATTGCATGATTGATTAGCTTATCTCATTTGAATATTCTGATTTGAGTGAAGTTGTTAATTGTCGAGACACCGCTTACTAGAATTGTTGCATCAGTTTTTAAGTTTCAAGATTTCACATAATAACTACAGTAGTTATTTTGAATCTGCTTAATCTGCTGCAGTAGTTATTTTTGATTGGGTGTTGTGATTAATTTTTTAATTCCTCATTATATTTGTGAAACCCAATTCACCCCCCACCCCGGGTTGCTTTTGGGCCAACAGAACTGTCATTATTCTTTTCCTGTACAAAACATTGTTTTAGAATTACTAATATAAGGTTTGGGGTAAGGGTTGTTTGTTGGGCGTCTTCGTTCACGGTGTTGCATTTGTGTGACCCTGGCATAATACCACGATATTGCTTCAGCGACTCTAATGTATTATGCTAAATTATCGAGATGAACATGAAGCGTATAATAGCTTGGAGAACTATGGAGCCAAGGGAGCAGACTGGACCAAGGGCTAGGAGAAGCCGTAGACCCCACCCTATTCGAATAAATGTATTTTTTTAAAGAAGGATTTGATGTGTTAGACTTGTTTTTACTTTTTATTATTAATCGTATTAACAATGACGTTCCCAAAATTAGGGTCATTACACATGTCAATACCAAACACACCCATACAAATTTAAAAACATTTAATTTACACACAATATACTTATTTGCCATATCAGGTGTATCAAGTGCATATCGTTATCCACTACGTATTCGATACCCATATTTTATTATTAGTTTCAGAGTTTCGGTTCTTCTTCGGGTGAGAGGAAGGTTTTTTCTTTAGATCGGCAAAAGAAATTTTCTTAATTACTGAAATGTGAACAAAGGTTAAAGGGAAAAGGACAAACAAGAGCTACACGAGACCGAAGAAAGATGAAGTTGCTACACTATTATTTTTCTTACCTTGTTTCCTTATCTTTTATCCATCGCCAATATCGAGGATCGTCACCATGGGTGATTTTCAATTCTCTTGCAAATACCACGAAGCAATTCTTGTTTGACTTCACATCAACATAGTACTTCTGCAATAACAACATAAGAATATGAACAAAATCCCTTATTCGAAATCTGTGCAATTTTTAGCACGAGGTTCTCAGTCTCATATGGGAATGACAAAATCTGTGCAAATTTTAACCCACGATGATTGACGAGGATCTCATGTTTCCATGAGTCATAACCTTAAAGATGAAGAAAATAATAGCAACCAAAACAGCTAAGACCAACAGAAAGTATGCACAAAAGCATCCTCTTATTAGGTTCGATGCTCGAGGCCTGGTGTTGCTACCACGACTCTTTCCGAAGTGCTAAGTAAAGAAAAAGAACTACTCGTATAACAATTTGTGAGATTAGTTTCTTCTATAACATACTCCCTCCGTCCGGATTTGTTAGTCTATTTTGGGAGTTCGTGTCATTTTTCAAATGATTATATCTTGTAATTTACAATGTTTTATATAATTTTAAAAACATTGTCTTATAAAACTAATCGAGATCTATCAAACAAGATCCATATTGGATATATAATTACTTACCAATGTAAAGATATCACTAATTTTTTATTCGGTTATAATAGAACGAGGGACAAACAAATCCGAACGGAGAGAGTAGGAGTTTACACATATCGAAAGATAATTGGCACTTTATTAAGTCATTTAAACAATAAGAATACCACTGAAGATATTTATTTTAAACAAAATTGACTTAAAGTCAAAAGAGGTTCCGCTTAATTCTGATTAACTTTAGTCATCGTTGGATTGTCTTTTGTCCAGACAATAGGATGTTAGTATGTTAGTGATGAAGCGATTTCCGGCATGGCTCAATAAATGACCTGCAATACAGAGAAAGACTAGGGACACCGGTGTAATGTTAACCAACCAGCCTCCGATGCCTAAGTCAATCGATTTGCTATGCATAGAGAATTATTGCCCAAGTAATTGGAATACTAGAACAATGTACCTTTTCTTAGGTTATTGTGGCGATTATATAGGCATTCACGGTGGTTGAGTCCCTCTAAGACCGGGAGTCTTGGCTCTCCGCTAATCATGCCTATCTTTTAAGCCTCCTTCGTGTATCAGGTCTCAGATTCCTAATAGGAATGGGACTTCTTGTACTTCTAGGAGTTGGATAGATAAGTATCCAGGTCTTTTAGGCTTATCTCATTCCTATAAATAAGGAGTTGAATCCCTTTAGAACTTCTAAACCTCTTAAGACAATAGATAGCGTTGTCCTCTTTAGCTTGTTATACTAGCCCGAGCTGGTTTTTACAACCGAGTTGAGCTACTTTGACTGAGCTGATGACTTTAGGTGCTCAGCTCGGACTTATCAACTACTCCCTTGTTTTTGAAGAGCTTAACCGATAAGATCAGAGGAAACACTTTTGAACCTTGGCAGCAAGGGCGGAGCCAAGACTATAATTTACCCTGGGCTAACCCAAACTTATACATAAATACGTAAATGTTCAAATACAAAAGAAAAGTACAAAGAAAAAGTAAAAAAATAAATAAATAAATTGTACGCTATTAAAGTTGGACTTTACGAGTTTTAGAGAGTAGAATTTATCTATTATCGAATCTGAGTCGATATCTTCAACAAATTCTCTTTCAATATTGAATCCGCAATAAAATCGTCACCTATTTTGTTGGAAGATAAGTTTTCATATTCTTTATAGCTGAAAATGCTCTTTCCATGGTTGTCATGGTAACATGATGAATGTCGTACCGAATGCGGTACTGTTTTGGTTATTGGGACGGTACGGTACGTACCAATATCAATATGTTACCAGGTAACATTTTTAGATTACTCATTATATTTTTTTATTAAAATATAATGGACATATATACTTGAAAACTTAGCCTTCATTTAGTATAAGTGGAAAATATACTTGCATAACAGTATTGAGAGAAAAAATAAAAGAAACGTAGAACAAACAAATAAAATTTAACTCAAATATAGTATAAAATTAAAAAGATAACCAAGTAGGGTGTGGAGTGTTGTACCCTAGTACAGTAGTCTGAAAATTTAATGCACTGTGTTGTCTGTCTTCCTCACCCACTCATGTTCCTTCCCCAAAAATCTCATTTGTTATCTTGAGGAAGACAAAAGCCTTCAGTGCCATCTTGATAATCGTACGAGGAGCTAAAACACCGCCGGAATCCGTCGGAAAATTGCAAGGATATCAGATCCATGAGGGAATCCCTGGTTTGATCGTCTTCTTCTCACCTTTTCGCCTGATTTTTGCAATTTTATCAATCCGGTACATCTCGTGGTGCTCACTGGAACAGCCGGAAGTAGACAGATTGGTGTTCATTTAGAATGGTTGTTCATTTAGAATGAGCTGGGCTAAACACAAAAAGAGAGGTGGGCTCAAAATTTATTAGGATATAATTTTACGTATAATTTTTATTTTTCTATTTTTTTCCCATCACACCTGGGCTATAGCCCACCTTAGCCTCCTCATGGCTCCGCCCTTGCTTGGCAGTTATTTCCCCCTCTTCGTATTTCGTGCATCATTTAATGCGGAGTCAGGGGTCATTTCATGGGACAGATGACACAATCGCCTCCGCTGGTCTTGCCTTTTTGTCAATGGTCAAGATTACTCAAAGAGAAAAAAAGGATAAAAAACCCTAGCATAAAAAATCCTAGCATGTTCCTCCTCTTATCAGGGTGATATTTTGAAGAAGGAAAAACCCTAGCATCAAAAATATCTTCTTCAAGAATCTACTTAGAGTCCAGCTTTAGGTATGTTTCTTCTCCTCCTCATTCCTTTACTCAGTTCATGTTTTTTGATCGAGACAAGAAGCCCATAGACCCTGTTAATCCGATCAATCCTGAGTGGCCCACTCCTGGTCATTTTGCCCTTAGCAGACTTATGTTTTACCTTGTTAGGAACTATCATATTTCCCGCATATTACAGACTTCGCCCCTCTTTATTTTGTTCTTCAAAATGAGTTTTAACGGGTACCTATATTCAATTTTTAGTGATTATGGTTACCACTGTGCCGTGGCTATGGAACATGACGAAGTAAATAGGGACCCAAACTTATTTTCGAACTTAAGCGAGTAAGAAACAGACGACGTTTGCCCTCCCTTAATAGGTCGGGCTAGTAGAGCAGCTCTTGATCTTAGGTTAAAATGTTAAATAGTCCCCTTGTTCCCTCATTCCTTGACAATTGCTTTATAGCTCAAGTGGAGCAATTTCCAGCCAATATTTTTAAATCCACTGTCACGAAGAAGGACATAAATGCCCTCAGAGCTCGGTACCAAATTCCTAAATCTATGAGTTTGAGGGGCCCTTCTGAATCCAAGCGTGCCTGTTCTCGTAAAAAATATGAGGTCTGCTTGTATATAGGGTCGTTCGAGGGAGGCATTCGTTTTCCTTTTCCCCACATCGTTAGGGAAGTTCTAGAATTTTTTGGTTTAGCACTTGGTCAGAGTTCTAGAATTTTTTGGTTTAGCTTGGAGGTCAGAGTGCTCCAAACTCTTGGAGGCATTTAATTGGCTGTGCCAATTTGCCATCCTCTTGGTCCATGTCCAACGGGACTGCCCTCTTTTGTGGAGGCCTTTGTCCACCTTTATAATTTGAAGAAACTGCCCAGTTTCGATGGGTGGTACTTCTCTAAAAGGGATGTCTAGAAGAAGGGTGAAGAACGAACTGGGTGGTGGTACTTCTCTAAAAGGGATGCCAAGAACCTCTTCTCTTTGGACTCCCTACCACAAACAAGGATTGGAAAGATAAGTTTATATGGCTCTGGGTGAGTATTCCAAGGCTGGGACAAGCCCAAATCCCCTGTATTCATAGATCATGGGGAATCCCCTCTGAAGAGTGTAAGTTGTATTCTTTCGATTAATAAATTGGGCTCTTTCTTCCCAATTTAGTTCCTAGACTGAAGAGTTATTCTTTTCTTATTTGCACAAGTCAAGGAAAAGTTTAGCATAAGCTTGGAGAAGAAGGAAGAGGTGAAGAGAGCAAGGGATTACGAGTTCCATTCAATCCAACTGCTCATTACCGCGCAGAACCTTGCTCTATACTTACTTGGGCCTGAAGTTGGAAGTATAGCTCTTGCCTTAGAAAGGGGTACTTAATTTATATCTTCATTAGGTCATCTGACTTATTTTATCTTATCTCCTCTACTTATTTTGTCTTATCTCCTCTACTTATTATTTAGCTGAGGCCGAAGGAGACATGGCTTGGAAAAAGATCGACAAGGCGATCGACAAGGCGTACTTCGCCAAGCTCAAGGCTCAGAAGACCTCTGCCCCTATGGACACTTCAAAAAGAAAGAGGGTGATGCCAGAGATGGACGTTGAATCCTTCTTGGATTCTTGTATTGGAGCTCCAATTGACAAGGAGAGGGAGGAGAGAGAAGGACAGAGAGGATGAGGAGATGAGGAAGAAGGCCGGGGAGGATAGGTTATCTAAAAAGCTAAAACAAATAGCTGATGCTTCAGGTTCTCCTTCTGTGCCTTTAAGAGAGCACGATGACGGTCCTTTTGTTCTCTTGGATCGGAAACTCTTCCTGGAGAAGATGAAGTGTTTGGGTTGCCCTTCTGATGAGCAAGTTCTGGCGTCTGCAGACGCTCAACTCCTTGGCACCGAGCTTTCCATTGACCTCGGTCAGGTATTATCCCCTCATTATCACCTTCCATGTTCCCTAAGTCATCTGGTTGGTTCTCATTATTCATGTCTATTGTATCCAGGCTATGCTCTGAGCTCTCCACCTCACAAAAAGACATGCTAATGTTGCTGTTCAACGGGACTAGCTTCTAACAGCTCAGGAGAACCTTGTTGCTGCGAACAAAAGGCTTTCCAGCTAGGTAGACTCCGTCAAACTTACCAAGATTAAGGCAGAGGGTGATCGAAACGAGGCTTTGAAGAAGGTGGAGGCTCTAGAGAAGGCGGTGGAGACCAGAGGGGGTTAAGGTGGATGCTCTGAAGAAGGAAAAAGGCGAGCTTGAGCAGAAGAACTCAGAGATTATGGAGAAACTGAAGGATGCCCGTCGCCAAGCTATCAAAGACTTTATGGCCTCTGAGCAGTTTAGCAAAATGTCTACCCCTTGGTTCTTTGATGGTTTTGAAGAGCAAAAACACATATGTGGTAACACCTTCTGGGCCATTGACTTTTCTGTGATCGATACCTTGTTGCTGCGAACAAAAGGCTTTCCAGCTAGGTAGACTCCGTCAAACTTACCAAGATTAAGGCAGAGGGTGATCGAAACGAGGCTTTGAAGAAGGTGGAGGCTCTAGAGAAGGCGGTGGAGACCAGAGGGGGTTAAGGTGGATGCTCTGAAGAAGGAAAAAGGCGAGCTTGAGCAGAAGAACTCAGAGATTATGGAGAAACTGAAGGATGCCCGTCGCCAAGCTATCAAAGACTTTATGGCCTCTGAGCAGTTTAGCAAAATGTCTACCCCTTGGTTCTTTGATGGTTTTGAAGAACAAAAACACATATGTGGTAACACCTTCTCGGCCATTGACTTTTCTGTGATCCAGCCTGAGGACGACACAGCTTCATTAATTAATGGGGGTAAAGATGATCAAGAACATGATGTAGCTTCAGGACATAAGGCCAAGACCCCTGGAGGTCAGGTAATTGGAGAGAAATCTCAGACTGCCTCGGTGGAGGGTCAGGTCTCAGAGCAATCCCCTGAGCTTACCATTTTGAGCCCGTCAAAGACCGACCAATCCAAAGATGCTCCTACACATACCTAGGGCGGCAAGGGTTGTGGAAAGATGAGAGACAATAGTATCAAAACTTTTTAAATTTCGGTTTTATCATACTTCTGCTACTATTCTCTTCTCTCCTTCTGTGGTTTGTTACGATTTTGAGATCCGAACAAATTTGTTTATTTTGGTGACAATTTTAATCGTCCGTGCCCTGGCTTGTCTTAGTACGCTTTAGCATCTGTTTTTGTGCATAAGCCTACGTATGCCTTGGCATTTTTGGCTTGGATTTCATCTAACGTCTTAGCATTTGCCAAAGTTTTTTGTTCCTTGGTGGTGTGCACCCATACTCCCACAAGTGTGGAGGTATGAATATGGCTGCATACTTGTCCTTTCTAAATGTGCTTAGCTGTAAAAGCTAATTTACAATTTCCGTGTGTACCTATACTCCTCGAGTTTGGAGGAAGGAGTATTATCATATACGTGTTGCTTTTTAGGAATACACATTTATTTTGCCTTAGCAAGTTTTATCCGAAGGGCTTATTTTTTCCTAAGGTGCCGAGCTTACTTGTAAGCTCGGTCTTATGTATCCTGAGCTCTTAAGACTCCAGATTTCCTTGGATTTGAGCCGAGTGGGCTTGTGGGCCACTTTCTCGGAATTTCTGTCTTATTTGACTTTTCAGCGTTCATTTTCTGAAGCTGAACCAAACAGGATTATTAGTCTAGGGCTTGGAATTATGGTCTCTTGAGACATAGTTTTGCTGAGCTGACCATTTTGGTCATTTTGTTTAGTCTTGTTTTATTTTTGTCGTGCTTATTATGCCCGATTTTTTTTATGAACCGAGCTCAGTCTAAATTAATTAATGCATGCATGATCGATCATGTAATAAGAAATGGGGCCCTCATGGGGCATTTTATTGATGTATTAAATAACCAGCACCTTAAAAACAAAGCTAATAAAATTTTCGAACAAGGCATACCTAATTCAATTGAAATTGAAAATATACCACTATTTAAGCATAAGATTTCTTGAGGTGCTGTGCATTCCAAGAGTTAGACACCTCCTTTGCTCTTACGGTGGCTATCCTATAAGCTCATGCCTTAGAGTGGCTTAGCACTTTGTAAGGCCCTTCCCAATTTGGGCCGAGCTTTCCAACTTTCTTTCTCGTAAGGTCGACCTTTCTGAGAACAAGGTCATTAGGTAGAAGCTCATTGGTTTGACCAAGGCATCGTGGAACTTGGCCATCCTTTACCGGTAACCCTTTCCCTTTTTTCCTCAACCAGGTTCAGCTCTGTTCTGAGGTCTTCTTCATTATTTTATTGATCAAACGAGGTTGTATAGTAGTTGAGCAGCTCGACCTCTTTAGGGACCACTGCTTCTGCTCCAAAGGCCATTGAGTAGGGTGTTTCGCCTATTGTTGTCCTCGAAGTTGTTCGATATGCCCAACACTAAGTGCAGTTCTTCTGGCCAAGCTCCTTCGGCAGCTCACAGCCTTTTCTTAATTCTCTTCTTGTTCTACCTGTTTGTCTCCTCAACCTGGCCATTGGCCCTTGGGTGAGCTCTAGAGGTATAACGTACATGTATCCCCTTGGAATACAGTACTACTAAATTCTGTACTGTCAAACTACTTACCAAGGTCGGCCACAATAACTCTAGGCAGGCCAAAAACGACATATGATATTTTTCCATATGAAGTCTGTAATGGCTTCCGTGGTAATCGTGGCAAATCATGGGCTCTAGAGGTATAATGTACATGTATCCCCTTGGGAATACAATAATCTCTAAATTCTGTATTGTCAAACTACTTACAAAGGTCGGCCACAATAACTCTAGGCAGGCCAAAAATGACATATGATATTTTTCCAAATGAAGTCTATAATGGTTTCCGTGGTAATAGTGGCAAAGGCCTTAGCCTCTATCCATTTTGTGAAATAGTCCACTGCTACTACCGCATATTGAATCTGACTTTTTTCGTTAGAAGTGAGCTAATTAGTCTAATCCCCATTGAGCAAAGGGCCATGGTCCTCTCATTAGAGTAAGAGCTGTAGGTTGCTTATGAGACTTGTTAGTGAATTTTTGACATTTCTCGCACTTTTTCACCATCTCTGAGTAGTCAAGCTGCATGGTTGGCTAATAATAATCTAACCCTATCAACTTGTAAGCTAACATCCGACCACAATGGTGGCCTCCACAAATCCCCTCATGGACCTCGCTCATTGCCTGCTCAGCTTCAGTCTTAACCAGATATCTCAAAAAAAAAAAGGAGAGTAAAGCTCCTTCTATAGAGCACAACCCCATCAGAGCATACTTTGAAGCTCTGATCCCTAGCCTTCGTGCTTGGTCCTTGTCAGAAGGAACTACTCCATCCCAGATGTACTTGATTATTGGCTCAACCCAAGAACCTTCGTTCTCCACTAGCTGCACCTCGGCAACCGGTTTCATAATACTTGGACTTTCTAAGTACTGCATCATCACATCCCTTAGGATTGAGTCCTCCTTAGCTGTAGCTAACCTAGCGAGCTGATCTGCTTCAGTATTCTCTTCAGTATTCTCTTCCTAGCCAGTTTTTTGACTAAGTTCAAATATTTACCCATGCTCTCTTCCTTAGCCTCATACTCCCCATTAACCTGGTCAACTACGACCTGTGAGTCACTTATGACCGCAAGATGGTTCATTCCTACTGCCTTGGCAAGTTGGATCCCCGTTATCAGAGCTTTGTATTCTGCCCGGTTATTCGTTGCTTGGAATTTGAATCGTAGTACATATTTGAACTTATTTCTCTCTGGCTTTGAAGCACTAAACTTTCTCCATTGGCTTCCTTTGTCTTTGACCCATCAACAAGTAGAAGCCATGGCTTCTACTCTTTTTCATCAGACAACTCTGGGTTTGGATACGTATACTCTGCCACAAAATCAGCTAACACTTGTCCTTTGATAATTGTTCTTGGCTGGTATGTTATGTCGAACTCCCCCTAGTTGACTTACCATTGGATTAGCCGACCTGAGGTTTCGGAGTTATGAAGGGCTTTTGTCAATGGCTGATCTGTGATGACCTTAATAGAATGAGCCTGGAAGTATGGCCTTAGCCTCCTTGTTGTCGTTACCATAGGGAATGCAACCTTCTCAATCTTTGGATACCTTGTTTTTGGTCGTCTTAGAGCTTGGCTTGTGTAGTGTATACTGGGTGTTGAGTTCCTTTTTCTTCTTAGACTAATACTGAGCTAACTGCATGGGTTGATACCGCAACATACAAGAAAATTTCTTCTCCTTGCTCAGTCCTGCTGAGAAGTGGAGATTGAAGTTATTCTTTGAGCTCTTTGAATGCCTGCTCTGCCGCAGGCATCAATTCAAAGGCTTTATTCAAAATTTGAAGAAAGGCGGACACTTATCAGTCGATCTAGATACGAACCTACTGAGCGCAGCAACACACCCAGTCAATTTTTGAATTTCTTTAGTTAACCTTGGAGGACGCATATCTAGTATGGCCCTGATCTTTTCTGGATTAGCTTCAATCCCCTTTTGGGAGACCATGAAATCTAAAAACTTTCTAGAGGCTACTCCGAAAGCACATTTTGAAAGGTTTAGATTCATTTTGTACTTTCAAAGTACCTTAAAGGTTTCTCGTAGGCCAGCTATGTGCTAATTTCGAGCTATGCTCTTGACCAGCATGTCGTCCACATAAACTTCCATATTCCTACCTATCTAGTTCTTAAACATTTGGTTAACTAACCTTTGATAGGTTGCACCTGCATTCTTGAGCCTAAAAGGCATGACCTTATAGCAATAGAGCCCCCTGTCTGTGATGAATGAGGTTTTTTCTTCATCGCCCTCATACATCTAGATTTGATTGTACCCAGAAAAAGCATCCATAAAACTGAGGAGCTCATGCCCTGCTATCGAGTCAACGAGCTGGTCTATCCTAAGGAGGGGAAATCAAAGCTATCCTTTGGCCAGGCCTTATTGAGGTCGGTAAAATCAACACGCATCCTCCACTTGCCATTGGTTTTTTTTATCATAACTACATTAGCTAGCCAATCCGGGTAATAAACTTCCTGAATTGATTTGGCCTTGATGACTTATCCACCTCCTCAGCTGCTTTATTTCTTTTAGGAGCAAAAATCCTCTTTTTCTGCTTGATCATTTGAAATTCTGGGTTAACCAAAAGCCTATGAGATATGATCCTTGGATCTATCTTTAGAATGTCATCATGCAACCATGCAAAAACATCTTTGTTTTCCCGTAGGAATCTGAGTACCTCATATCGGATCATGGGGTCTAGGGCTATGCCAAACTTGACCATTCAATCTGGTTGGCCTGGCTCTGGTTCTACCTCTATTAGATCCTCTACTGGCTCTACATGGACGAGCTTGTCTTCATCTCGGACATCCATGTTGTCGGCCACCAAATTTTCTATAGGGATCTCTTTGGAGTTCCTAACGGTGCAGTTATAGCATTTTTGAGCTGCTTGCTAACTTCCTCGGACCTCCCCAACTCCGTCATGAACCGGGAATTTTAGCTTCAGGTGGTAGGTAGATACCACTGCTTTTACTTTGTTAAGAAATGTCCTCCCTATAATCACATTGTCAGATGATGGCCGATCTATTACTAGGAAGTCGATCATGTGTGTGACCAACCTCCTTTCTTCCCCTATGGTCACAGGGAGAGCAATCCTCCCCTTGGGTTAAATTGGTTGTCCTAATAAACCCATCAAAGATGACTTGATAGGCCTTAGCCTATCTTGCCCAATGTTTAGCTTCTGAAATGTGGAGAAATACAAGATATCAATTGAGCTCCCCGTGTCGACTAGTATCCATCTTATCTTATAATTAGCTATGACCAGGGTGATCGATCACCAACGGATCATCATGGGGATAGCTCACCTCAATCTTATCCTCTTGAGGGAATATGATTGGCACTTCCTCGGACTCGATAGCCTTGCTTGGCCTTTCAATAGTGTTGACCTCCATGCGATCTTCCGTTCAAATTAGGGATAGATGAGCTTTCCTAGCGTTATTTGACTCACCTCCTCCCCCTAGGCCTCCGTGGATGACCACTATCTCTCCCAAAGGGATATTCTAGTTCTGACCTTTATTCTGATTGTTTTTATTTCAATCTTCCTTCCTGGGCTGCTTTTGACCCTTCACGAAATGCTTTAACCGACCTCTTTGGATCAGGTCTTCAATCTGCTGTTTTAAATCGATGCAATCGTCAGCTTCATGACCGTGGCCACTATGAAACCTGCACCACTTGTCTCTTGGCCTTTTGTTAGAGTCAGTACATAATTTTCTCAGCCACTCGAGGTCGGGATCATTGTAGAGATCACCTAGAATCTGCTCTGTAGCAATGAGTGGTGTATATTGCTTATACTTTTCTAGGGGGGTCCTCCTCTCTTTGTGGAGGTCTTTTGGTCAGACTTCCTACTTTTCGAGTCTCTGCTCAACCCGGCTTGATCTTTTTTGCGCTTATCATTCTGGCATTGCTAGCCAGACTAATAAAATTTGGGATTGTAATTATCATCTCTTGAATGTCTAGCATTCAGAGTGTCCTTAGCATTCATATGCTATTGGGCCTTTAACATGATTTCGACCATTGTGCTCAACGGTTCCTTGGTGAGGCAAACAAGAACTGACCTGAATATAGGCCAGATATGTAGGCCGCAATGGAGACCTTGTCCTCTGTTGCCTCCTCCTGCATTGATTCTTTAGTGAATCTGGTTGTATAATCTCTCAACGACTCGTTTTTGCCCCGTTTAACTATAAACAGGTAGGTTGAAGGTTTGCTATATTTTTGCCTTGTGATGAAGTAACTTACGAAATTCTCATTGAGTTTCTTGTAAGTCTCAAGATGGTCCAATGGTTCCGTGGACTCATTGAATGTCTCTATTTGGGGCATCTTAAACTTCTGTGGAAGTGGTACCCTCATGACCTTTGCTGTAAACGGAGAGTCCGTACTTTGCACGAGTTCCTCAACCGTGTTTGGGGCTTTTGCCTTGATCTACCTCACCAACCCATCAATCTAGGCTTGCAAGGTGACGAGAGGATCTTGGTTATTTTTAGGGCGCTCTTGGAAGTGGTACCCTCATGACCTTTTCTATAAATGGTGAGAGGATCTGAACACATTGGACGGTTCGGATCGTCAAAAAAATACTCGGATCACGGAGGTCCGGAAGTCCGGAGTCCGGATAGGAAGCGTTCCCCTATATATATATAGATTGCTTGTCTTGATACAAAAAAAAAAAAAAAAAAGAGAGGGTAAAAGTAGGGCTGGAAATGAACCAAGCTGCCGCGAGCAGCTCGTGGCTTGGCTCAACTCGACTCGTTAAGTAATCGAGCCAAGCTCAAGCTCAATTTTCAGACTCGTTTAGTTAACGAGCTCACTAAAGCTGGCTCGGCTAGCAAAAGCGGCTAGATTGTATAGGCTCGGCTCGTTTAGTAAATTACATTGGCTCGGCTCGTTAAGGGCTTGGCTCTTTTATGACCGAGCCAAGCTCGAACTCAATTTTTCGGCTCGTTTACTTAACGAGCCTAGCTCGAACACTACAAAGCCTGGCTCTACTCGGCTCGGCTCGGCTCATTTGCACCCCCAAAAAAAAAAAAAAAAAAAAAGAAGAAGAAGAAGAAGAAGAAGAAGGAAAATCATTAATGATATTCTTGGTTTCTCTAATGTTAATCCTCAAAACCAAAAAGGTGGTAGAAACAAACAGAAGTGTATAGTTCTAAGATCAGTTGTTGTTGCAGCTGCACTATCAGCTGTCAATAGGAACAGGATTCTTTTGAATGAAGATCAAGCTATATGGAGGATTAACAAGGAAATGGGAATTGGCTATGAGGGTGATGAAAAAGAAGTGATAAGCAAAATTCTGACAAGATAGCTTATGATAAAGAAAGTGCTCCATGCCAACTCTGATCATCTTCTTCTTCAGTGGAGGCCCAGGATCTTAACTTCTTTCTCCTTGGTTTGGCTATTTTTCTCTTTGGGTCTGTGAGTTAGGTTGGCTGTGTCCTATAGGGTCTGCATGTTGGGTTATTTGTGTCCTGTAGTGTTTTTTTGGGGTGGTCTTGTTTGTCTTGCCTTGAAGTCTTTTGGGTGTTCTTTTAAGGCAGCTTTACCATTGAAGTCTTACCTAGTCTGGCGAAACTTTCGATGCGGTGTTTAAGTCTTAGATGCAAGTTATCTCTTCCCATTGTTGCTTTTTTTGGGATCTGTTATATGCTTCTCTCCTGTTGCTGCTGGTTTGCTTGCGTGATTATGGTGACTTAAGGATTGTGAAGGTTCTGCTGGTCGTTTTCTCTGCATTTAGAATTCAAATATTTTCTGTAAGAGGCTTGCAGCATTATTAGGTTCATCTTGGTTCTGATATGTCCGGTTGGGTTTGGTGCTGGTTTAGTATAGCTGCAAGTGCTATTGATTTGATGGCTTTTGATTCCTGTTGCTTTTAGATTGGGTAGTTGCCTGATGGGGTGCTGAAAGCCAATTGATTCTTCTATCTATTTGTTGCTGGAATTTGATTCTATTTAATGTTGTTGCTGCAAATTTCAGAGAGGGTTGGTTTAGGGAAGTCTCACAAGTCAGTTTGTGGTTTAATTGCATATGGTGTATGAAGTTGAGTTGGATCGAGTACCAAGGCTGGTTGTATCCTAATCTCATGGTTCTGTTTTGCTGCTATAATGAGGATGATTTTGGAAATGACAGGATCTATATGGAGGACACTATTACTGCTGATGTTTTGGGGTTTTTAAACTATATTATCTTAATTTTGTCTATAAAATTGGTATGGGGCTGCACCATTCTTCTGGAGTCAGATTGCTACTTTTTGAATTCAAGTTCAATGTCAGCTTGTTGCTGCTATTTTGGAGGTGATTGCTGCTAATACTCTGAACGATATGATACGGTGGTGATTTGCTGCATATGAGAGTCGTTCTCTCTACTAATATTTTGTTCGGCTGATTTCTCGTAAAGTAGTTGTTATTTTTTCCCCTTCAGTTGTGGGCAACTGATTGTCGCGGGTGGGGTGCAACTTTGTTGGAATGTCTCCTCGCGTTGTGATGCCTTTGTTTTGGTCCTTTTAATCTTTGTAATGTGTTTTCAAAGATTAATAAAAAAAAATTTGCTATTAAAAAAATCACAGGGGGTCAAAGGGGATTTTTCCCTAGTAAATATCTCCTCCGTCCCTTTTTAAGTGATCCCTTTGGGAGCGTGTATTTTTGTGAACGTTAAAAAATGTACTTTCTATAACGTTTTAAAATTTTTTTTGGCACCAAATTAAAGTACTCACTCAATGAGCACTTTAATTTGATATAAAATAAATTAAAAATTTATAATAAAAGAAATATGTATTTTAGGGATTTGAAATTGCACGTATTCCTATAGAGGTCATTAATTAAAAAGGGACGGAGGGAATAGCAAATACTCGCTAAACTTATGTGCTAATAAATAGAGAAAATTAGGCTAATCAGTAAATTTCCCATGAAAAAAAGCACTTTAGATTTTGTCCGCACTAGATTCCGATACGAAAGTGGCATGTTAAAAAACATCTGCAGTCAAAATAGTTTTTCTATTTTGCAAAGATAAAATAGAAAACACAGTGAAAAACATCTGCAGTCAAACTTTATAACCATAGCAAAATAGTTTTTAACGTGGAACACAGCGCGTGTTTATTTTTGAGGACTATGAATGATTGTAGTTTTAAAGAAAAATAATACTTTTTATGTTCCTAAAATGAACTTATATTTTCGTTATTACAGTTTCTTTTTTAGCTTGTCATTGAAGATATTTTGTCTTTTTGTTTTCCCAAATGAGAAGAATCATAAAAGCAAAACAAAGTATAAAGAGGTGGGGAGAAGAATCACAAAAGCAAAACAAAGTTTGGCAAGCTCCTTTTTTAACTTTTAGATTCTCCATTTTGGGTGATGCTACAGTAAACACCCCTTCAAATCATTCCATATGAGACTTTGTGGCTCTAAATATGAGATTTTGTAGCTAGAGGTATGAAAGGACGTACGATAAAAAGGTAATAAGATCACGCCTCAAAAATAAGAAAGATCTCAGTTTTTGTAAAAACGTGATAAAAAAATAATAGTTAAATTTTTTTATCACGGTTAAGTACATAAACCGAGATGAAAGACAGTTTTAATCTCGGTCATCTATAAAATGTGATTAAAAATAAAAATGAAATTAGCTCATCTTACTTACAATCACACTTTTAAATGACTGAGATTAAAACTTAATTTTATTTCCATTTTCAATCACGTTTTATAGATGACCGAGATTAAAACTGTCTTTCATCTCGGTTTATGTACTTAACCATGATAAAAAATTCTAACTATTATTTTTTTATCACGTTTTTACAAAAACTGAGATCTTTCTTATTTTTGAGGCGTGATCTTATTACCTTTTTATCGTACGTCCTTTCATACCTCTAGCCAAAATATCTTATATTTGGAGCCGGAGGGTGTTTAAATGTCTCTAAAAGTAAAAATAATTTGGAGTTTTGCTTTTGTGTTTACCTCTTTAATGGAGAATCTAAAAGTAAAAAAAGTTTGCCAAACTTTGTTTTGCTTTTGTGATTCTTCTCCCCACCTCTTTATACTTTGTTTTGCTTTTATGATTCTTCTCATTTGGGAAAACAAATTTCATTTTTATTTTTAATCACGTTTTATAGATGACCGAGATTAAAACTAAAAATAACGCATCTATAAATAATTTTTGAATTTTTTTGTACTTAAAAGTTCACAATGACAAAAAAATCCATATCTAACTCTAATTTTTTATCACGTTTTTACAAAAATTGAGATCTTTCTTATTTTTATGTCTTGTTAAAGAAAGGAACTAAAAAATAATGTGTGATGGATATGGGAGAACGGTTGGGAGTAAAATTTTATGGGGAGAAAAGTTTCAATTTGATGAAAATTATTGAGTTCGAGGATCATAATTATACTTAGAAAGAGGAGAGATTTAGATGTTTTGATAGAAGGAAATTTTGCTGAATTAGAAGATGGGACATCTCTTTTAAACCAAAAAAAAATTATTGTCAGAAACTCATAGAATATGTGTTTAACCAAAATAAATACTCCCTCCGTCCCATTTTAAATGCTCCCTACGAATATCCGTGCCATTTTCAAACGTCTATATCTTTTTATTGGTAACGTTTTCAAAGTTTTAAATTTTTTTGTCTAATAGAACTAATTGAAATCTATCAAATAAGATCCATATTGAATATATAATACATTATAGAATAAAAACTATAAGAATTTTAAAAAGGCACGCATAACCGTAGGGAGCATTTAAATTGGGACGGAGGTAGTATCTTTGTAATAAAAAATTAAACTTTCTCAAACAAGCTAGGAAACTATAAGAGTACATAAAGCTTAGAAAATCATAGTCAATGCTCAAAAAACTAATATGGGCAAATGAAAGACCTACAAAAACTACTATATATATTAAATAGTTCAACAACATAATGAAATGCATAATTGGTGGGGTGGATAGGTGTTTGTGTTTTTTGCAAGAGGTCAAATGATCAAATCTGGATGAAAGTAAGGTTTGCAATGTAAGTCAATTTTTGGACACCTATAGTAGTGAGAAATTTTTTCCCATCACGGGTTTTTCCATTTTTTAATCATAGTTTTACTAAAAACTGAGATCTTTTCTCTGTAAATAATCACGGTTTTTAGGCAAAACTGAGATGTTATAATGTCAAAGATCACAGTTTTTTTTATGGTTTTAATCACAGTTTTTCATGAGTTTTCATCATGGTCTAGAACCGTGATTGAAAGATGGGGACTTTTAATCACACTAGGTTAGATCACGGTTTTTCGACCGAGATTAAAAGTGAAAGATCACACCAAAAAACTGTAATCTTTATGCCTTTTTGTAGTAGTGCAGTTTCTTTTTTAGCTTGTCATTGAAGATATTATGTCTTTTCGTTTTCCCAAATTACAAGAATCACAAAAGCAAAACAAAGTATAAAGAGGTGGGGAGAAGAATCACAAAAGCAAAACAAAGTATAAAGAGGTGGGGAGAAGAATCACAAAAGCAAAACAAAGTTTGGCAAGCTCTTTTTTTACTTTTAGATTCTCCATTTGGGTGATGCTACGGTAAACACCCCTCCAAATTATTCCATATGAGACTTTGTGGCTCCAAATATGAGATTTTGTGACTAGAGGTATGAAAGGACGTACGATATGCATCCCATAAGGATGGACGGCCGAGATTGTGCCACATGCGTGTGGAATTTTGTGCCACCTTTAACCATTGACCCATATGAGATAGTGTGTACATCGATATGAGAGTTTGTGGACTCCAATATTTATTGTTGTGATTACCGATATGAGAGTTTGTGGACTAAATATGAGATTTGGTGTTCCAATATGAGATTTTGTGACAGATCCAATATTTATTGTTGTGATTACCGAGAGTTTGTGGGACTAGATATGAGATTTGGTATTCCAATATGAGATTTTGTGACTATCAATATGAGATCCGCACCAAGTTGGACGGTCCCGTACGGTTCCAATATGAGATTGCGTAGCTCCAAATATTAGATTTTGTGGACTTATATATATGAGATTTTGTGACTATCCATATGAGGATGCACACCATATGAACTTTAATACCACTAGCCACAAAATCTAATATTTGGAGCCACAAAATCTTATATGGAATAACTTGTAGGGGGTGTACCATAGCATTTCCCGTCCATTTTCTCATTTTGGATGTTGGGCATCCACCCAAAATCGTTACAAATGCATTTGTTGTTTTTGAGTTTAGAGGCCAAAAGTTCAGAAGAAGTGGGAAGAAGTTTTTTCCATTTCTAGTTTTCCATTCTCATTTTTTGTTTATGACAAAAATACCAATCTATCCCTAGCCTTTTGAAAATGTTTTTAGTCTTTTTTTAGGGGTTAATTATGCTATTTTTTTTATTTCCTTATAGTATTTGAGTTAATCCTTCCTGTTTTTTTTTTTTTTGCATTCTTCATTTTTCAAATATGTTATATTTATTAGGTGGAAGAACCAAATAATATTTAATATATCTTTAGAAAATGTCTAGAAATAATATTCATATACTATATTACACAGCAATAATAAAAAAATCTAGGATAACATGGTAAAAAATCAACCCATAATTCATATCGGATTGATCGGACATCGATAACTATATTTTCGGAATGATCGGACATTGATAGCTATGTATTCAGAATGTATTTTTCTTCTAAAAGAAATGGTTAAAGAAACCATTGTAGATGTTTTTTTTTTATTTTAGAAAACCATAAGCTAAATGCTCACCGATCAAACAGTTAACGATGTCCGATCAATCTAAAATTTTACGTGCAACAAGTACTTAACGAGAACGATGCGAACAAAATGAACAATTCGGATCAAAATAGATTGTGAAATCAGTTTTTAATAAATGGGATATAGTTATAGAGTTGTGTATTGGACGGTGAGTTTCAGTCCAATAAATGGAGGTGGGTTGCTTATTAATGGGATAGTAGTAGAGTTGGGACAATTTACCAAATCGGATAATTTTTCTGGGATTTTCGCTAATGAGACAATTAAATTTACGAAATGGGTTTGGCTTAAAACAACTAATGGCAACCTAGGAATTTCACACAATTGTAGATTATCCACCCCTTCATATCTCATTCTACAAAAATTTAAAAAATTCAAGTAACTTTTGAACTCCCCTTCTAAATTAATCTCCTTTCCATCCATATCCACTTCTTTATCTCCCTTACTATATCCTTTTTATCCCCCCTAAAACATTTGCCTCTAACGAACAGAACGCAAACAAACTAATCTTGGCCAAGAAATTAGTCTACGAGATGGCTTGTGTCAAGTTAGGCAGGGGATTGCATGGGCTGCAGTCCGGCTATTTCCAACCCCGTTACAAGTCCAATTTGATGATCAAACTCATTCTAGGTGTATAACTCTTCAATTAAAGGAATCAAATAAAAACTCATGTTGAGTAAAAATCGATCAATACTTGATTGACGTACTTTTAACTTGTACAAAATCAGTTGGAATTCGAACATGCGACTTCATGGAGAATAATCAATTATTCTTCTCATGTCCAGTTGGGCACACTGGATTACAACTTGCCGAATCATTTTTCTAAAAGAGATATCATTCTTATCTTATAATATTATATATGATATTTACGAGGTTGCTCTGCTCAATGTGCTCTACGATATAAATGAACGAGTCCGATCATTTTGAAAAGTAAATCAAAGTGGGATTGGAAATGGCTGGACGATACCCCGTACAGTCTACGAGCAAACTCGAGACAAGCCATGTGCTTACTGATTCAATAATAATTGTAGCACCCAAAAAATTATTCCGTGCTCCTGATGCACTCCCAAGTGCTACATATTACGGTGATTTGAGACTTTGTAACTGTACTCTTTTTTTCTTCAACTTTTTATACTTTATGCAGGGATTCAATGTCTTTTTTAGGAATTTGGTCTCTAAATTTACTTTTGGGTCTCCGAATATAGAGACCTACTCCTCCATTTTGGTCTCCAAATCTCTTAAAAAATGATGGATCCCTCTAAAAAAAAAGTTGAAAAAAGAAGAGTTCAATTACAAAATAGAGTTTCTTAGAGTTTGGTAGAAGATGCTCTTAAAGAAGTTGATTACCAGTGTATTGCGCTTTAAGAATACTCCGGCATAGAGCTGTTGAGCGAGTTTTTCAGGAGAAGTGTCGAGGATATTATTCAAGTTGAAGTCGTTGAGAATCGCTAGGAAATTGAGTGGGGGCCTTGTGATTCCTCTTCTATTTCCTGCGATTTCCTTTCCCTTCGTGTCTTTCTCCCTTGTCTGTTCATGATCTTGGTTCCTGTCCAAACGAAAGGATAAGTGCTGAAAATGAGAGAAAATTTTGATGAAATTATTGGTGCAAGTATTAGTTGTTAGTGTTGCGCACGAAGGGACATATCAGCAGAAAAAAGAAACGACACATACGATCTCATTTCTGCTCCTTGATCGCTTGGTAATCAGGACGATAGGCTGATCGATTCAGAGTTGTAAACAAACGGATCGAGATTTATTGGTTCTTTATTCGAGTTGTATGTATCAAGTACGCATAGGTGAGAGACGGGAAAAGAGTACGAGTTAAGGCTATATGCATATTGGCTTTAAGAATATTGGCTTTAAGCATAACAGCATCTCCCAGATAACGAGGAAAGATTTTAGTTTGTTTCCTCTTTTCTTTAACTTTTTGTATTCTCCCACATAATGAGGAAAGATTTTGTAATTTGTTTTGTATGGGAGAATATTAGAAGAATCCATTGTCCTTCTAAAGATTTAGAGACCAAAATAGAGGTGTGAGTCTCTACCTCCATTTTGATCTCTAAATCTCTAAAAAGAATTTTGGTCTCTCAATTTCTAAAAAAGACTATGTATCCCTTCAAAAAGTATAAAATGTTAAAGAAAAGAGGAAACAAATTACAAAATCTCTTCTAATTATGTCACATCGTGTCTCTAAAATGGAGATATAAGAGCAGGCTAGGTAAAAGACACTTTAGTTATTTTTTGTTGGTTTCTAATAAACCATTGCGGAGAAATACGTGAAATTCCAAAAACTACTACAGAAATTAAGTATTAGCTTGAATAATAGAAAAACAATCAATCTCACAAACTGAAAAATAAACAATCATGCATGATACAAAGATTTACGTGGAAACCCTAAACGGGAAAAAACCACGGGAATGAATCATGCACTATAAACATCGTATGGTTACAAGTATTCTTACTCTTGACTGTGTATCCTCACCACGAGTCCTAAGAACTACTTGCCGAATCCACGTTCACCATACTCCTGCATGACCACCAAATCTTGAATCCTCAAGCCTTCCAAACTCCACGAAAGGGCTTAACTCAAAGATTGAATGTTGATGAAGTAATCGAAACCTCTTGAAGATGATCGATTAGCATAAAGATCCCATTGATCATTATAATCCTTAAAGATTCATAAGCCTTTGCCCTCAAAGGTATTTGGAAGTGTAAGAACAGAGGTTTAGAAGTGATGGCTGCTCTCAATATATAATCTTGAACCCTAATGTCTTTGTTTTTATAGAGCAAATAAAAGAACGCCACCGTTGCTCGACCAACTCGCTCGGGCAGAACCAACCCAGATGTTGTCGCTCAACTACTCGCTCAAGCAAACCTATTGCTTCTTGGGCGAATTGCACAGCTCCAATCATTTTGTTTCCTTAAACAAATTGATCATCTCCAATTACATTGTTTCCTTATTCTTAGTTTCCTTTCCCCCAAGATTCTTGCTTTTCCCAAACGCAATGAGTCCATAATTCTTTTCGAGTAAAATCTTCACAATCTTCCTTAGATACAAAATCTTCCCATATACAAACTTCCCAATCTTCTCAATAATTCTTTCTGAGTCACAATCTTCCCATAACCTTTCCGAGTCACAAGCTTTCCTAAACCATAAAACCACTTGACTTAATGACTACCGCACTCAAGTGAAATACAAATCAAAATGATTCCTTTCCATACCTATACAGACTCTCTAGAAAATAATAAAAAGAAAATACAAATTGATAAAATGGGATACATTAAAATGTGTGTTTTGACATGAAATTGCCAACCATAAAGGAGCTCAGCCTATGGAGCTTACAATCTCCCCCTTTGGCACTTCCATGACAAAACACACTCAACAAAAATCTATCCCTAAAACAGACTGTGAGACGAAGAGTTGTGAAGCTGCAAAACTAGAACACACACAGACTGTTAGATCTTTTCTCCCCCTATTTGTCAAGGAAGGACAAAGGGACAGGATTAAGAGAAAGCAATTTTAGCAAACATCAGAAAGCAATTTTAGCAAACATCAAAAAGCATAATCAGAAAGCATAACATCAGACAGCATAATAAGTCTTAAGCAAAATGCCAGGTAAACTATATTCAAAGTAAACCATATAACACTCATGTCCAAGGAATAAGCCAAATAAGAGTTGCTCGAGCGAAATGCAACCAAACAGAGAAAGGGATCCAGAAAGCCTCGCATGAGTAATCGCTTATGCGACATTTTAGGCACTTAGGCGAAAATCGAAAAAGACAAGAAGCATAAAAATGAAATGAAACGAAAACCCTAAATTTAGTTATGTTCATTATATGTTTTTTTTTTTTTAAATGAAAACAAGGATTTACTCCATAAATACCCAAAAAATTATAGATATATATGTCACTCATGATCAATCACATGTGATGCAGGCTAATGTTTATGGAATTCGATGAACATACTCAAAGAATATAATGCATGGACACATCTTAATTCATATAGCAAGTAGATATAAAGAACCTAGATGTATCACAAGTCAAGAACTAATGAAAAAAGTGAGTGTGTGTGACTCACGCCAGCTTATATGGAGTTCAACTCAACAAAAAACCTTGTTTCTCATGTATTCACGGATTGTCGAGATAAACTCCCCCTCGAGAAGTCAAACCAAGCAATTTTTTTGATTTGTCAATGAGCCAAACTCCCCCTCAACCAATAGTAAGAGAATTTCACCTTCCTCCCATGCATTTTTATTTTTTATTTTTATTTTTTAAAACAAAGAACCTCTTTAACTAAGTCCAATTCTCATAATGTGGTCGTGCAATGCCTAAGTCCCTTAAGCTTCCAAACACCGATACCCGAGATCAAACCAAGGGTAGAATCCATGTTCCCCTCTTGGCCATTGTGGAGGGAGGTCTCAAGTTTCCTTTCCACCCGTTGTTGGTTCAAATTTGTGACATCTGTCGTCTGACCCCTCTTCAACTCTGCCCCAATTTTTACTGTGTGGTTATGGGAGTGGTGGCCTTAAACAATATTCTGAGTACCAATTTGGGATGGTACGACATTTGCCGCCTTTACAACGTTGTCCCTACCACTCATGGGACTTATTACTTCAAGACCCGGGACAAGGATTGTCGTTTGGTGACAACTCTTGTCGTGGTGAAAATGACGACTTCCTTATCATGACTGGAAACTTTTTACCTAGGGATGCGGACGACAACGTAGTGGGTCCTCCTTGTCCCCATGTTTTTGGGCGCACACGTCAGTTTCTTCTTTTTGTCCTTATCGATTCCTTCACTCGAGTAACTTCTTCTGTTTGTTTTTGTCTTTACAGCGAAGAATATCAACGAGGGCCACCTTGTAGAGCACGACGGTGTCCATACTTCTGACATTGAGAGAGTACTCAACTTTTAGGGCATAAGGGGTGTGGATCCTCTTTGGCTAGGCAGGGCTGCACACGTCCTTTTGAAGTACGTGCCTTCTTATCGTGGCGGGGTTTTTGTTAGTCAAACTTCATCTCTCACCAGACGTTTACGTAAGGGGAAAGGTCATGCTGGGGTAAGATGCTCTTCTATCCAGAGATTTTTTCCACGTAACCAGATTATCCACGCATCTTGTTCGAATAATTGTCTTGGAATTACCTTTAACTTTTGTTACTGTGAAAATATTCAGAGTGGGGCTAACTCTGATCAGGTGGTTGAGTTGTCTGGTGAAAGTACTAGCAGCGAGCCCTTTAGAGACCGTTCCCCTGTTTCAAACATGCCCAGGATCGAGCCCGATTTTTCTAACTTTGTCACCCTTGATGAGGACGAGTCTGTCTCTCCTCTTGTCACCATTGTTGACCCTTTGGTTGCCTCTTCTTCTGCACCTCCCCCTCCTCTAGAGCAAAGGGAGGCTGAAGTTGTTCTGGAGAAGAGGCCCAGAGAGGAGCCCAATCCTTATCCCAATCTTGCCCATACTCAACAGCATTGTCGCAATACTAGGAGCACTCATGTCCAACCAACTGAAACTGAATCTGAATCTGAGATGGTTGTGTGGAACCCTCCTCTTCGTCATGACACCCTACCAATCATGGCCACTGATAGTTGTGATAATGCTAAGGTTGCTTTTGCTGTTGGATGAGCTATACTACTTCCTGGAGATGTTGAGAGGGAGGCAGGGTCCAGTTACCTCAAGCTCTTGAACACCGGTTTTCAGCACCATATCAAGGTATGGGTTTGTGAATTTGCCCTTACTATGCTTTTGTGAAGCTTCCTTTTTCCCTCTTGATGAGCTGACTTGTTCTGCTAAATTGTAGTCCATGCAACTCATGTTCGTCGCCTGCGATCGTGCTTCCAAGGATAACAGAGCCATTACCAGTGCTAACATGCAGTTGAAAAGTGAGGATGACGAGTTGAAGGTCAGTGTTAATCGTCTGATCGTTGGCAACCAGCAGATGCCTGCTAAAAATGAGAAGTTGAGGGATGAGCTAGCTTCAACGAGGCGTCATATGGGCGAGGCTAAACGCAATTTTAATGAAGCCATGGCCAGGTTGGGACTCTTGGAGACTGAGTTGTCCAATGCCCAAAAGAGTAAGGCAAATCTGGAGGCTGAGTCGGCTGTTGCTCAAGCGTCTTCTAACCAGGCATACAACCAAGGAGTGGGGGATACCAAAAAGAAATTCAAAGAGAAGATGCCAGAGTATGAGGATCTGTTCTTTGGTAGAGGCTGGAAGGGTTGTCTGACCAAACAAAGTATTGACAAGAGAGACCCAATCTGGACTGAGATTGACTACCCCAGGCGTAGGGATGCTGCTCCTCAAACTGCTGTTGTGCCCAATCAAAGTGCAGTTGTTGACCCTAGCCAGAAGGAAGCTAGTGGCACACATCCATCCCTGACGTTTGGCGGGTTGAGCGTGCCCTTTCAGATACTATTGAAGATTTTGGTAACACCACTGCCACTGAGGTCCAGGAGGCCCAGTGAAGAGGCTTGTGCATGTTTGACTTGTTTTAATCCTATTGTAGTTCTTGACATTTTCTGACTTGAATGATACTTATAACAATTTTTTGTCCCGTGCCCTGCGTGGCGATTTGGACAAGTGACCCTGCGTGGTCATTTTTTGAAACTACAGTGAATACACCCTTCATGGTGTTTAGATGGGCTGTGGTTTTGTTGCCCCTAGGCATGACTTTTTCTTTGTTTTTGGTAACTTTTGATGTTTTGGATATTCAAGTTTGTTTCTTAGGTACAGAAACTGTTGAGTCACTAGTTTCCCCAGACAGGTATGGAAAACGTGGGTTTAGATGTTACCACACATTTGACTCATTTTTGCCAAAATGGTGGTCTGGGTCACAAATCTTTGTTGCGTTGATTTGAGGTGTTCATTATCACATGTAGGATCTAAATGCACCTATATTTAGTCAAAATCGTATGGGACATGTCTCGCTGTGTTGTGCTTTGAGTAATACTTTGGTATATGGTTTAGGTATATTCGCACTAAGGACGAGCAATATTCGCTGCGAGGTCTAGGTATGTTCGCACCTAACCATGGACGAGCAATATTCGATGCGAGGACTAGGTATGTTCGCACCTGACCATGGACGAGCAATATTCGCTGTGATTTTGTGTGCTTAAGTTCATGCCCCCAATATGGGGTGTGGTCGTTCGATCAGAGCTCATATTTGCTTAAGATAAAATAATGCGAAACTTTCAAGGTGAAGTTTTTTAATGGAGAAGACATAGATGGTTTTATTTGCAACCACAGTAGTCTTGCTACTTTATTCTTTGTAAAGGTAGAAGAGTTAATTATAAAATCCTAGTTGGCGTTTCAGAGCATTATTCCAAAAGAAAGAAAGAAAAAATCTAAGGAAAAAACTTCATGAGATTCTAGATGTTCCAAGGGCGGGAGACCAGGTTCCCGTCTAGATCTGCAAGCTTATAAGCTCCAACTCCTGCTACGCCTACCACCTTGTAGGGCCCTTCCTAGTTTCGCTCGAGCTTTCTGTCTGACACCTTTTTGGTATTCCCTACCACTCTTCTCATCACGAGATCCCCTATCCCAAATTCTCAGGGATGGACATTTTTGTTGTAACTTCTGCTTTCCTGCTGCTGGTAGGCCGCCAGTTTTACCAAAGCCCTTTCCCGTCGTTCTTCTATGAGATCTAGGTTTGTTGCCAGAGCTTGGTCGTTCCCTCCAGCTTCCACTAATGTCGTTCTGTTCGTTGGTAATCCTACTTCAAGTGGGATCACAGCCTCAGTGCCATATGCTAAGGAATATGGAGTTTCTCCCGTTGAACGCTTAGGAGTGGTTCTGAATGCCCACAACACTATTGGAAGCTCGTCTGGCCAGCTCCCCTTTTTCCTCTCCAATCTTGGCTTAATTC
Source organism: Vaccinium myrtillus (assembly GCA_016920895.1). Taxonomy (NCBI): domain Eukaryota; kingdom Viridiplantae; phylum Streptophyta; class Magnoliopsida; order Ericales; family Ericaceae; genus Vaccinium; species Vaccinium myrtillus. The sequence goes on from CM029274.1 coordinate 24,378,429, forward strand.
CTTTGAGGATCGTTTTGTCGAGGCTTCTGCTTGTCCATTACTCTGAGGATATGCTGGTGTAGAGTAATAGTTTCGTATTCCATGCTGGGCGCAGAAGGCTTGAAATTTTGGTCCGAACTGTATTCCATTGTCTGAAATTATGCAATAGGGCACCCCAAATCTTGTTATGATGTTCTTCCAAACAAACTTTTCCACATTCTTTTTGGTGATTTTGGCGAGTGGTTCTGCTTCGATCCACTTCGTGAAATAGTCAGTCCCCATCAAAAGGAATTTCCTTCTTCCTGTTGCCATGGGCAGAGGTCCTATGATGTCCAATCCCCATTGGGCAAATGGCCATGGGCTGATAACGGGTTGTAGGTCTTCTGCCGGTGACCGGATTATTGGCTTGAACTGCTCACGTTTTTCAGAACTTCTTACGAACACCTTTGCATCTTCCTGCATGTACGGCCACTAGTATCCTTGGGTTAGGGCCCTGTGTACTATTGACCTACCCCTTGCATGTCTGCCACACGTCCCAGCGTGTATTTCCTGCAAGAACTTTTGCACCAAAGAGGGGTGTACGCATAGTAGGTAAGGGCCGTGATAAGATTTCTTGTACAACTTTCCTTGTGGTGAGAGCCAAAATCGAGCAGACTTTAACTTGATCTTGTATGGCTCCCTTTTATCCTCAGGTAGGGTTTCATCTTTCAAATATGCAATGACTGGAGTCATCCAACTCGGGCCCAAATCTGCCTCCATGTTGGTCTCCTCTCCCTGCTCTATGCTGGGGTTATCAAGATATTCCACGGCCACCGTGCGTTTGAATTCTATGGGCAATGCTGAGGCTAGGCATGCTAATGAATCTGCATGAGCGTTCTGTCCTGACGTGATATGCTCTATCCTTGCCTCCTCAAATTCTGCCATTTTGCTTTGCGGGACCTTGGCATAGGGCGTAGGCCTCCATCTTCTCATTCCTTAGTGCATATTCCCCAGATAGTTGATTCACCACTAGCTATGAATCATAAAAGATCCTCAACTTCCTGACCCCAAGGGCCCTCGCACTCCTGAGCCCGATTAATAGGGCCTAGTATCCTGCTACGTTGTTCGTCGCGCTGAAGCCCAAACGAACGGATTGTTCAAACATCAGGCGTTCTAGGGAGAATAGTACAATTCTCGCCCCTGAGCCTTTGTTACATGCTAATCCGTTAACGAACAGCTGCCAACCATATGCGTTTTGATTATCCTCTTAACTTTTTGGTTCATATTTGCGAACCAAAGGGGGTTCAACTTCAACAAGGGTGAATTCGGCCACAAAGTCTGCCAAAACTTGGCCCTTGATGGCTGTTCTCGGCTGGTAATCAATGTCGTACTGGCTGAGTTCTACCGAGCAGGTAGAGATTCTCCTAGAGAAATCTGCTTTTCGAAGTAGTGCCTTCAAAGAGAATTCTATGTAGACGGTGATTGGGTGCTCCAGGAAATAATGCGGCATTTCCTCGAAGCCATAATCAGAGTTTTGACGAGCCTTTCCAGAAGGAGGTATCTGGTGTGCGCATCCAAGAGTGTTTCACTTAACAAGTAAACTGGCTTTTGTTTCGTACCCTCCATTCAAAGGAGGGTTGCACTAATTGCGTGCTTTGGCCTTTGAGACGGCTAGGTAAAGGATCAGTCGTTCACCCTTCTCGGGTTTTGAAAGCAACGGCGAGGATCCGAGATACTGCTTGAGGTCTCTGAAGGCCTCCTCTTGCTCTGGTCCCCACTCGTATCCCTTTCTCTTTTTCAACAGCTGGAAGAAAGGCCTACACCTATCTGACGAGCGGCTAATGAACCTGTTTAGTGCTGCTGCCATGCCCGTCAACCTCTGCACTTCTTTGGTAGTCCTTGGGCTTTCAAGTCTTTGGAGAGCTGTGATTTGATCTAGGTTGGCTTCAATGCCAAGTTTCATGACCAAATGACCAAAGAACTTCCCCAAACTCACGCCAAATGCACATTTTGAAGCATTTAACTTTAACTGAAATTGTCGCAAGATATCAAAGGTGACCTTTAAATCTGCTATGTGGTTGGGCTTCTGTTTGCTTTTCACCACCATGTCGTCTCTTCCCGAGTAGATCTTTACACATCAAGGTTGCCAATCTCTGGTACGTAGCTCCGGCGTTTCTGAGACCAAAGGGCATGACCCTGTAGCAGTATAACCCCCTTGGGGTGATAAACGACGTCTTCTACTCGTCTGGTCCATACATTGCTATTTGGTGATATCCCCTATAGGCATCAAGAAAACTCATTCGTTCGTACCCAGCAGTTGCATCGACGAGCTGATCAATTCTGGGCAAAGGGAAGCTGTCTTTGGGACAGGCCTTGTTTAAACTGGTGAAATCCATGCATACTCTCCATTTTCCATTCTTTTTCTTGACGAAGATTGTGTTCGACAGCCACTCGGGATAATTCACTTCTCTGATTGCTTTGGCTTCCAACAGACGATCAACTTCTTTGTTAACTGCTTTCGCATGCTGGGGGGCTGACCTTCTGGTCTTCTGGATTACTAGCTTGTGCTAGGTGTCTACGTTCAGATGATGACAGATTATGTCGGGGTCTATGCCTGGCATCTCTTGGGGCGTCCATGCAAATACGTCAACATGTTGTTTGAGAAATTGTACCAGTTTTTCCTCCTCCTGCTTGTCGAGTCTCTCACCTATCAAAAAGTACCTTTCCGGGTCTTGGTCGGTCAGCTAAGCCTTTTTCAGTCCTTCCACGGATCTTTGTACTGGATTCCCTCCAACGTCTTCTAGCGTAGGTTGATCGGGTACTTCGAAAAATTGAACAAGGTGTGCTTTGGGAACCTCCTTGATTGTTGAAACCAAGCACTGGGTTGCCATTTTCTGGTTACCTTTGATATGCTCGATACCATTTGCCCCCAGGAATTTTATCATCTGGTGGTAAGTTGATGAAATTGCCTTCATTTTATGTAGCCAAGTCCTTCCAATGATTGCATTATAAGAGGACGGTACGTCCACTGCCAGGAATTCTATTTTCAACACCACAGACCCTGCTCGAACAGGTAGTGTTACCTTACCCATGGGCCAGACCAGTTGTGACCCAAATCCAATCAAGGGAGCCTGGCTTTTCTCCAAACTTGTCTTGGGCAACTCCATTTTCTTGAAGGTGTTGAAATATAGGATCTTCGTGCAGCTCCCCTAGTCTACCATTATCTTTTCAACATTGTATTCCCCCAAGCGTAGGGTAACGACCAAGGCATCATTATGCGGTAGCGTCACCCCATTTAGGTCCTCATCCGTGAATGTGATTGGCCGTGTCATGACTCCTCCATCTCTAGGCCTCTTCTCACCTAGTTTATACACATACCTTGTGTAGACACCCCGATTTTGACCCGAGAAACTTATCAAGCATCCCCGATGATGAAAATACCCGATAAGAGCGCGCAAGGTTTGGTTGTGAACCTGGAAACCCCTTCTAAACCTCTTCAAAATTAACCCGAGCCTACACCACCTTCTAGTACATTCAAAACCCTCTTTTCTGATATATAATATGTCCCAATCCATTTTGAAATGAGGAATATGTGCCCGTTTTACCAAAATGACTTGTTTTTCGACCTTCTAAGGGTAAAATGGTCACATATTTTGATGTACAAATCATCTTGGGTTCAAACTACTTGGGTTAGAAAGTAGACTTGACAAGCTTTCCTACGCTTTAAACCATGCGCAAAATGAAGTTGGGAAGCACCCGGAATGGCCCCGCAAAGTTTGGATTGTTGTGCAGTCTCCCAGTCTAGGCGCCTGGATTACCCTAATCAGGCGCCCGGACTCACCAACTCCAGGCGCCTGGAAGTGCTTCTGTAGACACCCCGATTTTGAACCCGGGATGAGCTCGAGCATTCCCGATGATGAAACGGACCAATCACGACTACCCGAAACTTGAGAAAATGGCTTGAACTTGATTAAAATCAACCAAACACCACCCAAGCAATCAAAACAGCCCAAACCAACCCAAGCATTGTTGAATCAAGCCAAACCATCAATCTGCCAACAAGAACCTTGAGCGCTCAAGCTTGAGACCTTGAGCGCTCAAACCCCTTGAGCGCTCAAGCCCATAGCATTGAGCGCTCAACTCTGATCCCAGTCAGGAATCTGCAGAGTATCTCATCATGAGATTTTCTGCATGGGAGCGTCTGGGGTGATCTCCTACGATCCTAATACGTATAATACACTCTAACACAACCCTAAAACTACTCCTAACCCACTTTCAAATACAAACCCACTTCCTCTCTCTCCTCTCTTCCCTCCCACTCCCTGCCTATAAAAATTAACCTCTACCTCTGATTTTGGGGGTTGCCAACTGAAATACTCCAGCTCTGCTATTGCTCCTACTACTCCAGAAAACCTTCTCACTCTCTCTCTCTACAAAACCACTCCATACAACATCAAAACCATCTACAAAACCATCTTTCAAGTTCAAAATACCACTTCTACTCATCATCTATTGATCAATCAACCTCACACACTGTTTCACCTATCCAGAATACTAACTAAACATCCACAATCGCCCATCCCCAAGCCCAAAAATCAAGCTCAAGCTACGATCATTTTCAAAAGGTAGTCAAAAAATGTGAAAACCTCACTGTTTTGGTCTTTCGAGGAAGACCAGTAGGTCCAAGCAAGCTTTCTGTACTTGCATTGGGCTTACAGGGTCTAAAATAACTGAACAAAACACTTTTTAAATTTACAGTTGCAATAGGGGTTGAGCGCTCAAACCTCATGCACTGAGCGCTCAAGCCCAGTTCTGAGCAGTTTCTGTTCTGCTGATTTCTGTGCTTTCTCTTGATTTGATCGTCATTGAATAGTTAATTATGTTCATGTCATTCTTGAAACAACTTGTTTCTACCTCAAGATCACATGCATGAGTGTAAGTTAGTTGTTTTATGATGATCAAACATCAAAATCTTTGCAAATCTCATAGTCAAGAGTAAAACAGTGACTGTTCAACTTCAAAAATCTTTAATCTGTACATTGAGGGTCCTGAGAATCATCAAAAATCTATTTGAAGGTCAAAAATTAGAATGCCATATGATGGATTGAGCGCTCAAGGTCATTCCTTTGTGCGCTCAAGCTGTTCTTGGTTCATTTGCACGTTGATAGTTGTTTCGATGATGGATCATGGTTTAGTTTATTTTTGGTGTGTATGGGTTGTTGTTCCTGTGCTTATGATCTGAATCCCTCTCTCTCTTCCATTTTCAAGAGTTTCCTTTGCTAATTTTGTGATGATCCTTTTCTTTTCATCATTGTTTGAGAAATCAAACCCTTTTGTTTTAATATGTTTATCCGTGAAAAGTGTTTACAAACGTTTAATCTTGCAAAGAATGAGAAGAGAAGCTGTAAAAAAAAAAGGGTCAAACTCACAGAAGTCAGAAACTGGTTTGAGCGCTCAATCCATGAGCCTTGAGCGCTCAAGCTGGTTTGGAAGGTTGAGCGCTCAAACCATCACCTTTGAGCGCTCAATCCCTATTCTGGGTTCCAGATTGCAAGTCAGTTTATTAAGTCTCATGTTCATAATTTCTTGAGTTACTGTACAGTTTCTGTTATTTCTTATTTTCTGTAAATATTTGTAGTGATTTCCTTTATTGTTGTCATTATCTTTCCCATGTAGATCACATGCACAAGCATCCACCGTAGAATCACATTTCTTGTATATATTGTTGTTAGGTGATTCCCATCCCCAATTCCCCATTTTCATGAATATAATTGAATTTCGAATATTTTCAAAATCCCACAAAATGTCGAGTAGAGACCGGTTCATGGACCAGGCGAGAGGGGTGCCGTAAAACCCTTCCCCTCTCGTAACCAAACCCCCGAATCCGAGAAATCTTTGGTTCCGTCATGACTAGTAAAATCTTTTTTTCAAATGAGCAAATGAGTCATATTTTTATCGGTTTCTCGGGTTCGGACCTCAAATCCGGGTGGCGATTCTAACAATCACAATCTTTTCAAACGCAAAACCGAACCATTTCCGCGGACCGTCCACAGCTTCCAGTAAGCATTTTGCAGCTGGTTTTTGATGAAACTATGGGCTCCCTCCTACATTGTCCCATGCTTTTCTTCATTCCAAACTCCCTCCAACAGACTCTGGCTCCACATTTGAGAGTTCAAATTCATTTTCCCTCTCAAACTCACCCAAAACTCCCTCATTCTCTCTCTATATATACCCCCCTCCCACTCCATTTCAAGGGAACCAATTCTCCCTCCTTCCTCTACTGTTACTCTGCTGAAAATCACCCAGAAACTCCATCCCCAAACTGATCCCCTTTAGTTTCACTCAATTTTAGCATACAAACCTACCTTTCATTACCCAAAATCTTCATGCTTCTATCATCCACAATCAAATCCTCAACCAAACCACTCAAAGTCAGTTTGATAGACTTCTACTAACCAAAATCCAGCCTACTCAACCATCATAAATCACCCAAACCAATCAACCAAGTTCATTAATCAAGTTTCAAGGTAGATTTTCTACCAAAAATGCTCAACCGGGCCCTGAGGGGATATCAACCAGGCTCTAGCTAGTCTTCCATACTGGCTTAGAGTTTGGGAAAGGTCTTAAACATCACAGAAAGAGATTTCATTTTGTGTTCCAATACCTGATCCAGGCGCCTGGATTCTCTCAATATAGGCGCCTGGATTCCCTTCCCTTTTTTCATATTTTCTGCATCTCTTGCATTTTAATCAGTCCATGGAAGATCATTTGCATACATTTATGTTTGGTTAATCCCATCTTATGGCTAAATCTTCACTACAATGGATACTTGGAGTGTTTTGAAGGCAAAAACCATGTTTAATAAAGGGATATATGAGAAAAGAAAGTTTGCATTAGTCCTTTAATCATTCAAGAGTCTGGTCATCAAGTTTCAAATGTATTTAGGGAAGTTCTCATGTCATCTAAGCATTTCCACATTACTAGGATTCAATATAAGCATTTTTATTGCATCATTAGTATAGATTAATTTTTACTTCACTTTTGCTACAAGCACAAACTGCACAGATAGCATGTTATATACATGAATGTGATATATCTGGTTTAAAACATGTTTGGTGCATTGCATTTCACCACTTAATCATCCAAGATCATGCTTTTCACAGCTCTAATCATGCCATGAAGTTGATCTAAAGGTCCATTTCGTCCATAGAGTCATTAAATATCATTTAGAATGTATGTGAATGAGTAAAGAGCATTACACTTGGTGCTTACTGTGGAAAATAAAGTTTTGAGTTTGCTGTCTGGTAAGCCATCCAGGCGCCTGGATTCACCCATTCCAGGCGCTTGCATCCAATCCAGACGCCTGGATCTGCCTAATCCAGGTGCCCGGATGGCCATCCAGGTGTGGCAAGTTTGGTGTGCATGATCAGTTTCTGGGGCACCTCGGAGCAGTTTGAGCATGATCTGATCAAGTTTTTAGTGTCTTATGCATATAAGTCATCCACTCATTACACAACCACAAGCATCCACATCTATCTCACTAATCTCATTGATGAATTTACGTGCTTTTGTATGTATTTGTGGTTAAAGTTTGTTTAAACTATGTTTTCAAAATCCCTTAAACATTTAGTAGAGACCGGTGGACACACCGGGCGTGAGGGGTGCTTTAAATTCCTTCCCCTCTAGTAACCTAGCTCCCGGACCCGAGAAATCTCATCTTGAAAGACCGGTGAAAATATTTTCCATTCAAAGGGCAAAAGAGTCATTTTTCAAATGGTTTCTCGGGTACGGTCCTCAAACCCGGGTGGCGACTCCATCCAATCAATCAAAACCGTTTTCCAAACCGCAATCGATTTTCGTGGACATTCCCGCAGGGTGTTCACACCTTGTGTGTCCGTTCTGCCGCTGTACGTACCTTATCTCACTTTCAGTGTACGGGGTTGCATGGCCCTAAATCATTTGGATTAGACCCTTCGGCTTTGTCAAGCAGTCAACTTCTTCGATTGGGGCTGTTTGGTCCTTTTTCCGTCTGCAATAAACTCATCGAGGCCCTCCGCGGCCTTCTCCTCGAGAAACTTCTTATATTCAAAACAATCTTCTGTCATATGCCCCCAGTCTTGGTCGTAACTGGAGTGGGTAAAACCTGGTTACCCTGATAATAGGCATATCACGTACCTATAATAATCACCACGAGAGGGTGAGTAGCTCGGCACCACATAGGGAGTTCAGCCCTGTGCCGAGCTGGTCTAGCCATGAATAAGGCTGGATTAATGAGAGTAAATGAATAAATCAGGATGCACTAGCTCGGCGTAAGACATAAAGGGATGTCTGTGATATGGCCGAGCTAGGAGGGCTACGTGTATAGCTTAAAATAGCATTTCGGAATACATAATTCAGCTCGGCGTGATGAGCTGAGCTATGTACGAGTTATTCTGAGCTACGTGGAAGCACGTCACCGCCACGAATAAGGCGGTGAGACATTCCAGAATATTCTACAGCGGCTCCTTATGAGATAAAGAGCAATCTCGTAAAATAAGGGATTGATATGGGAAGTCCTAATGTGACTAGGATTGTGCCCCATATAGGAAAGAGTCCTATATGGAAAGAGAGACCTCTGCTAGATGAGATCTAGCAGAATATGGAAGTTATCTCTTAATAGCAAAAGTCCCATTAAGAGAAGGATTCCTAAGACAAGTAGGAAACCAAGGCACGAGATGCCTAAGTCAACAAACTATCTTCACCTATAAATACAGCACTATGCCCATGAAGAAAGGTACGCTGTGAAACCCATCTTTTCATACCCATCGTGATTTGAGAGCATTTAGTACGAGATACTAACTTAGGCATCGGAGGGCCTTTGCCGACGAGAGGCAAAGGCGCTCTAACCCTTTTTCTGTCTTGCAGATCTAGGGTTGAGACAAGGAAGCACGTGATCCAGGGTTACGTGGATTAATTGCCCGTACAGTAACTGCATTTGTTGTTCATTGCCCTTCGTCTTTCTGGGTTTCCTGGCATCTTCGGAGGATTTCGGAACCATGGTTGGTCCCTAATCTAGTACAACATCTTGAAAATTGGTGTGTTGAAAACCGTGTAGATGCTGTGGAAAGAAGGGGGCTCCACAGTAGCCTTATCCTTCCTGTTGGACGAGTAATCCTTCCTACTCGTGGTAAAAACCTTCTTATAGGTCTTCTGTTCTACCACCTTCTTTTCTGGCGTGGTTGGTCGTCCCACGGTTTCCTTCTTACTTTCTCATATACGGTTGTCCTCGACGAGCGCATGTTGATCGATACGTTGCATGAGTTTTGCCACTGTTCAGATCGGGTTCATTGTTAGAGACTTTCTCAGATCTGAGCCAACGGGCAGGCTCGTCTTGAAAGTTGCTATGGCGTACTCCTCACTGCAGTCTTCGATCTCGTTAAAGGTTTCCCAGTACTTTTTTGAATATTCCCGTATAGTCTCTCCTTCTTTCTACCCCATAGCAGTCAGAATGTAGAAAGTTTTTGCTGCTGCCCGACTCGTTAGGAATCGGACCGTGAATTCTTCGGAGAGTTGCTTTCAACTGTTGATTGAATTTGGTGCTAGCTTGTGATGATACCAGCTCAATGCCACCTTTCCCAGGCTTGATGAGAACATTTTAAGCATCAAGGCGTTGTCCCTTGCATGCATAAACATCGCTTGCTAGTAGTGCTGTATATGGGCCACCGGACCGTCTGTTGTTTCATACAACACGAACGGGTTGTGCTTGATCTTGGCGGGTGGGTTCGCCCATTGGATCCATTTGGCAAGTGGGGAGGCAGCAACATGGTTGAAGGCCTTTCTAGCTGTCTCCCAGGCTATTCGCATTCGTCATACTGTTCATTTGAATCAAATCTCTCGTAGCGATCTCTTCCATGCCTTCTTGCTCCCCTGCTTTCTGGGGATTCACTCGCGACTCTCTTTCTTCGCGGGGAGCCCTTCCTTGCTGTGGAATCTGTCCTTCTCGGCGACCATTCCCTCCTCAATCGCCGCCTGTCTTTATCTCTACCTCAAGATTTTGATTTGAAGTCTTTCTCCGCTTGTCGCAAGCGTTCCTTCAAATCTTTTATTACAGCCTCTTCCTGCGCGATTTGAGACTTCCTATTCCCTTCTCACGCAACTTTCTATGTACTCTCTGTCTCGCCTCACTCTAGAGTTCGTCCTCTTGGAGTCGTGGCGCGGCGGGGACTTTCTTCCGCCTTGTCGGGTCGAAATGTTTTATTCGTCCCTTCGCGATGGGATTCTCGAGTCTCCTTCCCAGGATCTGGCCGGTTGTGAGTGTCCTGCACGCTCCACCTGACTTGCGATCCTTCCCAACTCTATTCTTCTGAGGCGTGTGATGATCTAGGTTGTCCATGGATGATCTCCGGTGAGGGTTTCTCCTTCTTTCCCACAGATGGCACCAATTGTAAGAGGGGAAAAACTGACAAAATTATTTCCTTGCTCTGATGAGATCAAATCCTCTTCGTATGGAGGAACTCCGATCCTGCAGCACGAGCAAACTGTCAGAGCACCCGATTGTTAAGTTAGTACTAACGAACTAGGATAAACTTAACGAGAGTGCTCGTATGAAATGGGTTACCGCATACCCCTTGTGTTTAGGATTCATCTTCTTATATAGGCGATCCTTTTGCACTTTCATTCATTGCAGGATTCTTCTTTGTTAGGAATCCTTCCAAGTCTGGGATTCTTCCTTATTGGGCAATGAAGCTCGCATGATTCTGGATTCCTTATTCGATAAGGATTCTTGCCAAGTTGGCCACTTCTTGCTTGTCTGAAGCCTTACCCTTGATGGGGGACTGCTCCTTGTTTGGTAGCTTAATCAGTTTTCTATTTCCGAGTAAGATTCTGTTTACCTTCACAAGCTCAACCGATTTTGGGAATATCTTTGAATATTCCTTCTTTTCCTTATCTTCGCAAGGAAAGTCTATTTCTAGAGTTTATCCCTTGTTGGGCCGTTTCAATTGCATCGTCTAACGAGCAGGTTCACAATTTCCAGTATTGAGTTATGGGTTTGGTGGTCGTCCACATTCCGTTTCGTGCCGCTTGCCACGTGTAGAGACACGTGGTGATTTCTCCGAGCTTCTTTGTACAACTTTTAGGGTTTTGGGAAAACACCCCACACAACAGAGCCAACAAAGAAGATTTAAACAGGCACAAAACCCTTAAAGAAGATAGTTTAAATAGGCATAAGACCCTCAAAAATGATTTAAATAGGCACAAGACCCTTAAAAATGATTTAATAGGCACAAGAACCTTAAAGAAGATAATTTAACATAGGCACAAGGCCCTCAAAACTGATTTAAATAGGCACAAAGCCCTCAAAGATGATGTAAACAGGCATAAGACCCTTAAAGAATACAATTTAAACAGGCACAAGGCCCTCAAAGATAATTTAAATAGGCACAAGACCCTCAAAGAAGATGATTTAAGCAAGCACAAGGCCCTCAAAAATGATTTAAATATGCACAAAGCCCTCAAAGATGATGTAAACAGACACAAGGCCCTTAAAGAATACAATTTAAACAGGCACAAAGCCCTCAAAGAAGGTGATTTAAACAGGCACAAGACCCTCAAAGAAGACAATTTAAACAAGCACAAGGCTCTCAAAGACGATTTAAACAAGCTTAAGGTCCTAAAAAATTATTTAAACAAGTACAAGGCCTTAATGAAGATAATTTAAACATGCATTGAGTTTAAGTCATTACAGAGTGAATCAAAGAAAGTTACTTACCAGACAACAAAGTGATTAAATGATTGGATACGACTACCTACTGAACAACGAGGTGGTTAAAATGATTGAATGCAACTGCACTGTGGCTAAAATGATTGGAATGTTACCACTGCACGGTGGCTAAAATGATTGGAATGTTACCAACTGAACAACGAGGTGGTTGAAATGATTGAATGCACCTACGCAGGCTAAAATGATTCAATACAACAACCTACTGAAGAACAAAGTGGTTGAAATGATTGAATAATTGAATGCACCTACGTGGTGGCTAAAATGATTCGATGCAACTACCTACTGAACAACGGGGTGGTTGAAATGATTGAATGCACCTACGCAGTGGCTAAAATGATTGGAATGCAACTGCCTACTGAACAATGAGGTGGTTGAAATGATTGAATGCACCTTCGCAGTGGCTAAAATGATTCGATGCAACTACCTACTAAACAATGAGGTGGTTGAAATGATTGTATGATTGAATGCACCTACGCAGTGGCTAAAATGATTGAATACAGCTATCCCCTGGGCAACAGGATGGCTAAAATGATTATGTGTAACCATGTGAACAATGGGATGGCTAAAATGATTGAGTGCAGCTACCCCCTGAACAACGGAATGACTAAAATGATGCAATTACCTATTGAATAAAGAGGTAATTGAAATGTTTAGATGATTGAATGCAACTACTTTCTGAACAAAGAAGTGGTTAAAATGTTGGATGATTGAATGGACCTACGCGGTGGCCAAAATGATTAGATGCAACTACCAAAAATTTAAACAAAGTGCGCACATCCCTACCCTTTCTCGGGTGGTATTGGCATATGTGCAATCTTTCATATAAGTGAACAACTCTCGGCAATGGATATCTCGGCTCTTGCATCGATGAAGAACGTAGCAAAATGCGATACTAGGTGTGAATTGTAGAATCCCGTGAACCATAGAGTCTTTGAATGCAAGTTGCGCCTGAAGCCATTAGGTTGAAGGCACGTCTGCTTGGGTGTCATGCATTGCATCACCCACTTCCTCGTGCCCCAAGTGGGCATGTCAGTGCATGGGTGGATATCGGCCCACCGTTCACATTCATGCTCGGTCGCCCTAAAAAATGGGTCCCCAATGACAGACATCACGAGAAGTGGCGGTCGTCACGTCATGTCGTGCATGCCATCGTTTGTTGTGGGTTGGCCCACTAACCTTGAAGTGTCGTTTAACTGCGGCATCTCAACTGTGACCCCAGGTCAGGCGAGATTACCCACTGAGTTTACTTACCGATATCAACGGCTCGGATGTTGCACTACAATCCGTACAATAGGATTCCAAGATCCCATTTTCAATGTGAAAGGGTGAAAGGTTCTTGCACCCAATGCCCTCACATCAATTGTCCGAACAATTTTACTCCTACTATAATCCACAGGAGTAAATAGATTCCATTCTCACTCATACTTTATCTGGGTTCCAAACAATTCATGTTCTCCATAAGTAGAAAGTTTAAATTTTTAAGTTAACAAGCCAAGCAAGCATGAATTTGTTTTAAACTCGTTTCAAAAAAACTTAAATTAGCCGAAGCTTGACTCACATACAAAGAAAGCACTAACCCATAAAAAAGGAAAATGATTTTCACACCTACTTTTATCCTCAAACACTCCTTTTTTTGTCTTTATTCACCTTAATCTATCTCAAAACAATGGAATTAGTCTACCCACTAGACAACGGGGTGAGGAATCTATCTCAAAATAATGATGATTGGTCTACCCACTGGACAACAAGGTGAGGAATCTATCTCATAACAACGACGAGAAATCTAGACATCTATCTCAAAATTGATTCAAAAACTTTCCCGCATGATGACTTGATTAAAAAGATTATCGCGAAGGAAGGTTGATTAAAAAGATTATCTCGAAGGACAGTTGATTGAGTGATTCAAAAGATTGTCACATAGGACGATTGATTGAAAAGAGCTATCCCGAAGGACAATTGATTGAAAAGAGCTATCCCGAAGGACGGTTGATTGAAAAGATGTCCTATAGGACGGTTGATTGAAAAAGTTGTCCAGCAGGACAGTCATGTGAGACTCATGTATCAACACTTGTTGGCAGCCAGTACAACATTCCTTCCTTAAAAAAGTAGGTGGCATATCATGTGAGACTCATGTATCAACACTTGTTGGCAGCCAGTACAACATTCCTTCCTTAAAAAAGTAGGTGGCATAATAGGGTGTCTCTTTTGCTTTACTGTCTTTGCTTTTGGGCTGGATTTTGTGTTTGCTTTTGTCAAAGCTTAGGTTGGGCTTTTGTCAAGGCTTTTGGCTTGGCTTTTGGCTTTTGTTGAGATTCAAGCTCTAGATTGGCTTTTGGCTTTGGGTTGACTTTCGGGATGAGGCTAGGCTTTGGATCAGCCTTTATTGGGGCTTTGGTCTCTAGATTTCCATGCTTTATTCTTAAATTTGGGCATATGCTTCCCTCAGTAGACGACATTGGGTTGTCATGTCCCAATTTTGGGTTGACATGCCTCCACGAATGACAAACCGCAGTTCGGATTCTCTTTCATGATTCTGTTGATGGTTTTGGGCAACCAATCGACCATATACCTGCACGGGTTCTTCAATGCACTAAAATTGTTTTCATGAGTCGAGGATAGACAAGACTAAAACAATTTGACTTTTTGGCGGAGGAGTAGATTTCAACAAGACCAAGGAATTTGATTGACTTTCTGACAAAAGGGTGGACTTCAATAAGACTGACAAGGTTGAGAAACTTGATCGACCTTTTGGGCAAAGGGATGGATTTTTTCAAGACCATGTTGACTTGACGGATAGGAACAACTATATGAATGACTTAACTGGGGTGCCCGATTGAGTGGAGATTGACTACTCAAAAATAGGGAACACAATGTTGATTCGGAGGATATGGAAGTCCACTTTGACTTGAAGCTCTGAAGGATGGCAAACGTGCCTCATAATTGATGCCGAAATTGTCTCGACAAAATTTAGTTTTTGATGACTTTCCTTTCGGGAGTTCAAACTTGTTTTACTCCATTAAATGATGTTCAATCAAATCGATTATTTTGTCAAAACACGAGATTCCTTATCATGAACCCATACCCCAGATTGCCGATGATGTCCCATTGATTTCTATTAAGATGCCCCAGTTTGGAGGGCTACTGATGAAGACCCATTGATGTGCCCCAGTTTGATTTTTGCTTTAGTTGACGCCAATGTTTGCATAATGATTTGACTTCTAAGGGGGATTAGACTGTTCCCTTTTGGACTTAGATTCTCACTATCAAGTTGCATTTTCAATCTGCAAGGGCTTTATCTAGGTTACAATGGGGCCAAGGCTTGGGCTCAACGAAGAAAGGGTAGAAACATGCAATCCGTAGTTTCTCTTTTGAAACACGCAGTCTGGAGCTTGGTTTGGGCGCCCAAAGGGCTGCTTTGGATGCCCAAAGAGGCCTTTTGGGCTCTCTTTGTTTTTGGTTTGTGAGTTTGTTTGATGGATTTTGATGAGTTTTTGTAACGACCTGGGATTTTGCCCATTTTTGTTTTCAAATAAAATTTTAATCTTTTACTAATTAGCCAATTCATCTTAGCTCAATTGATTACTACATATATATGTTCCTTTACCATAAGCAATTATCCTAACTATCCTAACTAATTCCCCTGACTAAACTATCACACATATCTATCACCTTTCATACCCATCCATCCTTG
Organism: Vaccinium myrtillus; assembly: GCA_016920895.1. Lineage (NCBI taxonomy): Eukaryota > Viridiplantae > Streptophyta > Magnoliopsida > Ericales > Ericaceae > Vaccinium > Vaccinium myrtillus. Next base: position 24,393,839 of record CM029274.1, read on the forward strand.
TTTGGCTACTTTTGGCCTGCCCCTTTTCCCAGCTACAATTGGAAACGGGGGCGGGTACGGGCATTCGGAGGTGGATATCACAAAATTATACCCGTCCCGTTTTCAACTGGGGATTCTTTAATTCTACCATACCCGCCCCTATTGAATGAAATATTGAGTAATATCTGCCTCCAAATAAGCAGGGGGGGGCGGGTATCCATCGGGTTTGGGGGAATTGCCATCCCTATTCCCAGCCAATGGCCACCCAATACACACCTAAAGTCCTTTCCTCTATCCAACAAACAATACCCCCTCCCATGCACTCTATTACCTAAAGGGTTCAAGTCTTTGCCAAGCTCTTCTAATACTCCATAAATTCATTTCCCCTTCCCACTTTGGTCAGAGAAAGAGAGAGAGAGATTCTAGAAAAGAAGAAGTAAGAAGGAGAAGGAGAAGAAAAAGAGGAGAGAGATCACCACCACCTTTTCCATTTTCGTCCATATCACGTACCCCTTTTTTACAGCCACTTTACTCATAGTTACAGTCATTTTTAGGATTAGGTTTCTTCATAGAAGTTTTAGAGGACGTCTAGAACTTCGATTTCGACACAAGAATCATCCAAATCGGTTGAGTTTTGAGTGAGATATAGTCATCCAAAGTTCAGTACAAATCTCGGATAAATTTCCAGACAGCTCACTGACCTTTCACAAATTGCCATCTTTCTCGTTGTTAAAGCAGATTTCGGGTTTAGGTTCCTTCACGAAGATTGTAGAGCACTTCGAGAGATTCATTTTAGACACAAGAATCACATGAAACGGTTGAGGTTTGAACCCGGTAGCGCAGCTCAAAGTTTCTGTTGAAATTGGATTTTTCTTCGTCAACCAAAACTCTACTGGATTCCACCACCGAGCTTTTCGTCCGGATCAAAGGTAGAAACCTCCTTCTCCCTAACCCTAAATATATTTAGTATACGTCGTCTTTATATTAGGGCTTGCAATGAGCCCGAATGAAACGAAATCTTGCGGATGCAATCTACTACATTACGGGCAGAAGTCATGATAATGAACCAAAAATTTTGTTATGTCCAGGAAGTTATGATGTGCATGATAGGAAAGCTTAGCTGTGAACACGTGGCCTTAAAGTTGGTAGATTTTGAATACATGTATGCTTAATCTGTTAACTAATGTAATGTTAATTTCATTAGCATGTTTAACTTGAACATGGGCTTATTAGCTAGGTAGGAAATTTATCTTATAGACTTTATTTATTAACTTAAGTAATTTTATAAACCGATATCAAAATCTAGTTCGAAACTTGGCTAATTACTTGTATGTACTTCATAGCCTAGTAAGTATAAATGTAGGATTTGTGATTTTATTAAGTACTCTAACCATTTTTATTTATGTATGTTATATTAAAGAAAAGAAAAAAGAAAACTCATTTATTTAATTTTTACGTACTAGATTAATAAAGTATGTACTGGAAAGTATTCTAGTAAGAACCTAAGACTTGTAATTGTATACTCTACTGGTATAAAGAAAGAGTATAGACCAAAATACTTTTCAACCCCTTTTTCCTCAAATTCCGATTACTTATGAATTATGGTTTTACGGGTAAACGTCTGGTGAGTCATATGGACATTGTGGATTATTTTGTGAACATGTGCACCCTCGAATATCATTATCGCTTTGCTTTGCTTTTTGTGTCACATTTTCATAAAATTATTGAATTGTTAGATTGGACAAATAGGTTCCCAAGTTGGTATTTACGTAGTCGATCACATAGACATTTCTAAGTTAAAGGAAACTAGAAAATAAAGAGAATGTGTGGTTAGCGGAGCCAAAGCCTGGTCAACCGAAAGGTCCCAATTATCGGGTCAGCGGAACCAGAGCCTCGCCAGCCGAAAAGTCCACCAGGAATTGAGTGTGGTTAGCGGAGCCAAAGCCTGATCAGCCGAAAGGTCCCAATTCTTGGGTTAGCGGAACCAGAGCCTCGCCACCTGAAAAGTCCACTAGGAACTATGTATATTAGTTTTGAATTGGAGGGGCGTTCCTAAGGTTTATAATCTATGAGAACACTTAAGTTAAAAAGAAGATAAGGAAACCAGACGCTTGTTACTTGTTTATGCACTCCTTAATATGAACTGTTGATTAATTGTAATGTAAGGGTTAGTGGGTAGGAGTTAGCTGCTGAGTGTCAAAACTCATGGTGTTGTGTGCCCTGGCGTTTCATGCCAGGTACCGAAGAGGGAAGAGGAGGACATTGCAACAAGTATCAAGACCCTGCAACCAATCAGGGAACTTATGGGGCGTGGGACCTCAACCTAGAATTGTAGAAGGCTCTATAATAGCCTTACTTTTGTGTTGGACAAATGTAATTTAACTTTCCGACAAGTACTGTATCTTATTGTATCAAACTCAAGTACTTTTCTATTTATATTATTCCACTGCTTATTAAGAAAAATCTTTTACTAAATGAATCTTTTTAAATGTCTTGTTTTAATTAACGTGTCCGAAAATCGGGGCGTTACAGTTTTGGTGGGGTTTCAAGCATTTATTCGAGCTCCGAAGGGTTTTGTTGGTTCATTTTCATCATCGGGAATACCGCAGATTTTCTTAGGTTCAAATTGGGTGTCTACAGCCGGTATGTTCATTAACCAACCGATATATCCATTACCCAGCCACCAAAAACCGATCTCCTATCACAAACCAAAAACCCTCTTGATAAATGCATCAATCGGCTGGTAAATCCTTTGATCAGCTGGCAAATTAGCTTCTTTCCAACAAGAGCCCGATTAGAACTCTAAGTCTCTTTCACCAATTGGATTACTTCATTTAACGTGGTAATCAAGGTCGGGACTCTTTTGGATAGAGTTCTCCGTAGTCAAACCTCTCCTAATTTGAGCTTTAATCGAATCAGGACTCTCCCTTTCCAAGCCCTATAAATAGGCACCTCCTCTTCTGAAATTAACAGGCAATCTCTCAGCCATATACCTCGAAATTCTGTGTAAATACTCTCCCAATCTCTAGCTTCAAAAGCCCTAACACCCCGTTGAGAGAAAACACTCATGTGTAAAACCTCCAAATTCGAGCTTAGGGTTTAGGGTCCCATGAGTTCAACATCAAAGCAAGCAAATCAATCGCTGATGGAGTAAATTACGAAGGTTACAACACCTTTTGATTGGTCAAATTCTCAATCTTTGTTCAATTCGTTGTTTAATTTTGCATATTTAGTTCTCTGTTTTTGTGTTTCTAGCGTTGGGAAGAACACCGGCCGATCCACTGATGTGCTGGCCGGTACATTAATCAGCATGATCTACTGGCCGTCAAATCCATTGATCGGCTGATAGATTAGAATGCTAGCGGATTATTAATTTTCCATTTATGTTGTATCTTGTCGCATGTGTCTGATCCCCTATCCCTGTGCGTTTTACTGTTTTCATCACCAATATCTGTCTAATGGCTCAAAAATAAGTTATGTGCGAGATCTTTTAAAGTGCTAAAACAGTTTTATGTCAAACGAGTACAAGCTAGCCTTTGTGGCTAGGCGGAGAGGGGTGCCTAACACCTTCCCCTCATCGTACCCTTGTTTCCCGAACCATGAATCTTTGGCAAGGCTTTTTCTTGGTTTAGCCTAAACCAAGTGACGACTTTAAATTCTTAAGGTGCACTTCAACGGGCACCTCGATGCTAATTGGTCATCATTTGTAGTGAACGGCCTCATCAAGCAAAAGTGCGAGCGAGGGGTATCTACAATGGTGAGATCCGCTTGGTGCACTGTTGTACTGGGGCTTAGGCATTCACAAGGACAAGGCGGCGTCCATTTGCCAGTATCATGGGTAGGTTGGGATTCGTACACGTCACAAGGGATGGGGGGCTCGATGGAGAGAACAATTATTTGTATGCTTACCCACAATCCAACCCAATTTGAACCCGTTTTTAACCCATCTAAATCCATGTAAATATGGGTTGATATGAGTTCAACCCATAGCAAACCATAATACAATATGGGTGGGTTGGGTTGGGTTGGGTAGGTTACAAGTGGGTGGATATGGGCAAATTCATGGGTGGGTTGCAAATTGTCAACTCTATGTTTTGCCCATTTCTTTTCACATTTTGGGGACACCCCAAACCTTTACCCATTTCACCAACGTCTATCTTGCTTCATCGGAGCTTCCCCGATCGTCTCCATCTGATGCCAGAGCTTTGCCAACCGTCTTGAAATGATGATGGAGCTTCGCCAGATCTTTTAATTTGATGCTAGAGCTTCGCTGGCTCTTTCGATTTAAGGCAGAAGCTTCGCCGGAGCTGCTGGAGGGTCATCGGACTTGTTGAGCCTCGCCGAACATTCGTCAGAGTTGATTCTATCGTGTCGCTTATTTACATATATATGCCACTCGTAATTTTTAAAAAATAGGTTTCAGGTGAAAATGGGTTTTTCCATTGTAGATCTACCTACCCAAATTGGGGATTTAGACAATTTTTTACTCAAATCCAAGTAAAAGACTGGAGATGCTTTAATTCAAACACACTCGGGCACCTGCAATGTTTTGAAACCCATACTAGAGAACAAACTGGAGAAGGGACTGGACGAATGGGTCACCAATTGAATCGCTGTTGAACTACTATCGAATTGTGACATCATAATCTAAAAAAAAAAAAGTATGAGTTAAGAAAAAAATCTTAAAAATTTCACAATACGGTCATCTAATTTTCTCTTCACTTTTAATGGCAAAAAACATCATACACAAACAACAATTCAAGAAATAGAAGTTAGAAGCTATAATTTGCATAAGATGATTGATATTCTACAACAAATATAAAGGCTCTTTAATGGGGCTCGGTAGACGAGCCCAGGAGAACCAAGGCCCAAATGGGTCTCCAAGCCAGCTAAGGAATAAAATGCTTTGGACCGATCGAGACAGGCCCATCCGAGAAAAATCGGTATCTCGGTCGGGATGAACTATAAACCGGACGAGTCGTCCGAGATGGATCGTATCAGAGATGGCTCGGAAAGGTAATCCGAGACATCGGTGACACCCTTTATGACGTCACCCGAGGCGGTTAACGCTCGCAACAAACTTGGGAAGACACATGTGCATGCTACAGCTGTCCCTACGTCAGCATGACGGTACCTGTGTGGAGTGTTTTCCAAAAGCTACAAAAGACGAGCAGAATAGCTCGTCTATATCTATCACGTGACATGCACGAGGGAAGTAGCACAGAGTAGTGCTCCGACGACCACCACGCCCATAATCTAGCAGTAAAGTCATATCAGCCCGCTTGTCGGTCGGTGCGGGTAGAGCGGCCCAATACGGGATAAACCCTAGCAAAATACTTTTCTGGCAGAGATAAGGAAAGAAGAGAATATTTAGAGATATCGCCCAAATTTGTTAAGCATGCGAAGATAGGAACAATCTCATTCAGAGATGGAAGGCCAGTCAACTTACCAAACAAAGAGCAAACTCCCATGTAGGGTAAAGCTCTGAATGAACAGTACGCGGCCATCTTGGCAAGAATCCTTATCGAATGAGGATACAGAATCGTGCATACGCTGCCCAATAAGGAAGAGTCCTAAGCCTGGAAGGATTCCATACAGAGAAGAATTCCACAAGGAATGCAAATACAAACTAATCGCCAATATAAGGAGATGACTCCTAAATGCTAGAGGGATGCTAAAACCCACTCTGATACATACACATTCATTTCGGTCGTCCTCCAGTTCGTCTATACTAACTTAGCCATCGGAAGGCCCTTGCTGCCAAGAGGCGGGGGTGCTCTGACGGTTTGCTCGTGCTGCAGGATCGGAATCGCTCCATCAGAAGAGGATTTGATCTCATAAGAGCAAGTAAATAACTTTGTGAGTTTTTCCCCTCTTACAATTGGCGCCGTCTGTGGGAAAATCAGATTAAAAACCCCCCACCGAGATCATCCATGGACGATACGGATCTATGCACGCCACAGAAGAGTGGGGCCGGGAGGGATCTTTCTCTGGAACCGCCCGGCGCCCCAAAGAAGCCGCCCCCCTCAAAGGTGGCTAGCCAAGTGGAGCGTGTGGAACGTTCCCACCCTGGCAGGTCCCGAGAAAAAGATTCGAACGTCCCATCACGGAGGAATTCCCCGCCACGCCACGCCTAAAAGAAGACAGGCTCCAGGGTGAGGCGAGACAGGGAATATGCGGAAAGCTTTGTGCAGAGGGAGCAGGAAGTCTCAGACCTGGCGCGACAAATCGCTCAGGAGGAGGCAGCAATCAAAAGCCTAAAGAACCGCTTGCGACAGGCGGAGCAGAAACCGAAGTCCAGATCCCGAGACAGAAGCAAAGACATGAGACAATCGGGAAGGGGGCCCTCACCGAAAAAGGCCGACTCCACGGCCAGGAAGGGCCCCCAGTGGAAAAGAAGGGCCACGAGTGAGTCCCCGAATAGTAGGGGAAGAAGAAGGCATGGAAGGGACCGATACAAGAGGTCCGATTCGAACGAGCACTACGATGGGCGCGAAAAGGCCCGAGAAGCTGCTAGGAAAGCCCTCAACCAGGTGGCTGCTTCCCCACTTGCCAAGTGGATCCAACGGGCGGACCCACCCACCAGGATCAAGCACAATCCGTTCGTGCTATATGAAACCGCGGATGACCCGGTAACTCACGTCCAGCACTACCAGCAGACGATGTTTATGCATGTAAGGGATGACGCCCTGATGTGTAAAATGTTTTCGTCAAGCCTGGGTAAGGTAGCGCTGATCTGGTATCATCATAAATTGGCACCAAATTCAATCAACAGTTGGAAGCAGCTCTCTGAGGAGTTCACGGCCCGGTTCTTGACCAGTCGTGCGGCGCCCAAAACTTTTGATATCCTAACCGCTATGGGGCAGAAGGAGACGGAAAGTTTGAGGGAATATTCTAAAAGGTACTGGGAAACCTTTAATGAGATTGAGGACTATAGCGAGGAGTATGCAATAGCAACTTTCAAGACGAGCTTGCCCGTCAATTCAGACCTGAGAAAGTCCCTAACAATGAACCCAGTCAGGACGGTGGCAAGGCTCATGCAACGTATCGAACAACATGTGCTCGTCGAGGACGACCGTATGAGGGAGAGTAAGAAAGAGAACGCAAGGCGACCTGCTACTCCAGAAAAGAAGATGATGGAGCAAAAAAGTTACAGGAAGGATTACCCAGCCAATAGGAGGGACAGTTCGTCAAGCCGAAGGGATAGGGCTGCTGTGGAGACCCGTTCTTTCCACAGCATCTACACAATTTTTAATGTGCTAATTTACAAAATGTTGTACAAACTCAGGGACAAGCCGTGGTTCTGCGACCCTCCAAAAATGACAGGAAGCCCAGAAAGGCGGAGAGCGACGAACAAGAAGTGCAGCTATCATCGCGACTGGGGACACATGACAGAGGACTGCTTCGAGTATAAAAAGTTCCTAGACGAAAAGGCGGCCGAGGGCCTCCTCGACAAGTATGTCGCAGAAAGAAGGAAAGATCAAGCAACCCCAGTCGAGGAAGTGGATTGTCTGGCAAAACCCAAGGGTCTGATCCAAATGATTCAGGGCCATGTAGCCCCCTATACCGAGAGCGAGATCAGATATGTACAAAGGCAGAATGAGCATGCGAGGCATGTGTACAAGCTAGGCGTGAAGAGGCCTAGAGAGGGAGAGGTCACGGCACGACCGATCACGTTCACGGACGAGGACCTGGACGGAGTGACACTGCCACACAATGACGCCTTGGTCGTTACCCTGCGTCTGGGGGAATACGACGTCGAGAAGATATTGGTGGATCAGGGGAGCTGCACAGAAATTTTGTACTTTGACACCTTCAAAAAGATGGGATTATCTCGGACGAACTTGGAAAGAAGTCATACTCCCTTGATTGGATTCGGATCACAGCCAGTTTGGCCCATGGGTAAGGTGACAATACCTGTACGAGCAGGTTCCGTTGTGTTGAAGACTGAATTCTTGGTCGTTGACGTCCCATCTTCCTACAATGCCATCATCGGCAGGACTTGGTTGCATAAAATGAAGGCAATTTCATCAACCTACCACCAGTTGATAAAATTCCCGGGGGCAGAGAGCATTGAACACATTAAAGGGAACCAGAAAGCGGCAAACCAGTGTTTGGTCTCAACGATCAATAGAGCTCCTAAGGCACACCTCGTTCAGTCCGTCGAAGTACCCGATCAACATACATTGGAAGACGTTGGAGGGAATCCAGCCCAGAGAACTGTTGAGGGACTAAAAAAAAGTTCAGCTTGACGGACAGGATCCGGAAAGGTACTTTCTGATAGGAGAGAGACTTGATGAACAGGAGGAACAAGAGCTCGTGCAATTCCTCAAGCAGCACGTTGATGTATTTGCCTGGACGCCCCAAGAGATGCCAGGCATTGATCCCAATATAATCTTTCATCATTTAAACGTGGACCCCCAGCACAAGCCAGTAGTCCAGAAGGCAAGAAGGTCCGCCCCCCAGCACGCCGAAGCGGTCAATGAAGAAGTTGATCGCCTCCTAGAAGCCAAAGCAATCAGAGAAGTGAATTACCTTAAGTGGCTGTCAAATACAGTTGTCGTCAAGAAAAAGAATGGGAAATGGAGAGTGTGCGTGGATTTCACCAGTCTAAACAAAGCCTGTCCCAAAGACAGTTTCCCTTTGCCCAGAATTGATCCGCTCGTCGATGCAACTGCCGGTTATGAACGAATGAGTTTTCTGGATGCTTACAGGGGATACCATCAGATAGCAATGCATGAACCAGACGAGGAAAAGACATCGTTCATCACTCCGCGAGGGTTGTACTGCTACAGGGTCATGCCATTCGGCCTCAGAAACGCCGGGGCCACGTACCAGAGGCTTGCAACACTCATGTTCAAAGATTTGCTTGGGAAGACCATGGAGGTCTACATAGATGATATGGTGGTAAAAAGCAAGGATAAAGCTAATCACATAGCTGATTTAAAGGTAACCTTTGACATCTTGAGACAATTTCAATTAAAGTTAAATGCTTCAAAATGTGCATTTGGAGTAAGTTCAGGAAAGTTCTTGGGCCACTTGGTCACGGAACGTGGCATTGAGGCCAATCCAGATCAGATCACAGCCCTCCAGAGACTTGAAAGCCCAAAGACAACCAAGGAAGTGCAAAAATTGACGAGCATGGCGGCTGCACTAAATAGGTTCATCAGTCGCTCGTCGGACAAATGTAGGCCTTTCTTCCAGCTGCTGAGGAAGAGGAAAGGATACGAATGGGGACCGGAGCAAGAAGAAGCTTTCATAGACCTCAAGAAGTATCTCGGAACACCCCCGTTACTGTCAAAACCAGAGAAAGGAGAACGGCTGACTCTCTACTTATCGGTCTCAAAACATGCAATCAGTGCAGCCCTCCTCCGACAGGAGGGTACAGAGCAAAAACCGATCTACTTCGTGAGCGAGACTCTCTTGGACACACACACCAGATACCTCCCCCTGGAGAAGCTCGTCAAAGCTCTAATCATGGCTTCACGGAAATTGCCACATTATTTCCTGGAACATCTCATCACTGTGTACACTGAATTTCCTCTGAAGGCGCTGCTTCGAAAAGCAGACTTCTCGGGGAGAATCTCCACCTGGTCGGTAGAGCTCAGCCAGTACGACATTGATTACCAACCAAGAACGGCCATCAAGGGCGAAGTGTTGGCAGACTTCGTAGCTGAGTTTACCCCGGCCGAGGTTGAGCCTTCTGTGGATCGTGAGCACGAACCGAATCCTCAAAACAACAGACGAAACAATGAAAGCTAGCAATTGTTCGTTGACGGATCGGCATGCAACAAAGGCTCAGGGGCAGGAATAGTGTTGTTCACTCCAGAACGCCTGATGCTCGAACAATCCGTTCGTTTGGGCTTCAGCGCGACGAACAACGAGGCAGAGTACGAGGCCCTCCTAATTGGGCTCAAAAGTGCGAGGACCCTTGGGGTCAAGAAGTTAAAAAAATTCTGTGACTCACAGCTCATGGTAAATCAGCTTACTGGGGAGTGCGCCCTAAGGCACGAGAAAATGGCGGCCTATGCAAAGGCCGTGCAGGATGTAATGTCAGATTTCGAGGAGACAATCATAGAGCAAATCACTTCAGGACAAAACGCTCATGCAAACTCACTAGCTTGCTTGGCTTCAGCACTACCTACGGAGCATAAACGCACTGTGACCGTCGAATACTTAGCCCAGCCCAGCATTGGGCAGGAAGGCGAAACTAACATGGATGCAAACCTGGGACCAAGCTGGATGGATCCGATCATCGCTTACTTGAAGGATGAAGCCTTACCAGAAGATAAAAAGGAAGCCTACAAGATCAAATTGAAGTCAGCTCGTTTTTGGCTCTCACCTCAAGAAAAGCTATACAAAAAGTCATATCACGGTCCCTACCTGTTGTGCGTACATCCCGCATTGGTGCAGAAGTTCGTACAAGAAATATACACCGGAACGTGTGGCGGACATGCGGGAGGAAGATCAATAGCGCACAGAGCAATAACCCAGGGGTATTGGTGGCCCTACATGCAGGAAGACGCAAAAGTGTTCGTCAGGAGTTGCGAAAAGTGTCAACAGTTCAAGCCAATAATTCGGACACCGGCAAAGGACCTGCAACCCCTCACCAGCCCGTGGCCGTTTGCTCAATGGGGGCTCGACATCATTGGACCCCTGCCCATGGCAATGGGCAAGAGGAAGTTCTTGCTAATGGGAACAGATTATTTCACCAAATGGATCGAAGCAGAACCACTTGCAAAGATCACTGAGAGTAATGTGGAGAAATTTGTCTGGCAAAACATCATAACTAGGTTTGGGGTGCCCTATTGCTTAATTTCGGACAACGGGGCGCAGTTCGGGCCCAAATTCGAAGCTTCTGTGCCCAGCATGGGATACGGAATTACTACTCAACACCGGCGTATCCTCAAAGTAACGGACAAGCAGAGGCTTCTAACAAGACAATCCTTAAGGGAATTAAGCGAAGATTGGAAAAAAAGAAGGGAAGCTGGCCTGACGAGCTCCCAATAGTGCTATGGGCATTCAGAACCACGCCAAGACGTTCAACAGGAGAGACTCCATACTCTTTGGCTTACGGTACCGAGGCCGTGATCCCTCTCGAAGTGGGGTTGCCAATGAACAGAACGGCACTGGTAGAAGCTGGTGGGAACGACCAAGCTTTGGCAACAAGTCTGGATCTCATGGAAGAACGACGGGAAAGAGCTCTGGTCACACTGGCAGCCTACCAACAACAGCTCTGCAAGACTTACAACAAGAAGGTCCACCCTCGTGAATTCGGAACAGGGGACCTTGTTTTAAGAAAAGTGGTAGGGAATACTAAAAAGGCATCAAATGGAAAGCTTGGGCCAAACTGGGAAGGGCCCTACAAAGTGGTTGGCTTGGCAGGGGTCGGAGCTTACAGGCTTGCAGATCTAGATGGGAATCCGGTCCCCCGCCCTTGGAATATCCAAAACCTTATGAAGTTTTTTCCTTAAATTATCTTTTTCCTTTGAATAATGCCCTGAAAGGCAAAGTAAGTTTTTCCTTATGAAATTTTGTTTGAATAATGCCCTGAGACCATCATGATTGCGAATAAGATCATCCACTTATTGACTTGCAAAACTGCGCATTACTTTTTTTTGAGTAAATATGAGCTTCGATTGAATGAATAAACCCCATATTGGGGGCATGATATACACTCAAATCTATCATAATGCAGCAAATACAGGCTCGTCCATGAATAGGCGCGAATATGCCTAAGTTCGTCCATGGCCTCGTCCATGAATAGGCGCGAATATGCCTAAGCTCGCCCATGGCCTCATCCATGAATAGGCACGAATATGCCTAAGCTCGTCCGTGGCCTCGTCCACGGTTAGGCGCGAATATGCCTATAAATTGTCCTTGGTTAGGTGCGAACATGCCTAGACCTCGCAGTGAATATTGCACCCCGTGGCCTCGTCCACGGTTAGGCGCGAATATGCCTATAAATTGTCCATGGTTAGGCGCGAACATGCCTACACCTCGCAGCGAATATTGCACCCCGCGGCCTCGTCCACGGTTAGGCGCAAATATGCCTATAAATTGTCCATGGTTAGGTGCGAACATGCCTAGACCTCGCAGCGAATATTGCAACCCGTGGCCTCGTCCATGGTTAGGCGCGAATATGCCTTAAAAATCACTCATGGCCTTGTCCATGACTAGGCGCGAATATGCCTAAGCCTGCTTATGGCCTCGTCCATAATCGTCCAAAGTTAGACACAGTTTATGTCGTTTTCTCTATACGAATTTGACCAAGTGCAGGAACATCTGGGTTCCAAGGGACATCTAGGTCCCAAATTGTTTATCTTATTCAATTCCCAAACTGTTTATCTTATCCTGACAAAAATGCAGGAACATCTAGGTTCCAAAATATTCATCTTGTTCAAATTATGACTTAGTACAAGAACATTTGGATTCCAATGTGTTCGTCCTATATAAATCCTAACCAAATGCAGGAACGCCCGGGTTCCAAAAATTAGGCTATTGTATGAATTCAATCAAATGCAGGAACATCTGAGTTCCAGAGTGCAAAACCCAATCGCTCGAAGTGCAAACGACCAGTCAAAGACACGATAAGGGTCAAATCAAGCATCCAAAACTTGCTAAGCTACCATAGTGAAGGCAAAGTCATAACAACGGGCTACCAAAACTCCAGCCCACCTAGACGCCACGAAGGGCGTAGTTACTAAAGTTTCAAAAACATGACCATGCAGGGCCAACGCGTCCACATCGCCACGCAGGGCATAGGACCAAAATATTGTGTTAAAAAGTCAAGGATTGTGATTAAGTAGATCAAACAGGCACAAGGCCTCTTCACTGAGCCTCATGGACCTCAGTGGCAGAAATGTTACCTGATTCTTCAACAGTACCAGATGAGGGGAACTCGACCCGCTGCTCGTCAGGGACGGACGTGTTGCCACTAGCTTCCTTCTGGCTAGGGTCAACAACTGCACTCGGGTTTGGCACAGCAGCACTTTGGGGAGCAGCATCCCTACGCTTGGGATACTCAATCTCGGTCCAAATCAAATCCCTCCTGTCAACATCTTGCTTGGTCAGGCATGCCTTCCAGCCTCTGCTAAAAAACAAGTCTTCAAACTGCGGCATCTGAACCTTGAACTTCGTCTTCATATCATTCACTCCCTGATTATAGGCCTGGTCAGAAGACGCCTGAGAAACGGCCAACTCGGCCTCCACGGTTGCCTTGCTCTTCCGAGCGTTCGACAGCTCTTTCTCCAAAAGCCCAAGTCTGGTCATGGCATCACTAAAATTACGGTCAGACTCACCCACACGACGCTTCAACGAAGCCAGCTCTTCCTTCATCCTCTCGTTCTCAGTAGTCATCAAGTGATTGGCATTGATCAGACGGTTGGCATTGACCTTCAGCTCGTCGTTTTCAGTTTTTAGCTGCATGTTGGCACTGGTAATGGCTCTGTTGTCCTTGGCAGCACGATCACAAGCGACGTACATGAGTTGCATAGACTGCAATTTATCACAAACCAATTCACATGTCAGCCAGGCAAAACGGGTCCCAAATAGAAAACGCCATAGCAATAAAATGAACAGCGAAAGTCATACCTTGATGTGGTGTTGGAAGCCATCCTTCAGAAGCTTGAGATAACTGGATCCGACCTCTCTCTCAACATCCCCAGGGAGCAAAACAGCTCGTCCAACAGCCAAAGCAACCTCAGCATTATCACAAATGTCAGTGGCAAGGACAGGCCCACGACGCAAATGAGGGTTCCACACACCCATTTCAGACTCAGGTTCTGGCTCAGAAGGTGGGGGAGGTGGCGGAACCGAAGAACTCCTGGTCGTACGACGACGCTGTTGAGGAGGGTTTGGAACAGGGATAGGCTCCTCCCTGGGCCTCTTCTCCAGAGCACTACCAGAACCTCCTTGCTCTGGAGGGGGAGAAGGAGAGGGGGGACGAGCAGAAGAGGAAGCTCCCACAGGATCAAGAAACTGGACAGGGGACTCATCATCATTAAGGGTTATGAAGTCAGAAAAATCGGGCACAACTCTCGGCATGGCTGTAGCAGGGGATTGGTCTCTCACAGGAATACTGCTAGTACTCTCTCTAGACAATTCACTCTGAGCAACCGAACACGAAAAGTCAATTCCAAAATAATTGTTGGTACGAGAAGCGTGGATAACCCAATTATGGAGAAAAAGCCTCTGAATAGAAGAATGTCTTACCCCAATGCGACCTCTTCCCCTACGCAAATTCCTAGCAGAAGCAGAAGCCTCACTCACATGGACACCACCACGGAATGAGGGGTTGTACTTCAGCAAAACGTGAGAAGCCCTACCTAGCCCTTCTGGGTCAATCCCCCCTGATACCTGGAAATTTGAGCGCTCTCTCAATATCGAGGAGATGGACACCGCTGTGCACCACCAAATGGCCTTCGTTGATGTTCTCCGCTGCAGAAACAGGAAGAATAGACAAAATGAACAAACAGAAGAAGTTATTAAAATAGAGAAATTGACAGAAGGCAAAAAAGAGGAAAACCCGACGTGTACGCCCAAAAGTGTGGGGGCACGGAGGCCCCACGACGTTGCCACCCTCGTCCCTGGGCAAGAAATTCCCAGTCACAATCAAGAAGTCATCATTCTCCCCACGGCAGGAATTGGGAAGATCGGTCACTAAACGACGCTCCTTGTCCCGGATCTTGAGATAATAAGTCCCATGGGTGGTGGGGCAGACACTGTAAAGGCGACGGATATCATACCAACCCAAGTTTGTGCCCAAGAGTTTGTTCAGGGCTACCACTCCCATCACCACACGATAGAAGTTGGGACAAAGCTGGAGAGGGGTAAGGCGACAGATGCTGCAGATCTAGACTAGCAAGGGATGCAGGGGAAACCTAACGCCTCCTTCTACAATGTCTAAGAGGGGAACGTAAATCCTACCCTCAGTTTGGTCATGGGTGTCAGTGCCAGGAGGGGCTAGGGCCAAATTAACATCATCAGGAACCTCGTAACGGCGGCGAAAGGCCTCCATATGAACATCGTTGTCACAAAGGTTCCTAAACCTACCCATGGCAGAAAGCAATGTAGGTACGAGTAAACCCTAAAAACAAGTGTGCAAGAAGAGCGGAAAGGGATTCAAGAAACTTACAGACAACCGACGACTGCCGGAGAGAATCGTTTCCAGCAGAAGAGTTTGTCAAAGAAGGAAACTCAAGGAAGCACGAGGGTAATGGCGCTCTCAAACAAAAACAACTCTCTCTATCGAGAAAACGCAGATATGGAAAGAAAGTAAAAGAGGGGGAGCAAAGGAAGCGTCTTATACCTTCTCGAAATTCAAAAAATGCATCATGACGCCACCCGAAACAACAGCGTTTAAAGCCCTCACACCTTCCCAGGAAACGTCAAATCGGTAATTAAAAGGGTGCAATGATTCAAGCCACCCGGAGGACGAAAAGGTGCTTTGGAAGTTACGCTCGAACAGACTTATCGCTTAAAAAACTGCGCAATAGCTGACGCGTGGCAGTCGCACCGGTACGAAGCGAAGCGTCGGTACGAAAAGACAAAGGAAGCAGCAACTGCTCGTCGATAAGCTTCTGCTCGTCATGATCGAACATGCATGGGCAACCAAAAGCTGGGGATCAATTGTGTGGAGTGTTTTCCGAAAGCTACAAAAGACGAGCAGAATAGCTCGTCTATATCTATCACGTGACATGCACGAGGGAAGTAGCACAGAGTAGTGCTCCGACGACCACCACGCCCATAATCTAACAATAAAGTCATATCAGCCCGCTTGTCGGTCGGTGCGGGTAGAGCGGCCCAATACGGGATAAACCCTAGCAAAATACTTTTCTGGCAGAGATAAGGAAAGAAGAGAATATTTAGAGATATCGCCCAAATCTGTTAAGCATGCGAAGATAGGCACAATCTCATTCAGAGATGGAAGGCCGGTCAACTTACCAAACAAAGAGCAAACTCCCATGTAGGGTAAAGCTCCGAACGAACAGTACGCGGCCATCTTGGCAAGAATCCTTATCGAATGAGGATACAGAATCGTGCATACGCTGCCCAATAAGGAAGAGTCCTAAGCCTGGAAGGATTCCATATAGAGAAGAATTCCACAAGGAATGCAAATACAAACTAATCGCCTATATAAGGAGATGACTCCTAAATGCTAGAGGGATGCTTAAACCCACTCTGATACATACACATTCGTTTCGGTCGTCCTCCAGTTCGTCTATACTAACTTAGCCATCGGAGGGCCCTTGCCGCCAAGAGGCGGGGGTGCTCTGACGGTTTGCTCGTGCTGCAGGATCGGAATCGCTCCATCAGAAGAGGATTTGATCTCATAAGAGCAAGGAAATAACTTCGTGAGTTTTTCCCCTCTTACAGTACCCAAAGCGGTTACGCTACGTGCTCAATTCTGATTGAAGGACGCGTGCATGCGATGATTACAGATCTGGCTCGTGATGCTCGGTGACGTCATCCAAGCCAAAATGACTGATTTGCCCCTGTACTTGGGGAGCCTATATAAACCAAGCGAAGGAGACCTAAGCAGGTACACTCAACACTTTCTCTCAACTCACACACTCTCTGGGGCTTCCATCTCTGATTACTTACTAGACCGTCGGAGTGCCATCGCTGGCTACATTCCGGCCAGGTTGGGTGCTAACGACGTGTGCTACGTGTGCAGGAATACCTAGAGATTCATCCGTCGTCCACTTGCCGTTTACTCGGGTCAAGAATCGCTCAAGAGGTTCTATTAGAGTTTTGAGGACACCACAACTCTGTTTGGAACTTGAGGAAAGATGTGGAAAGGAAGAGAAAATAATTAAGATAGAGTGGAAAATGTGTGTATTTTCTACTGTTTGGTTTTATAAATGAAATGAAAGGAGGGGAAAGAGAAAATAACTCTCTTTTGTTTGGTTTCAAGAGAGGAAGAAAATAAAAGAATGCATGGGTTTCAAGGAAAGTTTAAGTCTATTTTCTCTCCCTTTTTATCTAGGGCCACATATCCAAAAATCTAAAACATTTGACATTTTTAAAGGGAAAGACAAGGAAGTTTTGCAATCGAACATAAAAACAAAAAACATTTGACATTTTTAAAGGGAAGGACAAGTAACTTTTGCAATCGAACATAAAGACAAAAAAAAATAGTGAAATGTCACTAATTTTTAATTTTGAACATAAAATTAAAAAACAATCACCATCCCACCTCCGGCCGACAACTACCCCACCCCTGACTGACCACTTCCGGTAAGCAATAAAATTAGTGAAATATCACTAATTTCTAAAAATTCTAATTTCAAACATAAAATTTAAAAAAACTCACCACCCCACCTCTGGCCCACTCGTGGCCAACCACTTCCCGCGACCAAAAAAATTAGTGAAATGCCACTAATTTTTAAAAATTCTAATTTCGAACATAAAATTTAAAAAAATCACCACCCCACCGCCAGCCGATCACCATCCCACCTCTGGTCGACCACTTCCGGCAACCAAAAAACTTAGTGAAATGTCACTAATTTTTAGAAGTTCTAATTTCGTATAGAAAATTCAAAAAATCAACCATCTTGCGAATCAAAATAAAGATGCAAGGTTCAAATTGATAAAATCTAAAAATAAAATAAAAACAGCATACTCCCCTCTCTCATTCCCACTAGTACTTCATCTATCCTTCTTGGTTAGTTAATTCCCCACCAAGGACTCACTCCATCCTCTCTCTGGCTCTCTTTCTTAGGTGTAGAAGAAAAGAAAGAAAGACAAATGGCCTCTGCAGCGGTTCAGGTGTTCCTCTCTCTCATCCCCACTAATAATTCATCTTCCACCTGTCGCACCCGATCTCCGTCTCTCCCTACCACCACCACCACCCGATTCTTCTACTCTCCTCTCCACCGCATGGGTTTATCTGCTGCCACTGCAGACCCACTCCTCAGCCTCCACACCGGCTCCAACTTCCGATCTCTCAAAAAGGGCTAGTTTTGAAATTTCATGACCGATGGACGTTTTGCAACTCCGATCAACTCCGATGATGCTCCAGCGACGGCTCCACTCATCTGAGCTGCGGCGGAGGTGGTAGTAGGAGTGGGAGGAGGTCGAGGCCATCGCTAACTCCGCCGTACAAAAAACTTGAAATCTCCTGACAGATCGACGTTTTGCGACTCCAATGATGATCCGGCGACGGTTCCACTCATCTCAACGCTGGTCGAGGTGGTAGCAGGGGTGGGAGGAGGTCGAGGCCATCGCTAATGCCGTTGTACAGAAAACTAGTGAATATTCACTAGTTTTGGATGTCCTTCCCTTGCATGTGAAAAAACGCGTGTCCTATCTTTAAAAGTGGTAAAAGATGTTGTATTTTTTACTAATTTTTCCTTTTATTTATCTATGCCAACTTGAAAAAATCTAAAGGCTTTCCATTTACGTTTCCATCTACATTTCTTTTCTCTTCTCCTTTGGACTGGAAACCAAACAAGCAAGAAGGAATTTTTTTATTTTCCTTTCTTTTCCACTTCCTTCTTCCAAACGGAGCCTAATTCTCCTTGAGTGCGGTAACAATATCTTATATATTATTGCAGAATGACTTTTCGTGAGGAAGATTGTGGGAGCGACAAGAGGCATGAGTTGACTGGGTTGTCACATGAAGTTTTAAAGCAACGAGACATACTCTTATTGCTAATCTTAAAAGTTATCCAAAAATAGGTTATATGTTACTATTAAAAATCAAACATTTACCTTAACATGTGGAAACCCTACCTAAGCCGCCAATTAGTATTTCCTTACCGATGGATTTTAAAAGGAAAAGAACCAGCAAATGGAAAACATGCAAATAGCCTTGAATGGAATTTTTTTATCCCCTTCCTTCCCTTACTTCCTCCCTCCCTGATTTGAACATAAAAGGTAGTTTCATGGATTCTGAATAGGACTAAACATATTTGATCTATTTATTTTTTGAACTGCAGTTGATTTATTCGTTATATATCTCCTTTGTTTTAATGTCAATCTCAAAGTATAAATGACCATTTCATTATTTGTTTGCGTTGTAAAGTTGTTACTATGTCACTTACAATCTCTTCTTTTTCTCTCCAGGTTCTAATATCAATCAAGAACAACAAAATGTGCAAGTCCTGGGTATGATCAATCTTGACTCTCTAAGTTTAAAGTAAATTAGTTATATAATAACTTCTCTTTTGATTATGTATTTATGTAGTTTTGTGCTCTCTTACATTTACTCTTTCTTTCTTTCTTCTTTTTTGTTTGTTTTTTTACGTGGATCGAGAAGCGCTACCAGGCAAGCCGTTGGTTTTATATATTCTTGACTCTCAAAGTGTATAACGATTATGCATATACATGATATGTTCTTTATGTGACTTTACACTCAGTTTCTTAATATTTTGTGTTGGGATTCCACCCCGTGTGGGCCGGATGGGCTGAGGCCCGGATGAGAGTGATTTCCTATTGCGTTTAGGATTTTCCATTGGGTTTAGGATTTGTATCTCTATAAATACTCTTATTGTCTCTCTTTTGTGGGTGTGGTAGCACAATGTGAGCGGGACAGGCTGAGAGTGTGAGAGGGGGAGCCGGTTGTGGCCTCCCCCCGCTGGAGTGGGAACCGGTTATTGCTCCCCGAAGAGGTTTTTCATGTGTATGTATTTGTGAATATATACGACGGAGTTTTCCTCAGATTTCTTGTGTGTGTTTGAATGCGTGTGTGACCCAGATTGCACAACAAACTGGTATCAGAGCTTGGGTGGAGTGAGAGGTCACCGGATTCGCGTTTGAAGCACACAGATTCAAGAACAGAAACAAAAATGAAGTCACACGGAAGTTTTGCTCACAGGGTTTTGTTAGTCTCGTCAAGACGAGTCCAACGGAGTGCTCGCGGTCGGTTTTGGTCACCGGTTCCTAGCTAATTGGACGGTTCCGGATTCATTAGTGGGCTTGGATTTGGGTGATTCGAGCCGAATTTTTCAGTCCTAGACACATCTGGAGAGATTGAGGAGGATCCGACGCGGTCAGGTCAATCGGATGAGATGTTGTTGAGTCAGAGACAAACCATGACAGATCCGATAGGAGTCCAGGTGGTGCTGGGAGAGCCAAGAATGGAACATGGACGAACCAGGAGTGGCGGATAGGTGATGAAAAAGGCGAGCAGAGTTGGAAGAGCTACACACCAGGAGTATTGGACAGACTTTGCAGAGATCGGAGGTTGACCAGAGCAATCGTGTGATTACGGATTAGCGGTGGTTGAGTTGTGGTGATCTGTCGAAGGAGCTAGTAAGCAAGGATACATTCTTTCGAGTGTTGCATCTCTGTTTGGTGGGTGCGGATACACTCGATTGGTTAATGGCACAGACGCTTACTAGAGTGACAGGTCAGAGTTGGTCAGCGGTGATCGGAGGTAGTCTGGTTCAATCGGATTTGAAGACCTATCGTCAGGATTTGCAGTTGTGATTCGAGCTGCATTGTATTGGATGATGGGCCACCATATATGCTTGTGGGAGTGCAGTGGCAGATGGGGCTGATGTCAGGCATGGTCACACAATATGTGTGTTTTGTGACGTGATCAGGAATGGCGACAGTTGCAGATGCACACAGGATAGGCGCAGGATTGTACCTAGGAGTCGCGACCGGGATGGTACTGGATGCGCTGGGACTCGAATCAGAAGTGTGCGGAATGCTAGCTAGCAAGGATAAGGCGACTGGATGCTGTGGATTGTTTACTGGAGCTTCGGACAGAGGGACTAAGATGGAGATCAGATGATGCATTCTGGTATTCTCTTTCTTCTATGTTTTTGTGGCGGATTATCTTTTTAGTTATGAGCACTCATGATGGTGTGGAGAGATGGAGTCACGTATTATGTCCTTTGATTGGGCATGAGCATCCAGTTTTGGATGCGGTCACTCCGGTTACGGGGTGCAGGATTGTGATCAACCGCGGAAGATCTAGCTTGCAGGGATACATTCATTCGAGTGGTGTACCCGGTTAGGGTGCGGAGATGCTTGTTTGGGAATGACACAAGCGCCTGTCAGAGCAGTAGATCAGTTTGAGCCATGGAGATCTAGCAGGATTTGTTCACATCCCGGATTCATGAGAGGTGTATCCCGGTTTTGGGGTGCGGAGGTACTCGGTGGGGGATGCGGTATCAGAGAAGGAGTCAGCCTCATCGCAGATGGTGTGTGAGATCATTTAGAAGGGTGAGCCTCTAGTGTGAGCAGAGGGTAGCTGCATTCTCTTGACAGAACAGGATGCTAGAGTGGCGGAGTGAGGCAATGAAGCTGCGGGCACTCGATGAGGGGTTGAGCGTGCTCGGTTATGAAGCGCATACATCTTGGCAGGAGGTGTGCGAGTGGGGGCATTCTAGTTGAGGGGGTGCGGTACTTAGATTTTCTGATCAGCTGCGGATTCTAGCTTGCAAGGATACACTCTTTCGGGTTTTTGTACTTTGTTTGGTGGTGCATGGATGCTCGATTGGTTAGTGACACATGCGCTTGCTAGAGATGGCGACATGGGGGGTGTTGCAGACAACTTTGCCCACTCGATGTGGAGGGGGTGATTGTTGGGATTCCACCCCGTGTGGGTCGGATGGGCTTAAGCCCGGATGAGAGTGATTTTCTATTGCGTTTAGGATTTTCTATTGGGTTTAGGATTTGTATCTCTATAAATACTCTTGTTGTCTCTCTTTTTGTGGGTGTGGTAGCACAATGTGAGCGGAACAGGCTGAGAGTGTGAGAGGGGGAGCCGGTTGTAGCCTCCCGCCGCCGGAGTGGGAGCCGGTTATTACTCCCCGGAGAGGTTTTTCATGTGTATGTATTTGTGAATATATACGACGGAGTTTTCCTCATATTTCTTGTGTGTGTTTGAATGCGTGCGTGACCCAGATTGCACAACATTGTGTGTCCGTGATCAACAACTCTTACCATGCAACTTGGTTTGATCCTTAAACTGTCATGAAATAGAAGATTATAGAAAGTACCAATCCCGATGGGTCCACTCCGTAGTCCCACATAAAAGATCCGAGCCATCATTATTAATTTTTTGGTTCATAACTAGAAGAAGACCGATTATATATTCCGCTAGCCGAAATACCTTTTTCCGTTCATCACGGGCTAGCATAGATCTTCTAGATACCAGTCACAATAGGTGTAGAGAGTACGCCCAACCAAATAATATTTGGTTGCCTTGAAAAAATCATATAATTTGATAATCATAAGTGTTTGATCCAATCTTTTAAATTTTCTCTATCAACTTGGAATGAATTTGGAAGAAAAGCTAGACAATTGGATCAACGCATGATAGTTATCCGATTTATTTTATTTTTCTTGAAAATTAGTCTACTAGTACCCATAGTATTTTTGTTGAAATATATTTAATTTGGTTGATGAATACACCAATTGGCTTTTTTCCGTGAGTACTAGTGGTCATAGAAGTACAAGTACTCTTGAAAATTAATGTATAAAACAGAAATGTTGTCTCAACAAATTATTTCTAACTGGGATATATGATCTTTTCCCGAAGAGAGATTTTCCAGTGCTAGGAGGGTACCACGTGGTAACCTTTGGCGCATATGGGCCATCTATTTTAGTTTTGGGCGGTCCAGATTTGGAGGGAGAGAGAGAGAGAGAGGGTGTTTTAATCTCGACAGTCCAATATACTTTTCGGCAGCTTCGATGGGCCGAGGGGGCACCACGTCGGCACCGCCACATGGTACACCCCATATACCCAATTTTTTTTTTTCCGATTTTACTAATGAAAAGTAAGATAATAGTTTGCCATGAAAGAATTCCATTTGGTTAGAGAATCCTTAATTTGTGGGATAATTCTTTCAAACTTGAAAATATTTAAAAGTATGCTATTATTATGCAATGATTTGTGGAGTAAATTAAGGAAACGCAATAATACTAAATGGTTTAAGTATATCCTACCAACAACCCAAAGTAGGTCTAAAAAATTCCTAATTATGCTGTTTTTCAATCTTCAGGTGAATAATTTCAAAGACAAAAGAGCATTGGCAGAACCATAAGGTCCAAAGTTTGGGTTGTTGGTTTAGGTTGATGTTTAATAATGTAAGGACCAAATTCCGGAGTCGTTTTGTTTTTGGCAATTCCATATGACAAAACACATATTTATATCGAGTTGTAATTTTCTAAGTAGGAGTCTGTATAGGATTAGAGTGGAAGGAATCTCTTTATAATGTAACTTGAGAGTTAGTAGTTTAGTCGGTTGTCAGCTGATCACTATGGTGCATTTAGAATAGGACAATCGATCATGGGCTCAATCGGTTTATTAGTCGGGTATCTCCAATATTGGCACAGGGTGCAGGTTGCACAGGGCGTGCATTTTTCAGAGCATATCAACTGATAAGAGGATCAATCGGGTTGTTAATCGACATCTCCAAAAATCAGATCTACAATGTTTCGATCAATCGGCTTACGATGCGATTGATCAGATTGGCAACTCCATAAATATGTCATGTTTTTAGATCTAGGTTAAGTTGGCTGCAAGTAGGGGTGTCCAAGGATCGGATTTGGCCGGTTCGGATACGGATCCGATCTGATCCGGTCAGAGCGGATTTGGGTTTTTAAGATCCGGGAACCATCCATAGATGACATACGGATGGATCGAATCGGTTACGAATTTCACGGATTGGTTCCAGATCAATTTGGCGGTTTGGGCTTTAAAATGGGTCAATTTGCTTAGGCCAATTTAGAAAAAAATTCCAACCATTTTCCAGCCCAATCATTTTCAACCCAATTTTGTCCATCCCAATCAATTTTCAACCCAATTTTGATTCTGGAAACAAAAGTTAGTTAACATTAATCAACATGAAAATCCAGATTACACCAGAACAGTTAGGATTCGGAGAAAACCCAACTATTTCTTCACAATCGAAAAACACAACAAACAGAATGAATACAAAAACCAAGTCACATCGCGATTAGAGAAGGCGCGGCCGCCCCAGCCAACTGCAACGGTGCTTGCCCCAGCCATTAGGGGAGTCTACGGCAGCCGCAATGTGGCCACGATCTGAGAGAGAGAGAGAGAGAGAGAGAGAGAGAGAGAGAGAGAGAGAGAGAGAGAGAGAGAGAGAGAGAAGTCGTACCAGATTGTGGGTGTGGAGGTTGAGAGGCGTCGGATAGGGATGGCAATGGGGAGGATCGGGGACGGATTTGGCCATCCCCGCCTCCAATCCCCGAACCTAATATCTACCTCCGTCCCCGCCCCGATCCCCGAACGGGGAATCATCTCCACCCCTATCCCCACTCCTAACGGGGATCGGGGATCCCCGCCCAGATCCGAAAGTTACGAAAAAAATAAAAGTAAAATCTAGAAAAATACCCTTTAGACTTTACCAACATATTTAATATCTAAACAACCAAATAATGAAAAAACATGACAAAAATTTGCAACTTTCCACCAAAAATCCCAACCAACCAAATAAGATTACATAATAGTCAAGGATTCCAATCTTAAAGGCCCGAATTACCAACAAAATTATGTTTGATTATGTTTAAGAATGTTAAGAATGAAGAGTATTTATTAGTATAAACTAATAGTATCTATTTTGAGGAAACCCTAGCAATTAACAATAATCAAGAGGTCTAAATGTGAATAACAAATTAGATGTGTAACAAAAAAACGGGTTGGGGACGGGTCGGGGAATGGATCGGCGGTATATGGAACCGCCTCCAACCCGATCCCCGGTTTTATTTTTGTTTTTTCCTCCAAATCCGACTCGATCCCCGAAAAAATCCCCGAAACTCCAATCCGAATGGGGCGGGGACGGATCGGAGCGGATCGATCGGAATTGCCATCCCTAGCGTCGGAGGAGGAGAGGAATGGAGTAAGAGATCGATTAAGATTTTACAATGGGATGCTTGCTGGGTGTGGAGGCTGAGAGGCGGAGAGAATGAGGAGAGTCTGAAGATTAAGGTTAGAAAGTAGAAAAGAAACTAAGAAAGAAAAGAAATTCGTACTACTTTGGTAGGGTGTGGTGTAACCGTACACGTATTACTTTTACTGTTTTTTGGCCGAAATGGCCTGGGTAGTGGGGTGGTTAGTGTTGTACTGCACTACTGCTGTGCGGTTCTTTTTTTGCTTTTCTTTTTTTCACGGGCGGATCGGATTTATCCGGATCCGATCCGAAACCGATAACTTTAGTGTTTTACGATCTGCAACCCATCCGTACATACCTCGGATGGATCAACAGATGGTTCGAATTGGTTCGGATTGGTCGAGTTGGCGGATCGGATGATCTCCTGGACAGCCCTAGCTGCAAGAAAGAAAAAAGCCTTTGTTCTTCAACCTACTAAAAACCCTAGAGTATCGAGAGTGAATCTTGAAGTATAAGATCGATGGAACTTTAATCATCGCTTCAAGAGGTTTCTACATTAATCATCAATAGTCAAGTTCAAGTTTGTTTTCTGGAGGATTTCTGGAAGAACGTTTCGAAGGCTCGAGGATTCGAGCCAGCGGCAATCAAATACTGGGTGTGGTGAACGAGGACTCGGCAACCGATTCGTAGGTCAATTGCGAGGAGTCTCAATTGTGAGTAAGGTCGTTTTGTAACCACACAATGATTTTTATAGTGTTTGATTCCTTCCCGTGGTTTTTGCCCATTTAGGGTTTTTCCACGTATATCTAGTGTTAGTGTTCATCGGTTTATTTGTTTTATGGTTGTGATTGGGTCATATATTGATTGATGTTATTCTTTATTGAGATAAAATAACCTAACAATTTATAAAACCTAGGCGATCTAAGATTTTCCAAATAATGTTGGGATGCCTCTAAGCGCGAACAACATTGGTTAAACAGATCAATGAATTCTATTCTAGCGCTACCGGTGAAGCATAAATGTTTTACGAATACATGTTATCTTTATTCTCACGTTAATTGTTTGCAGAAGGCCGCTGCTGGACTTGACAGGGCAAAGGAAACGGAGAAGGATCTGAAGAGAGAGTAGAAGAGGGCTGAAAAAGCCGAGAGGGAGAGTGCTCAACATGCAATATCCTTAAAGGATGCTCGGGAAGAGGTGGAAAGACTGAAGGGGGACAATGTCGAGCTGAAAAGAACGGCTGAGGAGACTGAACGTGACCTGCACCAACAACTGGCTGCCGCCGAAGCAAGAGCTAAGACAGAATATAACCGAGCAGTTGTCGAGGTTACGGACAACTACCGAGCTCAAATGCCAACGGTGAAGGACGCGATATGGGGCACGGCCTGGCAGAGATGCCTTACTAAACTTGGAGTGGACCAGTCCTCCCCTCACTGGACTAACATGGAGCTACCTAGTGAGACTACTGCTCAAGCTGCCCAGGCTCTAGCCGAGGTACAGTCCTTGCCTGATACTCCAGCGCAAACCGTGCTCCCTCCTGGACAAGCCCATGCTGAAGAAGCTATTGTCGACCTCACCACTCAAGGAGGCGATGGTAATGCTGCTTCCGTGGAGGGTACAAACGCCGATCATGCCCCTGATTGGGATACCACTATCACGCCCATGTTTGAATTTTAAGCTTACACCTCTAGTTTGCTTAGCCCTGCGTGGCTTACTTGGCCGTATGTGGCCTGTTAATACTCTGGGGTTGTCTAAGTTTCTCGTACTCATGTGGTTTTTAAGTATTTTCATACTTTTGTTGGATGTTTAAGCTTCTCGTACTTAAAAATTTGTACCAAATATCTGTGTACTTGGATTACTTGCATTATTCGTTGCACATCTAAGTATTTCGTACTTAGAGTTTTATTCAAAGTGTCCACGTTCTTGGATACTTGCATTATTCGTTGCACATCTAAGTTTTTCGTACTTAGAGTTTTTTTCCAAGTGTCCACGTACTTGGATACTTGCATTATTCGTTGCACATCTAAGTTTTTCGTACTTAGAATTTTATTCCAAGTGTCCACGCATTGGATACTTGCATTATTCGTTGCGATAATGACTCTAAGTTTTTTCGTACTTAAATAATCTGTCCAAGTATTTCGTACTATAATGAATTTCTCCATATTCATCCTAAAGTAACTTGAAGCATACACACTCTCTGCTCCCCAATAAGAATCAAAATTTTTGGATAATTTTGGCTCATATTAATCAAAGCCAAAAGTAAGAAAAAAGTGAAATTTTATTAATACCGAAATAATAATAAAGATAATAATCTGGGTAACTGACGTTGGTGATTTTATTCGTAATCCCAACTAGGTGCTGAAAAACAAATGTGAATATGTTCGTATTCACCAAAAACAAATGTGATTGTATTCGTAACCACAAGGAGGAGAAACAAATTACTGGTAAAATTTCCTTAGGTTCTGGACATTCCATGGCCGTGGTACTGGATCTCCATCCAGGTCGGCCAAACGGTAGGCCCCAACGCCAGCAATTCCAATTATCCTGTATGGGCCTTCCCAGTTCGACCCAAGCTTGCCATCTGAAGACACTTTAGTACTAGCCAACACTTTTCTTAGAACCAAGTCTCCTACTTTGAATTCCCTTGGCTGCACCTTTTTGTTGTAGCTTCTCCGTAGCTGCTTCTGGTAGGCTGCCAAGGTAATCAGAGCTCGTTCTCTTTTTTCCTCTGCAAGATCGAGCTGCTCGGCTAGGGCTTTATCGTGCCTCCTGACTCCAAAAGAGCAGTACGATTGATCGGTAAGCCGATCTCCAATGGTATTACTGCCTATGTCCCATAAGCAAGGGAGTACGGCGTCTCTCTCGTAGATCACCGAGGAGTGGTCCTGTACGCCCAGAGTACGGCTGGCAGCTCGTTAGGCCACTTTCCTTTCTTACTCTCCAGCCTCTTCTTGAGGCTTTTAAGAATGGTTTTGTTTGAAGCCTCCACTTGCCCATTACTCTGTGGGTAAGCTGGGGTGGAGTAGTAGTTTCTGATTCCGTACTGAGCACAAAAAGCTTTGAACTTTCTGCCGAACTAGGATCCATTGTCTGAGGTGATGGAGTAAGGTACTCCAAATCTTGTGATAATCTTGCTCCAAACAAATTTCTCTACCATAGCCTCTGTGATTTTTGCCAAGGCTTCACCCTCTATCCATTTAGTAAAGTAATCCGTGCCAATAAGTAGGAATCTTCGTTTCCCTGTTGCCATGGGGAGAGGACCCACGATGTCCAATCCCCATTGTGTAAATGGCCATGGACTTGTTAGAGGAAGGAGGTCCTCCGCTGGAGCTCGAATAAGAGGTGAATACCTCTGGCACTTTTCACATTTCTTGACAAAGGCTTTTGCATCTTCTTGCATGTAAGGCCACCAGTACCCCTGGGATATTGCTCGGTGGGCTATGGATCTTCCGCCTGTGTGTCCCCCACATGTTCCAGCATGGATCTCATGGAGGAATTTCTGGACCAGTGTTGGGTGTACACATAGTAAATATGGACCAAGGAAGGATTTTTTCTATAAAGCTTACCTTCTGGTGAGAGCCAGAAACGTACAGACTTGGTTTTGATCTTGTGAGCTTCCCTCTTGTCTTCTGGCAACGTCCCATCTCGCAGGTATGCCATCATTGGATCCATCCAGCTCGGCCCGAATTTTGCTTCCATTATTAGTTCAACAACTCGACCAATGCTTGGCTCACTTAAATAGTCCACAACTATTGTACGATGGTACTCAGTGTTGACTACTGAGCCTAAGCAGGCTAATGAGTCTGCATGTGCATTCTGGCCTGAGCTGATTTGTTGGATGTGGACTTCGTTGAACTTATCAAGCAGGTCTTTGGATGCGTCTGAGTGTGCAACCATCTTTTTGCTTTTTGTGGCGTATTCACCTGAAAGTTGGTTTACAACTAACTGTGAGTGGCACTCCTCAGTCCAGCGAGCAAGGCTTCATATTCTGCCACATTGTTGGTAGCACTAAATCCCAACCTTAGTGCCTGCTCCAGCACCAAATCTTCTAGGGAGAAGAGCACCACTCCTGCTCTAGAGCCTTTGTTGCATGTCGATCCATCAACATAAAGCCTCCATTCTTCAGGATTCAGCTCGGCCATTCTCGTTGGCTGCTGGGGAATAACTCCATGTTCCTTCTCTTGGAGAGCGGGTGGTGGTGGAGCTACTGTTGGAGTGAACTCTACTATAAAATCAGCCAAGATCTGCCACTTGATTGTCGTCCTGGGCTGATAGTCAAGGTCAAACTGGCTAAATTCGATGGACCACTTAGATATTCTCCCAGAGAAATCTTCCTTCCTAAGAAAAACCCTTAGTGGATATTCGGTAAACACAGTGATGGGATGCTGTAAAAAGTAGTGAGGCAGTTTCCTTGAGGCGATAACAAGAGCATACGCCAATTTTTCCAATGGTAACTACCGCTTCTCTGCATCCAACAAGGTTTTGCTCACAAAGTAGATTGGAGCCTGTTCTATTCCCTTTATTCGCAGGAGAACCGAGCTGGCTGCATGCTTAGATACCGCCAAATATAATATCAATCGCTCGCCAGCTTCTGGAGTAGAGAGCAATGAAGATAAATGGGCCTTTAATGCTTGGAACGCCTCCTCCTGCTCGGCTCCCCATTCATACCCTTCTCTCTACTTCAGAATCTGGAAGAAAGGTTCACAATGATCTAAAGATTTACTGATAAAACGGTTTAGAGCTGCTGCCATCCCTGTCAGTCTTTGGACCTCCTTCTTGGTCTTAGGACTTTGGAGATTCTGAAGCGCAGTTATTTGGTCTGGGTTTGCCTCAATCCCCCTCTTGGTCACCAGGTGCCCTGAAAATTTCCCAGAGCTGACCCCAGAAGCACACTTTGAGGCATTTAGCTTTAACTTGTACTCTCTCAGAATGTTGAAAGTAGCTTTCAGGTCGGCAAGATGATCGGGCTTCACCTTGCTTTTCACCACCATATCATCTATATAGACTTCCATGGTCTTGCCGAGCTGCTCCTTGAGCATCTTAGTAACCAACCTTTGATAGGTTGCTCCAGCATTCCTTAGGCTAAACGGCATGACCTTGTAACAGTAGAGACCTCTTGGCGAGATGAAAGACGTTTTCTCCTGGCCAGGTTCATAAATGACTATCTGATGGTATCCTTGATATGCGTCAAGGAAACTCATACTTTCATAGCATGCCGTGGCGTCCACCAATTGATCGATCCTGGGGAATGGAAAGCTGTCTTTTAGACATGCTTTGTTGAGACTAGTAAAGTCCACACAAACTCTCCACTTCCCATTTTTCTTCTTGACCACGACGGTGTTAGCCAACCATTCTGGATAGTTCACTTCTCGTATGGTATCCGCTTCAAGCAGCCGATCTACTTCTTCGATTACAGCGTCTGCATGTTGTGGTGCAGACCTTCTTGCCTTTTGCACAACCGGTTTATGTTGTGGATCTACGTTTAAGTGATGGCAGATCACTTTAGGGTCTATCCCAGGCAATTCTTGTGGTGTCCAAGCGAAAACATCAATGTGGTCTTTTAAAAAAGCGACCAGTTCCCCTTCTTCCTGCTCGGCAAGGGCCTCACCGACCAGAAAATATCTTTCCAGATCATCCTCCTTTATCTGGATCTTTTTCAATCCCTCCGCCATCTTCTTGGTGGGATCCCCTCCAACGTCCTCCAAGGTCGGCTGATCCGGTACTTCCACCGTCTGAACTAGCTCGGCCCTTGGGGATATCTTTAGGATCATGTTAAAACATTGGTCGGCCACTTTCTGATTTCCCCGTATACACTGAATGCCATCTCCCCCTGGGAATTTGATCTTCTGATGAAGCGTTGAGGGGATAGCCTTCATTTTGTGCATCCACGTCCTCCCTATAATCACATTATAGGAGGAAGGCAGGTCTACCACCAGGAAGTCAGCTTTTAGGACAACCGATCCTGCTCAGACAGGCAATGTGACCTTTCCCATAAGCCATATTGTATGCGCACTAAAGCCGACCAGTGGGACTATACACTTCTGTAATGAGCTTGGCGGGAGTTCCATCTTCTTGTAGGTATAATAATACATTATCTCTGTGCTCGCCCCTTGATCCACAAGGATCTTTTCCACGTCATACTCCCATATTCGTAGGGTAATAACTAAAGCGTCATTGTGGGGCATCAATACCCCGTCTAAATCATCGTCAGAGAAAAGCGGTGGAAACCTCCATCACCCCCTCCGTTCTTGGCCTCTTCGCGCCGAGCTTCATGACGTGTTTCACCTGTCCGCTGACCCTTTGGATGTGCCTTATTTCATTGCTTGTGTATGGGGCAACCAATCCATGTATCATATGGATTGTCCCCTTTGGACCTTTCTGGTAATCCATCTCTTCTATCAACTCGGCGTCCTTTGGTCACCAACCAAAAATTCCTTTAGATGGCCCTCCACCACTTTTTCATCTAGGAACTTCTTGTACTCCATGCAATCTTCAGTCATGTGACACCAGTCCCTATGGTAATTGCAATGTTGATTTGTGACCCTCCTCCTCTCTGGGTTCCCTGTCATCTTAGGGGGTCTTTTGAACCATGGCTCATTTTTTATCCTGTACAACATCTTGTAGATCGGAATATTGAAGGTTGTCATAACGCTAAAGTAAGACTTGGGATATGAGTCAGCTCTGTCTTTCCTCTTCTGTGTGTAGTCTCTTTTTCCCGTCGTGTATTACTTCTTGTACACCTTGGACTCTACCGCTTTCTTCTAGAGAAGTTGGGGTTGCCCAGCCACAATCTTCCCCCCAGCCTGGAAGATCTCGTCTTCCACCCATGCATGCTCTTGAATTCTATCCATGAGCTTGGCCACGGTCTTGACTGGGCGCATAGTGAGTGATTCTCGTAACTCACTATGTATGGGCAAGCTAGTCTTGAACATAGCCAAAGCGTACTCTTCACTGCAGTTTTCAATTTCGTTGAAAGTCTCCCAATATCGTTTGGAGTACTGCCGAAGAGTTTCATCATCCCTCTGTCTCATAGAGGTTAATGCGTCAAATGTCTTTGGGGCTGCTCGGCTTGTTAAGAACCGAGCAGTAAATTCATCGGCAAGCTGGGCCCAGCACAGGATTGACCCTTCTGGGAGTTTGTGATACCCACTCAGGGCCACCTTCCCTAAGCTGGACAGGAACATCTTGCACAGCAAGGCATCGTCTTGCTCGTGCATGAACATGGCCTGTTGATAGTGTTGAATGTGAGCCACTGGGTCCGTATTGGTCTCATAGGGTATAAACGTAGAGTGTTTAACCCTGCTCGGATACAATGGGCAAGTGGCGATTTAGAGATCTGGCCCAGGGCTTCCTTAGCTGCCTCTCGTGCAGTTTTAGGATCTCCCTCCGCTCGGCCAGTTTCCCTTCTTTTTTCATACTGCTCGGGAGTGTGCTCATTGGAACCAGATCTATCGTATCTGTCCCTAGCATGTTTCCTTCTTTCTTTTTTCTTAACGGAGGAGCTCCTCTCTCTCCTTTTTCGTGGAGAGACTCTCCTTACAGTAGAAACATCACGATGATGATGACTCCTTCCTTCTTTTTCATACTGCACAGATCTCGTCCGTGAGCGTAAGTCTCTCTCCTTCTCTTGAAGTTGTTTTTTTAGATATTGAATTTCATTTTCGCGTCGAGTGACCTCTCATGCCAGCTCTTCTGCCTCTTGTTCGCTTCTGTCGAGGCTATCTTCCCGTTCTTGATTTCGTGCTCGCCTGTGATTTCCCTTGCTCGAGGGACTCCTCCCCCTCTTATGACGGGGAGAAGTTCCCCCATTTCTTTTAGGTGGCGTTCTTGAGCGTCTTCGTTGCTCGCTTGATATCGGAGAATCATGGATCACCAGGTGTGTATCCCTGAACTCTGGGATCTCAGGGATATGTCCGATGTTGAATCTCCTGGCAGCGGGCTTCTTCTATGGTGCTTTCAGAACCGCAGGAGTTTTGTCCACCTTTGTGCTCTTTCTCGTAGTGTGCACAGGAGTGGTTTCACCATTATCTTCCACATCTTCTCATCGTGGGGTGCATAAAACAGGTTCTGAAATCACCATTGTTGATCTTTCTGAAAGGAAAAAAGCTTTCTGTAAGCTTTCCCACAGACGGCGCCAATTGTACAGGGATAAAATTCACGTAAGTCTGGATCACGTGCTTCCTTGTGCAACCCTAAATCTGCAAGACAGAAAGAAGGTTAGAGCACCTTTGCCTCTCGTCGGCAAAGGCCCTCTGATGCCTAAGTTAGTATCTCGTACTCACAAATCACAATGCATATGAAAAAGGGGTTCACAACGTACCTTTTTTCATGGGTCTTATCTCTTACTTATAGGTGAAGATGGCTGGTTGATTTAGGCATCTCATGCCCTAATTTCCTATTCAATCTAGGAATCCTGTTCCTAATAGGACTTTCCTATTAGGTGCATATCTCCATACCTTTGCAAGATCTCGTCTTGCAATAACATTCCTTTCCATATAGGTCTCTTCCCTAAATGCAGCACATTCCCTAATCATGTTAGGAATGCTTATGTCAATCCCATGATTCACGGGATTATTCATTATCACATAAGGTACTGCCATAAAGTATTCTGGAATGTCTCACTGCCCTTCACGTGGAGGTGTCGTGCTTCCACATAGCTCGGTATAACATGTACATAGCTCAGCTCATCCCGTCGAGCTGGTCTATGTATTCCATAATGCTATTTAAGCTATATACGTAGCCTACCTAGCTCGGCTATGTCGGGGTCATCCCTTTGAGACTCACGCCGAGCTGGAGCACCCTGATTTACTAATTTATTCTTATTACCTTGACTTTATTCATGGTCAGTCCTGCTCGGCACAGGGCTTAAGGACTCCCTATGTGGGGCCGAGCTACTCACCTCCTCGTGGCGGTCAGTTAGGGTCCGTACTATGCCCATCACTAGGGTAGTTAGGTTTTACCCACTCCAGGATCCTTTGATCAACAACATAGGTTAATAGAGTAGTTGGTTCGGGTGGATAAGAGGCTTAGCATATGAAATTATATTTTCATCAGTTTCTTTGTTTTGTAATATGTAACTACTAGCATGAACCCGTGATATGCACGCTCTATGCACATGGAGATATGAAAATAAAATGATGTCATTTTTTCCTTTTTTTGATTAGCTAAAAAATTATACTTTCAACCACAAAGTGTAATGAATTATTGGATCACTTAGATCAAAACATTATAACAATTCCATGTAGAAAAGTTACTCATATAGATTATGATTTTATAGCCGAATCAATCATCATGGGAAATTAGAGTTGAGAGGAGCTGATAGAAAATAGAATTGTCATACTTGATCCAATAATTCAATACACTTTGTGGTTGAAAATATAATTTTTTAACTAATCAAAAAAAGGGAAAACACATCATTTTATTTCCATGTCTCTGTGCATATATAGCATGTGCATAGCACAGGTACATAGAATGTTTTATTGTAAACTGAACCAAAAATATCTTTAAAGAAATATAAAGTATCTATTTTTTCAATAGTTTCTATTCCTAAGATAAAAGTGAAAATATTAAAGTTCTCTACTGTCATATTTATTACTATTCCTTTCATTCACCGAGTTACTCAAAATATCCAAAATCCAAGCAGAGTATAGTTGTCAGAAAAGCTTTTCATGCGTTGTTATCTTTTTTGCTTTTTGTTTGATTATCTTTTCTTCAATAGTTTCCAATAAAAGCCAAAATATTAAAGTTTCTAATAACACATCATTTTGCTCTTAGTTTGATTCCTGTCAATTCCCTTAAATTAATTATTCGTCTTAACAATTCTATCTAGAAAAGTCACACATATAGATTATGATTTAATAGCCGAATCAATCACCGTGGTAAATTAGAGTCAAGTGGAGTAGATATGAAATAGAATTGTCATATTGTTTTGATCTAAGTGATCTAATAATTCAATACACTTTGGGGTTGAAAGTATAGTTTTTTATCTAATCAAAATAAGGGAATAGTTTTTTTTATCTAATCAAAATAAGGTAAAACACATCATTTTATTTCCATGTCTCCGTTTATAGCACAGGGTCATGCTAGTATGTATTTATAACATTAACTTTCGTTTAAATTAGCAAAAAGTACTCCCTTCGTCACGAATTACCGGTACCTTCTTTTCATTTCTGAATGTCCCAAAACATTTGTCCCTCTTGACAAATTAAAGTAAAAATGTTTTGATTCTTCTTTCCATTTCTGAATGTCCCAAAACTTTGTCCCTCTTGAAAAATTAAAGTAAAAAAGTTTTAGTTTTTCCAAATTATCCCTAGTTAATAGCAATGAATGTGATCAAAAGTTAGAAGACATTTGATACCACCCAATTTGAATTTTTTTTTTTTTTGGTCAAAATGATAGAAATTCCATTACTTCCAATCTGTAGGAAAAACCCAATACAACCAACGTCAATAAAGATCACGAACAAGGAACTCCTGCAACCAGTCGGGTGGCCTAAATTCCCACGTTCTCGTGCCCACACATTGAAGCCCATTACTTGCCAGTTTGTCCGCCACTGTGTTCGCAGTCCGGCGTGCAAACTTAAAATCACACTCCTTAAATCTGTGCTTCCCTCTCCTAATATCTTCCACGATCACCTCGATATCAGCTGGACAAGCTGCCGCACTA
The DNA here is from genome assembly GCA_016920895.1 of Vaccinium myrtillus. Taxonomy (NCBI): domain Eukaryota; kingdom Viridiplantae; phylum Streptophyta; class Magnoliopsida; order Ericales; family Ericaceae; genus Vaccinium; species Vaccinium myrtillus. The sequence continues at coordinate 24,429,301 of CM029274.1, forward strand.
TCAAGAATTCTTACTAGTGCTTGAGAATCTCCTTCAAGAACGATCGTCTCTAACCCCAAAGCCTCCGCAAAGCCCAATGCAGCTCTCCAAGCCAAAGCTTCCGCCATGAGAGCCGATCTAGCATGCCCCAGATTCTCTGCCCTCGCTGCCAAAAAAGCTCCATTCGTCCCCCTTACCACCATTCCAGCCCCCACCTTGCAACTAATCGAGTGCCATGCACCATCCACATTTATTTTCATTTTTCCTGCCGTTGGAGGTTGCCATAAGCAGGGTTCACTTTCCCCTGGCTCCGGTCTCAGCCTCTGCACTCTACCCTCCTCACGCATCGTTGTCACATACTCCGTAGCATCTTTAACAGCTAGTAAAATTGCCTGACTTGGCTCAATCTTATTATCATTAAAAAGCTTTTCGTTTCGACACTTCCAAATTCGCCACAAAATCATTGTGCATAGAGTCAAGTTGTTTGCTTCCTCCACAGTTCCTTTCCACCTATCCATCACATTATCAAACCAAGCCAAGATTGATGCTTGTTCATTCATAGTTGGGACGAGCGCAATAGGTGAAATCCTCCACATAATTTGAGCAAACTGACACTCAAGGAAGAGATGTTTAAAAGTCTCACAATCATTATTACACAATGGGCAAATCATGTCCAATGTAACTCGACGCTTGAACAGGTTCTCTCTGATCGCCAATGCACCTTGGACACAACGCCAAATGAAGTTCTTAATTTTATTAGGAGTAGGAAGATTCCAAACCTTAGTCCAAATCTTCTTCTCTGCATCACGGGAGCTGGATTCACCTCGACCTCTACTATTTCCCACCCCATTTTGCTTCATCATCAGTGCCGACTCATACCCCGAACGAACTGAATATTCTCCGGTCGTCGAGTAATGCCAAATCAACCTGTCCTCCAAATCCTGAGCCGGCAAAGGAATTGACCTGACCAGGGCAGCATCTTCTGGTTGCAAAATAGAGGAAAGTGTACTGTCCTTCCACTGCATACTACGCCCATCGATTAGATCACACACTCGCATATTTCTCCCCGATTCCTCCACCCCCAAAGGGCGAAAACCCGATTCTTTGGGCAGCCAAGGATCCTCCAAAACTCTCACTTTTTTGCCATTTCCAATTCGCCATCTAAGCCCTTGCTTTAAAATCTTCCCCCCTTCCAATATGCTCCGCCAGGTCCATGACGGATTCAAACCTGGAATAGCCTCCAAAAAAGAGCAATTGGGAAAATATTTGGCCTTAAGGACTCTAGAAATTAAACAGTTCGGATTAGAGAGTAGACGCCAACCTTGTTTCGCTAAAAGAGCAAGTTAAAGCTAGATGGGTCCCTGAATCCAAGACCCCCTCCGGATTTCTTCTCACACAATTTATCCCAAGAAAGCCGGTGAATTTTCCTTCGTGTCCTATCCCCGCCCCACCAAAATTTTGCCATTTCAGCCGCTAACTCCGAGCACAGCCCTTCGGGTAATCTGACACACGACATCACATAAGTTGGAAGAGCCAGGGCCACTGATTTGAGCAAAACCTCCCGTCCCGCTTGATTAATGTGCATTTCACTCCATCCTTCTAATTTTGCGACCAATTTCTCCTTCACATAAGCAAAGACCCTGGTCTTAGACCTACCAATATCCGCCGGCAAACCCAGGTAATTCCCCACAGCTGTATCTCTCCGGATTCCCAGCCGCCCGCTCAAATGATCCCTCAAATCGACTGGAGTATTAGCACTAAAAAAGATCGCTGATTTAGAGAAGTTGATGACTTGACCCGATGCACCCCTATAGTCGTTAAGAATATTCCAAATAACCTCTGTCTCTTCTACATTTGCCCTTGAAAAAATAAATGTATCATCTGTGAAAAAAAGATGATTAATAGAAGGAGCCCTCCTACAAATTCTCGCACCGTGAATCCTCCCCATCATCTCTGCCTTGGATAACATAGCGGATAACCCTTCAGCACACAAGTCGAAAAGATAAGGAGATAGTGGGTCTCCTTGTCTAAGTCCCCGTGATGGAACAATATAACCGCACTTCGTACCATTCACTAGTACAGAATAGGAAACTGATGATATGCATTCCAAAATCCACCTAATCCACCTTCCGTGAAATCCCAATTTGCGCATGACAAGCTCAAGAAACCGCCATTCTACTCGATCATAGGCCTTACTCATATCAAGCTTCACTGCCATCTCAAATTTATTACCTTGCCGTTTATTCTTTAAAAAATGTATAACCTCTTGGCCAAGAATCACATTATCTGTAATTTGTCTTCCTGAAACAAAGGCCCCTTGATTGTCCGAGATAACGCGAGGTAAACAAAAACTGAGCCTGTTCGCTAGAACCTTGGCCAAGATTTTATAAACTACATTGCATAAGCTTATCGGTCGTAATTGAGACATATTCATTGCGCAAGCCACCTTAGGAATAAGCACAATGTGGGTATGATTGATACCTTTCAGCAACTTCCCCGAGTACATAAAACCACTGATTGCATCCACTATATCCCTCCCAACGATCTCCCAATAAGTTTGAAAGAATGCAACCGTAAAACCATCCGGGACGGGGGCCGTCGATGGATCCATCTGAAACAGCACTTCTCTAACTTCCTCAGCCGACACAGCACGAATCAGTCTACTATTCATAGATGCGTCCACTCTCCTATCCAAACAGCTGAGCACGTCAATAAAAGCAGATGGACTAGTTCAGTAAAGTACTGCAAATTAATTTCTTGAACACCCGCTTCGCCCTCCCTCCAATTTCCCCTCTCATCTTCCAGCCCATGAATACGGTTTTGGATCCGCCTCTGCACCGTTTTCGCGTGAAAAAATGCAGTATTCTTATCTCCGAGCTTAAGCCACGTCAATCTGGATTTATTCCTCCAATATGCCTCCTCCGCTATCACTGCTTCTTTTAATTTTCTCTCCACATTAGAGAAGGTCTGAACATCAAAAACGTTATCATCCCCCAACTTATCCAAGTGCTCTTCAAGTTCCCGAATCGTTAAGAGTGAGTTCAAAGGAGTATTCATCCGCCATTGTCTTAAGTTTTGCCGACAAAGTTTCAGACGCTGGAGGATCAAGTACCACTTAGACCCCACGATATTATGTGCCCAGCTCCGTCGAACAATCTCCCTGCATTGCCCCTCCTTCGCCCACCTACTATCGAAGATAAAACGAGCCCTCGTCCGACTAACCACTTCTGAACCTCAGAGTAGGATGGGACAATGATCTGACCCCCGCGAACGAAGGTGTCTTAGAATCCCAGAGGAGTGGTCACTCCTCCACCTCGCATTAGACAAAGCCCTATCCAACCTGACACGAATGTTATAGGCGCCACCCCTTTTGTTATTCCATGTGAATGGGTACCCCACATACCCCAAGTCAATAAGATGATTTGTGCCAATAAATTCTCTGAAATCCGCATCGCTCTCTCTTCCTTATCCACACCTCCACTATTTTCATCATTCGAAACAATTGAGTTGAAATCACCCAGCACTACCCATGGCACTGTTCGATCAATCAACCCGATTGGATATACACGCCCAAGTAGCACGCCGTTCTCGGAGATCCGTGCTAGCATAAATCCCCGTAGCCCTCCACAATTTTCCATTTCCGAATTGAATCTCAGCATCAATCCAATTCTTAGAGTCCCCAACGATTCTCACTTTACAATCATTCCTCCACATAAAGCACATTCCACCCCCAATTCCATCCGGATCGACGATGAAAAACTGACTGAACCCCAATTTCCTACACAACCTTTCCACCTTATCCCTCCTGTTCTTTGTTTCGGCCAAGAACACCCCACCGCGGGAATGGAATTTACACAATTCCTTAAGGTAATGGGCTGTCAGGGGGTTCCCCACACCCTGACAGTTCCAAAAGAGCAAATTCATGGCTGGGTTGGGGGCCGATTATGGCTGGCCGCCTCCGCCACATTCGTCTGAAGCCCCTCGCCTTCATGCCTCTTCCCTCCACCACCTTCTTCCCCTTCAGCTTGACTAAACACCCCAAGATCATGCTCTGCTCCTACCGCTGAACGCCTCTTCCCCAATATCCTGACTCCACTTCCTCTATTCACGTTGCTTGGAGGCCATCCTCGGACCCTAGGCCCTCCTGTGCCCATCCTACCCTCTTGCTTGAATTATTTTTCGTAGTTTCTTGAGAGAAATAAAAAGCAACTTCCTTGCTGCAATTGTTAAGTGAAATATCCACCAGCCCATTATCCTCCAAGTAAGGCCCACCACTTGTCTTGTTTATTTTTCCAGCCTGTCCCAAAACACACTCCGAATTAAGGGATGGCCCAATGGTATTTCCTTCCGTAGAAACCAACCCATTAACCCCTATAATTTCCTTTTCGTCCCCATTAACTGGCCCACGTTCCACCAACTTCTCTTGCCGTTTCGTCCCTCCTTTTTCAAAATTCAAACTCTTACCATTCCCAACCAAATCAACATGCTGTATCAAATCCCCCAAACGAAGGGACTTTCCATTCAAAGAAACCAATGCAGTATCCTCAATCTCCAACAGCCGCTGATCACGCCCCTCCTCTCCGAGATTTTTGGTACGAATCCCACCCAATTCGCTAGAACCTGCGGCGGACGCTGGGCGGAGTCCGGCATCAGAACCACGTGCCTCTCCGTCTGTTTTACCGGCCATGCTTGACTGCCATAACCAAAACTGCCCCACCCTCCTTTGCGTCCCCCATCATGATCATAACCGCGACGGCCACCCGACGTCGCCCTCATCCAAGGACCAAACTTGTCCTCTCTAAGACAATCCCCTTTAACGTCTTCGTCTTTCACGCGGCACTCCGATTCAACATGATTAATATACAGCCACAGTAAAAACAAAAGAGTCTTGATACGTGCACAGACGAGATTGTACCGACGGCGTGGGTCCCAAACGGCCGATCCGAGCCGTTCATTGTTCTCAGAATCAAATTCCGAGTGGGCTTGCGCGAGAATCGAGGCAATCGGACGGTTGTATGAGCTCGATCCAAAATCACCCCATTTTGAAATGGGGTGATTTTGGATCGAGCTCATACAACCGTCCGATTGCCTCGATTCTCGCGTAGGCCCACTCGGAATTTGATTCTGAGAACAATGAACGGCTCGGATCGGCCGTTTGGGACCCACAACGGCGTCGGCGACGCCGTCGGTACCCCATCGGTACCATCCCATCGGTTCCCTTATCTTTACCGAAAACAAAATGACAATAATCTCTCATACTTATAATTCGCCCACACCCTCCGACCACCACCACACACAACGTTTCTGCCCCGTTTCAATGGACTGTTAAGTTTCAAACGAACACGGATCATTATTACTTGTAATCTTAAAATCATCATTCCTCAAAAAGGTAAGCAAATTGGGATAGAGGGTGAAGTTGAAAAGATAAAAAAGATCTATGAGAAATTACTAATAAAAAGATAGTACAACAAATAGTACAATAAAACATTGTACATGCTAATGTTGTATGGCATACAATACAGCAACCCCTTAAAGCCCGTGCACTCGCCAACATAGCCGTCCAACTCCCATCATCTTTGATCTCCATTTGAGTAAAGAATGAACCAACATTCGAAGGCGGGAATCAACTTTGAAGGGGCGTGAAGAAGGGAATTCTTGAAGATTCGGTCCGTAACGTGAGCTACTTCACCGAAGTCTCAATAAAATACCCAAATCTGCAAAGGAATCAGTTCGATAGATACATTCCAAGTTTCCGTTCTCTCTTCTTTCCTTCTACTTCTTCTTTTCTCTTCACCGGTCGATCCAAATCTGCAAAGGAATCAGTTCGAGAAAATAACCGGTTTGCCTGTTCAACCGCTGGATTGATCTTGTTTGGTTTTTAGAGCGGTTTTATGGGCTGATCGGACCGTTGGCTAAACCGGTTTCTTGTTCAACCAGCTAGCTAGTTCAGTTCGGTTTTTAAAATACTGACTCCGGCACTTACAGGAATAGAACTGTCAAGAACTCCCTCCATTCCTAAATAGAGGTCCAAATTACTATTCACGTCTCTCAAAATTCCTATTTTGAGACTGAAGTATTTAAATTTATTGCACTGTAACGCGGTCTTTTGTTCAATAATTAAACACAACAATTCCTCCCCCTTTCGTTTCCCTCGATCTCTTGGGCGGTGCCAAAGTTACCTTCACTCTCTCTCGAGCAATCTCTCTCTCCCTCACTGGTATGTATCTCCATCTCTCTCAAAATAAGGCTGGGGGTGTTTGGGTGTGTTTGGGAAGCCATTTCAGTTAAATTTGAAACACACTCACTTAATGCAATTTATCTTATTAATCGCCAAGTTATTGGAATGGATGGTTCACAAACTTAATCGTTTTCTCTCTGAGTTCCTCACTTTTATGTTTTCTGAAGTTCTTAGCATCTGTTGTACTTCTTTTTTTCTATAGAAAAACATGCATTAGTACTCTGCTTCTTGTTAATTTTCGTAGAGCGTAGATTGTGTTTGATTTTGGTTGTGCTTTGAGGTGAAAATAGTGAGTGATTACTTTTGTTTCATTGGCAATTAGGGGGTGTTCCACTAAGGTAGTTTTTTGAAAAAACTGGTTTTTCACGGGTTCTGCTTTGAGGTGAAAATAGTGAGTGATTACTTTTGTTTCATTGGCAATTAGGGGTGTTCCACTAAGGTAGTTTTTTGAAAAAACTGGTTTTTCACGGTTTTTGGTTTTTTATGTGATGTATTGTGAGAGAATGACCTGTCTCGGTTTTTGGAAAAAACTGTTTTTTGTTAGTACAATTATGATCCTACCATTGGATCTTTGCTGTTAATTGTTCATATTGTAGTGACTTAATTTGCCATTGCTAATCATAAAAGAAATTTCTTGGATATGCTTGTTTTGAGAGATACCATACATTGGCCCCCAAGTCCCCAACCCCATGAGAGATACCATATTGTAGTTGAGAATTGCAAACCACCCAAATTCCATTCTAAAAAACACTAGATAATATGCAAATATAAAGCAAATTAAACTACAGGGACAAGACAAGGAGATTTACCTGGAAACTACTTAGGGTCTAACACCCTAAGCATAAACCTACTTATATATTTCTATAAATCAAAAGGATTACAAGATATCTCAAGTTAGGAATTACCCGCAGCCCCTTGTGACACCTAACTCCACCTCTTGATATAGTACCCTGTACTCTTCTTTGATCCCATGGACTCCACCAGCACACCCGTCTTGATCTCCGAATTAAATTGGCACCGGATCCATTCGGCTCATGTAGGATTAAGGCAATTATCCATGATATGAATGAAATGAAGAATGATGAAGATTTTTGAGATCTAGAATTAATTCGTGGAGTATAAGAGGATTAATCAAGATTGACAAGTAAACTGACCAACCACAAGGTGTAAATCATGTTTAATGCATCATAACACATGAATATAAGAGGGAAAATGTTTCTCGCTCTCTAGAAAAGGGATGATGCAAAAAGGTGCCCTAATTGGTGGGAATATGTTCTTATAGGTGCAAGTACGCTCACCTAGGGGTAACCAATGAGAGCTAGGAAAGCGAAGCGCTGCCACGCTTCGCGCATAAGCGCTGCCTCACTTCTGGCTCCCTTCGATAGTGTTCCCTTCGATAGTGTTCTTCGAACAGGTCTGAAGAAAACTTTGAATAGTGTTGTGAACGCGCAGCAGTGCTTAGGCAGCGCTATGGGGAGGGCGAAGCGCTTCAGCACTTTGGACAAGCGCTTGGCTACTGTCCAGAAACTGAAAAACCATGCCTTAGCCAATTGTTAGCTTCCAACTCCAAGCCTAGCTTAACACCTCAATTCCTTAACAAAATTTTCTTGGATAAAAAGCAGGAACACCCCCTCATCTATCACCTTTTGGAAGGGACACCCCCTCATGTATAACATGCAGCACTCACACCCCTTCATCTATCAACCGTTAGCAGGGAGATCCCCTCCGCGTCATTTCCATCCATTTTTTGGATGGAAAATGGATTACAACATATTTAGGGCACACATACCCTCTCATTTTGGAGGGAAAATTTCCCTCCACTCTTGCTTCCATATAAACAACCGTCCAAACCCAGATTGAGGGGAAAAAAACTCTATCTTCCTCCTTTTCCCTATCTCCTGCTCTTCTCTCTCTCTCTCTCTCTCTCTCTCTCTCTCTCTCTCTCTCTCTCTCTCTCTCTCTCTCTCTCTCTCGATTTTCCTAGATCTCTCAAATAGCTTCCATGGATTCCACTAGTTAAAGCAGCAAAGTGGACTACCCCCTTGTCTTTGTGGAATGCTAGCACTCATCCACACATCAAAATCCATAGCAAACCCTGGGAGGAGATTCTTAGGGTGTGTTAACTACAAGGTAAGTTGAAAGAACAATTCAGTAAACAAATGCATAAATACCCAATTTCAGTAAGCAATTGCAAACCCACTTATTGTAATACCCAATTTCAGTAAACAAATATTTAAAATTATTTAAACAAAACAAAAAGCCTCAAAGCCTTTTACCGAAACCCTAGAAATCCAAAAACAATTTATTGGAACAAAACCCAATACAAAAAGTGCTAGGAGCACTAATCGTATGGTTTGAGTTTGGAAGAATGTTACTCCCTCCGTCCCAATTTGTTTGTCAATTATTCCATTTTCTGCTACGCCACGCCTTAAATTGCTTATATCTTTCAATCTATAATGTTTTTCACGATTTTAGAAACTTTGTATAATAGAATTAATCGTGAACTATCAAACAAGATCCATATTGCATATATTTGGAGATCAATATTAAAAGATATAAGCGATCGAAATCTGACACGATTATCAAAAAATGACAAACAAAAAGGGACGGAGGGAGTACTTGTTACATTTCACGAATTCGTATGGTTTGAGATGGAGTATATAAACTTCATATGGTGCCCGGAGATCGAGAATGGAGGGAGGTCAGAGATTGAGTAAATAGAGACAAGGGGGAGGGAGGGAGGTCAGAGATCAAGATTGGAGGAGAGATCGGTTATCGATTGATTAGGGTTTGATTTCATGGCCTTCGATTTCATTGAGAGAAGGGAGAAGGAAGGAGACGCATTTTTCTATTTGCGAGAGCTGAGTTTCATCGAATTGATTGAGAGATAGAAGTGTTTGGTGTTTACCCTAATAAGATAGGGGGATAATCACGTAAATGACACGGAGGGGGTCTCCCTGCTAACGGTTGATAGACAAAGGGGTGTGAGTGCTGCGTTTTATAGATGAGGGGGTGTCCTTGCCAAAACGTGATAGATGAGGGGGTGTCCCTTCTTTTTACCCAATTTTCCTTCCAATCAACCTTAAGCAACTAGCAAACCATGCAACATGAGAACTAAAATGACAATTAAATGAAAACATGATATGCATGATTATACCTTTCATGATCCAAATCCGAACATAGGCACGAGCACCAACTTCTACTCAAATCTTCAACCACGGGGTCGGAGCATCTAGACACAACCCTAGTGTATTACCTCCCAACCCAAATCCCTAGAATATAAAGAGAGGGTTTTAGTTTGGTACGGTAATTTTACCAAACTGCCCTCTCTAATGCGAACCCAAGTGGCTTCCCTTCATTCTAATATTTTGATATTAACCTTTTATGCCCTTTGCAATCTTCTTCGGATCAAAAAATAAGATACATCCACGCATAATTTTTTATTCTTTTTTGCTCCAAAATAAACTACTAATAGAGATCTTTAATTCAATGCGGAAAAATTTTAAAAATTGTGTACGAAAGTATTTCACATTACTGGCGTGTTGGGTTTGCATTGGTGGATTGTTGGCTTTGCAATTTTCATCGGATAAAAAAAAGTACTTCTGTGCATAAAAAAAAATTCCACCAAAATAAGCTACTAATTGTGGGAAATTGTGTACAAAAGCATTTCATATTGCTAGCTTGTTGGGTTTACAATTTTCGGGCAAAAAATAAAGTACAATCGCTCATAATTTTTTGATTTTTTGCACCGTATTATGTACGAAAGTATTTAATTTTTAGTCTGAATAATGCACATTTTTTTTTTATGGGCCTAGGTTGCGTGCCTCGCGCACAATCACAACACTAGTGGAAAAAGAAAGATGGACTCCAGTGGTTTGTCGTATTCCGGAAATAGCCAATTACATTAACAAATTATGTGGATTAGGGACGCTGGTGATATCTGTGGAAATAACTTTGAGATTATAGTGTTAGATTCTGGTTTATGGTAGCTTTTATATATTCTAATTTAGTAAAAGTAGATGAACTTCTTTGCTATAGCTGTAAAACAATGATTAATCTGCAACAAAAGTTGGCAGTGTTTACTATAGGAAGTTGAAAATCACTTGTTATATTACTTAGAATCCAATATCTACTTCTAAAAGAACCGCAAATCCTGGTTCTACAAAATCACATATTGACTATTTTTCAATTTTCTGGAATTTCTAGAATTTAAGAATCTATTGATATGAATTTTCAACGGATGCTAAAAACTGCTTTTTGAATTCTGAAATATATCTCAAAATCTATTTCTCTAGTCTTTCATAAACACTCAGTTTGAATGTATGTTGACAAAGTGACTTAAGTGGATTGAGAAGGAAACTAGGAAAGTGCTGGGCAATGAAGCACCAACACAGCTCGTGGTCTCCTTATGCATGTCAAACATGTCGGGGACACACGCTTGATACACGCCAAAATAAGTAAGGGACATGCCACTTGGTGTGTCCGTTTTATTTTAGTACATTTTATGGTAGAACATTTTGGGGACACGGTTGGGCATGGCGGACACATACGGTGACACAATAAGGTGCCTTTTGTAACTTTTAGAAAGCTTTTTCATGGTAAATATATTATAACTTCAAAACTATCAGGCCAAAAGTGCAATATAAAAAATATAAATGTATATGAGTTTCTATATATATATATAGGCATACACCATCTGTCAATACATATTCGATAGTTGTTCTGACCTAAATATCTAGTTTTTACAATGTAGATTTGAATAACGAAAAAGTTATTAAAACAACTGTTGTGTTGCTTGGAGTGTCCGTACTCCCACTTTTTGTGAAATTTTTCGTGTCGTGCATCCGTGTCCCTGTTTGTATCAGTACCCGTGCTATAGAGTTGCTGGGCAAGATTCGACTTTATATAGAGACCATATTATGCACATGTAGATGACGAAGTGATAATCGAAATGTCATAGTCTAGACCATTTTTCCTTCTTCCTTGCTTTCTATTCTTTTGTAGATCAGATTAGGTATCACTAAGCCATGTGCACCTTTCCATTGTTGGGAAGGATGTGATTTACTGTACAACAAAATTATGTGGTTTTTAGTGCTAAATTTAACTTTGAACACAAGCTCATATCCAGCGGTCAGGCTAGAAAACTTTTGAACTCTGCTTGCTTGTGCAGTTTTTGACATACCATGAATGTTTTTCCCTGAATTATGCTTTACTATTAAGTTTTTACTATTAAGTTAATTCATTGTCATTATAATATGAGAGATTATTATGCGCTCCAGAAGCAATGTTGATTTTTATTTTTTTTTAATAATTACATGTTAGCAAGTGGTTAAGAAGTATTGACTACATATTTCTTTGTTATTCTCCTGGACACCAAAGAAGTGTTCGCCAGGTTATAGAAAGAGTGTCGGACACATATCGGAATCACAATTTTAATTTCTGGTTATTGACACAAAAAAAGGTTATTGGACAATCGTCTCAGAGTGTCTGACAATTGTTGGTGTCTCACACGTGTCTTTAACCATCAATTCTTATTCTCCTAAGTACATTAAAATCTCCTAGTTGTATCAGGAAGGCCACCACTTACTGCATGCATATATCTCGTATCTGACCACGTAGTTGTCCTATCATTTGGTGCATTTCCCCATACCCTGTGGAAACCAGAAATTGTTGTCATCCCGATAGAAAATGAACTCGTCAGACAATCATCTGAGATGATCAGTGCAAGACATGTACTTCAAAGCTTTGAGTATCCTAAGCCCTTCTAGCCACCAGTCCACTAGCAGTTACAAGTAACCATCCAGTGGGAAGGAAAGTAAGATTCTGCAGTAGAAACTAAAATTTGCCTAACATTAGTTTCAACCAAATCCATTAAGCTAATGTCATGGGACACTTTTTTTTGCTTCAAGGGGCCATTAAGTCCCTTTTGTTTCAAGCACCTATCCTAGTCACTTCTTATTACCCATCCCGGACCACTCCCTTTGGACGGATCACATCTTCTCCCTCGTTTAGCTTTCTTCTTTTTACCATCTATTATGGGATAACACAGACCATGATGAACCTCATCCTCGATTCTAGTCCCCATTACCATAGCAGCATCATGGTCATCATCTGCATATAGGTTCTACACGATAGAATCTGGGATGGAGAAAGTGTTATGCTGCTTTACATTGCTTTGAGACTTGTCCGTGAAACCAGAATTCTGCACTTTGTTATTTCTGCATACCTTGCCATTTTAAGAGTCCTCCTCCTTAGCTATGCTCCACAGTACGCCCCTTTCTATTTGAGGAGTTATACTAGCAACTTACCATAGATCCCCTTCCTTTGATGCCACTGTAACCACCTGAGGCAACACCTCTTGAGCTCCATTAGAAATTTCAATAGCTTTGACCAAGTGGTTATCTGCCACTTGTTCCCCAACATCAATAACTTCAGCATTCTCCTTATTCTTTCCAGTTTAACCACTCACTCAGGGCCCTTAGCAGGAGCAGCAGCATGAGTTTCATTCCCTCTATTTGCAGTATGTAGCCCAAACACTTTACAATAAATGATCTAAAACTCGCTATGCCCTGGGGCGGAACAGTGGCACTTAGTGCGGCTGACTAGTCAGGGACTAATGGGGGCATACAGACTGTTCGATTTTCTTTTATTTTGTGAAAAAATATGTCCCCACCTCTCCCAAAGTTTGACTAAGAAATGACACAATAACAACCAAAAGGTGAGTAGTAAATAGTAACAAATAACTACTCAAATAGAAAGTTTGATGTTCAAATTTAAAACTAAAATGAAATTAAGTATTTTGCACACAGAATTGACAATCATTATATTTTATTTTTTCAAAACAACAATTAACCCCTGTATTTTTTTATATCAAACATCTAACCTAAAACTTTTAAAAATTATTAAATGGAGCTGTCTAGTCGTCGCCTAGCTGACTAATTCCCGCTTATCCGATTAATCCATGACTATTTCCCGACTAGTGTACAAAATGCCTAATCAACACCTAGACCTTGAACTCTAGGTGGGTGGCCGCCTGGCAGCTAGGCACCCACCTAGGATGGCTTTTAAAACACTGTTTGCACTCCGTACATCTTGATTCCTTCAAGGTTTCCTAGGCCTTGTAACTTCGAAGGTAACCGTGTTGTCATTTGAATGTAGCACATCCACTGTGTCATGTAATTCATTTTCCACATCAATCTCAATACAGATTTTAGCAAAACTTTCACTATAGCAAATATGGACGCAGGCCTGCCTATACCAGTTGCTATGTAACTTAAAATCACGCATGCTAAAATTCAGTAGGATGTAGGAACATTGTAAATTCGTGCCCAATTTTAATCTTATTCAGTTTTTTCTGCCATTGTCTCCATATCTTTAATCTACCAGCAAAGTGCTATGTTCCAGCCTCATTTAAACCGGTACCAGCATCGGGCTTCTCAAACTTGAAGAACACTCCTTGTTCATTCGAGAGAACCTCACGCAAGCCAAATTTCCTTTCAAATCTTAAATGCAATCTTTCTAACAGGCGAATATGGAAGTCTCTTGCATGAAATAACCTATGATGCAGCCAACCCATTGAGCTGAACCATTCGCCTCTAATTCTTCAGGAGGCCACTAATTCTTCAGGAGGCCATAAAATCGCCTTATAAAATCCATATTCGTAGGAAGGTGATAATCCAAGTACGTCCGAGTATTCTTGTTTTGTTTCTGAATAATTACATTCTTCCACTTATTGGGTAGGTCATTGTTCTCAACAGCATTTTGAAATTCTGTAACATCTTAGCCTTTCTCAGCCAAGTCCTTCCATAATATTGGACTCTCATCATAAGATAGTTAAGCTGATGAGCTTTACGTTCATTTATTTTCTCCCTGAGTATATGCTCTGTATTTATTTAACCACTGCATATGATGCAGAAAAATCAATCAGGTTTACAAGTGTAAGTTTCGCTAACGCTTAGACCATTGTCAGCACTAGTATTCACAGTATCAGAAATGCAATTACCAGTCAAATTACTGCACTGTATTAGGGCTGCCATTTGCAGCATTCAAAGTACGAAAAGCTACTTCTAACTCTAAAGGAAAAACCAGGATTACCTGGATCGGAACTAGTCACAGAAGTTTTCGAAGAGTTACTGAGTGGATTAGCGACATAATTATGCCGGTACAAATTGCGAATCAGCCAAAATCACCTAATCGTCAGTTCCCCTCTTTCCCACTGAGTATTGTGCTTTCCTAGAAGTTATGCTTCGATTTATACATTTAGTTCAACAAATTGGACGAGTACGAAGACTAAGGGCTGTTTAGCACCTACACTTCATCGAAGGCAATACACCTGTAACATCCCGGTCCCATAGTAAATGGGGTAACAATTCAACCTGAATATGCAACCAAAACCTAATATTTTCCACAACTTACTGAATCAATAATCCATACGTTTCACCTTTTCTCGTGCCATCTCCCTTCTTGTTATCCCTTTTCCCCTCGTATAGAATCTATATGTAATACCCAACCCACACAATGGAATTTCGGCCACCATTTCCCTTGCTCTTTCGAAAACAATTTATTTTTCTCCTCCTCCTATATCTCTCGATGAGCTTTTTACCCTTATATCCAATATGGCTAGTCACCAAATTGGAAGTCTAAATACATGACACTTGTCTTTTTATTAGTACTATCTTGTTTTTACTCTCCCTTTTTTTTTTATTCCTTCTATCATGAGTTAATCCATATCTATACATGAATTCATAGCAGGTGGTAGCGCAAAGAAATTCCACGTGGAATCAACCACAGCAAACACTCATGCATTTTCTCGTTTTGTAATCTTGAACTCAGACTAGAACATAACAATACTGTATAGTAATATGCTTAACAACAGGGTTCACTTGTGTTACTTCCTTCTCTTTGTTCAGCCACCATTTAATATTACCCAAGTACAGGTATAACTTGCAGAAGATAAATGACGGATTTCAATGTCGGGGTATTACAGCACCGGTGTCAGAAACGCTCCAGACATGTGTCCGACGTGTCAAAGTGTCCGAAGTTTTTGCCTTATTTTCAGTTTGACACTCGCTCATACACACTTCTGACACGTGCTCGACACTCAATTCCAGCATGTACGAATTCTTTTGTGTTACTTTTAGTTGGACAATGTTCCAACAAACTCGGATGCCCCAAGGACACGCTCACGACACTTTTCGGACACTTT
Organism: Vaccinium myrtillus; assembly: GCA_016920895.1. Taxonomy (NCBI): domain Eukaryota; kingdom Viridiplantae; phylum Streptophyta; class Magnoliopsida; order Ericales; family Ericaceae; genus Vaccinium; species Vaccinium myrtillus. Next base: position 24,444,723 of record CM029274.1, read on the forward strand.
GGGGCAAAAATGTCGCTATTTTAGGTTTTGTTTGAAGGAAATGTTTTTAAGTTGAAACATCCAGATATGTTGGAGAAACATATATATGAAAAACCAACTTGTCAGCCTGCCTGGGTCGGTGCTACATAAACTAAGGGTTTGCCTGGTTGGGGCATTGTATTACCAGGCACGTTCCGTAGGATTTGAATCTTGCCGCTGGAAATCGCACCTCCTCCTTTCTCTATTCCCTTCTACTTGGAAAGAAGAAACCATAGAAAGGACAAGTGACAATCATATCTAATCACCGAAGTTCATGTTAGCTAATCGTGCAAGTTCTTACAATTTTGCTTCCTGAAATATATTAGGTATCTATGCAAGTTACTCTTCTGTTGCTTTTCCCTTAATTACAAATATATTTGATTTTTGAGTTCAAAAGAGTGTGTCATCGAAGCAAATTTTCATTTCATCTATGACCATCAAAAGAAGTTGCATGGCCAAATATTGTTTGCCTAGAATGTATCCTCGACTAACCATGCAAGGAAATTTGAAGGTATATGATTGGGGCATGCGATGTCAATATATGATTGGGGGCACAAATGATGGTTTTACACCATTTCAAAGTTTGATAAATAGAAACCATGATTAATTTTGATCATGTTAGTTTCTTGTACCTGATTAATCCACAGTTGGTAATTGTGGCTTTTTGATAAATTGCAGGAATAAAAGATTGAGGGAAACTATGGCGGATGACGTGCCCATTATAATCCTTTTACACAAGTTGCAACTAATTGCAGAGGACAGATTTTTGTTTGCGCCACTGAGAAAGAAAGTGGATAAAATTGTCAAGAAGCTTGAACAGATTTTGACCTTCCTTGAACCAGAGAACGCCAGTAGCAAGACCTTAATGGCTCAACTTCCTCAGATTCTGTACTCTGCAGAATTCATCACTGAGAGTTTCCTCCTAAAGACAACACACTGGAGGCAAAAGGGTGTCGTTAATAAGATTACTAAAATGCCCTTATCGGCATTCGCGCAGTGGAACCAAATACAGTTGGGCTGCAAAATGAGGGAAATTGAAAAGAGAATCAGAGCTGTATCCAGTAAATTTCAAAAAACGGGCAACACCGTCAATCTGGCTCCTCAAGCTTTGGGAATTGTTGAAAGGCACAGCAACTCTTCCTGGCATGATTATGATGAAACGCCGGATGTACTTATTGGAAGTGGAGACATCGAAAAGAAACTTGTGAGTCGACTTATCAACGATGAAGAGGATAACCTTAGAGTCATTTCACTAGTCAGCCAAGAATCACTTGGGAAGACTGCTCTAGCTAAGAAGGTTTATAACAGACTCGACATTCGCCAGCATTTCCAGTGCCGTGTGTGGATCCATGTTCCCGAAGACTTCACTTATAAAGATCTACTACTAATGATAATTGCACAGTTGCCCATAAGTTTAGTGAAGGACGTCGAGCTCATGAGCGAATACCAGCTGTCTGAGATGGTTTTCAAGACTTTCATGGAGCTCAAGTTCCTGATAGTATTGGATGACGTACCAACGGTTGATGTATGGCGCAAGCTTGTTCGTCCCTTTGCGGACATGGCGAACAGAAGTAGGGTCATCCTCACTACTCGTAAGGCTGATGTGGCATTGCAGGTTGACCCATGGAGTTTGCCATTGGATCTGGAGAGGTTAACTGATGAGGACAGTTGGGTATTGTTCTTGAACAAGGTAAAAGTAGGAGCACCAGAAGAAAATAATGGCTTAGATAAATTTCCAAATCATTTGAATACTTTGAGGTTGGAAATCCTGAGAATATGTCGTGGTTTGCCTCCTGCGATTGTACTGTTGGGAGGAGTGCTTTCAACCATGGGATTGAGTGAGTCGTCAAGTGTAATTGATCATCTTTCACGTCTCGGTGGTGAAGATGATCATTCAGTACCTCTCTCAAGTATTTTAGCTTTAAGCTACCATAATCTACCGTATGTGTTAAGGCCTTGTTTCCTCTATTTGGCTCTCTTTCCGAAGATGTATGAGATCCCAATACGAAGGTTGTTGCACTTGTGGCTTGCCGAGGGGTTTGTTCAAATTTCAACCCAAGCGATGGATGCCATCCCTGAAGATATGGCCATCCCTGAAGATATGGCCCAGTCTTATTTGGAAGAACTAGTGCGCAGAAACATGATTGAGGTAGTAAAGAAGAAGCCGGATGGAAGCCCCAAAACATGTCGTTTGCCTTGTTTTCTTCACAACTTCTTTTTATCAAATGCGGAGGACATAGGATTTATTCATGTTCACCATCGTGCGTCAGATTGTACATCTCCAGATTCACTCGAGTCTAATTTTTTCATTCGGAGACTAGCAGATCAGTATTCCGGCGTCAAGTCTACTTCAGAATCTCATACCCAAAAGCTTTGTTCATACCTCTCGTTTGAAATCCAAAAGCGTAACACATCCAACAGAGAAATTGAGACGTTGCTTAGACGAATAATGAATGGGGAGAGTGTGGTATTATTTAAGGTGTTTGATATAGAGAGTATCTACAGGCCTGTGCTACCTGACAAGTTGGGTAAGTTGCAAAACCTAAGGTACATAGGATTGCGATGGACCGGCCTATATTCATGTCCAGCATCCATCGGGGATCTACCATGTTTGGAGACTTTAGATTTGAAGTATACAAATATAACCACTTTGCCGAGTTCAGTTTGGAAGGCAAAGAACCTTCGACATCTCTATATGAATGAGGTGTCCATTCCTAAGCCATCAAAAGAGCCTTCGACAAACCTTCAGACCTTAACGGGGCTCCAAATTAGTTCCAAGAACCCCAATGAATACGGGTTGAACCGGTTGAAAAGCCTTAGGAAACTGCGACTGACGTGCCATTCAAAAGTAGTAATGGAGACGATGAATTGCATCTCTGGACTTGGTAAGTTGCGAACCTTGAAGTTGAGATCAAGAGATCCATTTGGTCAACCTTTAGACATCTTCTTAGGGAATAAACTGAAGGACCATCAGTCTCTTTTAAGCTTATCCTTGTTTGGAGTGTTAAAAGATGACATAGGTAACCTTCCGCGAAACCTCAAAAGCCTTGCATTGTTGATGTCACAACTCCAAGAAGATCAGGTGCAGCTGCTAGGAAAATTGCCGCAGCTGAACATCCTTGGCCTTTTGGCAGGCTCTTATGCGGGGAAGAAAATAGAATATCTTCTGGGGAACTTTCCTGAACTGCGTGTCTTAAAATTGTGGAAGTTAGAAAATCTTGAGCAGTGGTGGGTGGAGGAAGGTGGCTTGCCCAAAATTGAAAAAATGGAAATTAGAGGTTGTAAAAATCTGAAAGGGTTTGATGGATTGGAGCATTTGGCTGCCCTAAAGGAATTGGTTTTGACGGACATGCCACTGGAGTTTGTAGCGGATGCTGGGAAAAAGTTTGGCACAGACATATTACTCACGAACGACGCTGGGAAAAAGTTTGGCACAGACATATTACTCACAAAGGACTGAAGGCTCCCTACTCACCCATATGTAAGTAGTTCTCTTCAGTTTCTTTAGGTTCTTTGCATCTTAGGTAAAATAACAGTCACTAATCTTTTCTTTTTCCTCGTTTCTATTTCCACGTAGTAGAAAGAATCGCTGCTGTTATATCTATAAACAAGCTAATATTAATCCCTGTCACGGGTGTAAGCAATTGTTTACTTGTTGACTCATGTTAACAAGTCAAAGAGAAAGCATAGCCATGAGTTGCATCAATTAAACTAATTATCCGTGTACAATCATAGTATAACCGTTCTGATGTTCATCATTACTATCAACACTGACAGTAGATGCTTTTTTACAACAGAATTTGAATGTACACGAGCCATTTAAAATGATAGGAAGAGAGTGATATTTTTCAGATTATGAGCCACAATGACGTTGTTTTGGTTTGAAATGAGAGAATTACTTGGAGCTTGGTATATCTGTACCCTGCTTAAGAATTTCATTAGCACATTGTGTAGCAACTAGTATCTAGAATGCAATGCCTCTGAAATTATTGCCAATGTTTAACCTCTCCAAAAGCAACCTTGAATGCATATAGGTTAAAAAATTAATCAATAGTTAAAAATAGAGGTGGCAATTTGAACCCATTTTCCTGGATCCACCCAATTATAATCAGCCCAAATGCATCCATATCCAAATATGGTTTATGATTGGCCCAACTTATTAAACCCACTGAAGTTTGGGTTTAGATGGGTTGCCAGGTTGGTAATGGGTTAGAAATGGGTCAAACTTAAAGAAACCCATCTATTCTATTAGTCTGGCTTTTCACGGATGCAATACCTCTGCCAAGTACAAACTCTTTTCTCCGGTGAACCTCCCGATCTCCAAAAATGGGTTTTTTTTTTTGGTAATTAAAGCCACGTGTTAGTTGTGTTAGCGTCAATGATTATGGGAATTTTTGGTGCATTTCTATTCATCCTCCATTAGCTCAGCAATAAATGGAGGATGGTAACAGTATTGCAACTCACATCGACACACCATTAAAGTTGATGGAGAAAAAAAAAATGGAAAAGGGAAGGGTCGGGTGGGTTTGGTTATGCCTTGACCCATATTTGATGCACCCATATTTGACCTGCCTAATATTGACCCATATATGACCCACCCGTATTTGACCCATGACCCATTTTGACCCGCCCATTTGCCACCTATAGTTAACATATATGTTACATGGGACTCAGGTACGCATGTCGGGCGTGGTTAAGCATCAGATTTAGTGAGGAGGTTTCTAAGTATCAAATTCTCCTAACGGAGAGTCAAGGACATTGGGGGCACATCAAATATTCATGTTCCTTTGTATATTTCGTTTCTTCTTCTGGGATACGTGGTACTTAGAAGATGTCGTTGGGCCGTTGGGCCTTTTACGAGTTCTATACATACTTCATGTTGCATTCGAATTACACATGTTCCTTTGACATTCATCTAACGCAAATTATGAAATTTGCTTGTTAGGTGAATGTCAAACATAACATGTGGATCACAGATACCATAGGCATAGCCGTTGATCGTGTATCCAACACAGGTACTTGCTAGATTTAGAATCATCCATGTAACCTGGGATTACATGGATACATGTCTTACCGATGGGTGTGGGTAAGAAATTAGGAACAGTAATATGTTCAAGGGGAATTAGTTTTACAAAATCAAAATCCAAAAAAGAAAAAAATGATATTGGTGCCATCCTTGTGATGGAATCTTAAAGATTTTTAAATACAGAAAAGTTATTGTAATTTCTAATTGTATTGACTTTGTTAATGTAGGAATAATGCTTGTGGAGGCTGGAATCTGATACGTCAACAAATAATTGCTGCAGAATTTTCAAGCTTACGGTGTCACTTCCTGTATACAACCATGCTTGTTTATAATGGAGTACGTAGGAAGAAGAAACATAATTTTCAGCTGGTGCTTGCCTTTAGTTAAATAAATTTGAACTACACGGTTACGAGGAGATCTTCTCGCAGGACTGAAAACATCTTTACTCCATTTGCAAACTAGTTTCTGATTCATGGTTCTGTATGTGTACAACTTCTTCTCTCTTTTACGTGCATTTGGGTGGTACTTCGAATAGAAATTTGAGCTTTACTTTCATAATAATTGAGTTGTACTTCTGTTTGAATAGTCGTTGGCTTCAACTGATTTCATTTATCAGCTAGGATGTAAGGTTATAGCGGGTCTTTCTGGATGTAAGGTTATAGTAGTTGGGTTGATTTGGTCACTAAACACTTCAGTACCTTTGTGCTATCTAAAGGACTTCCACATTTTACGAGGCCTCCTAATCTTTAGGGACTTTTGTGCTATGCACATTAATTAACCTTGTTCTAAGAACTTGCTGAAGATGGCCTTTTGAATGATGTATTGTGAGAGAATGACATGTCTCGTAAAATACATTAAGTTAGTAGAAGTCAGCTTTGAGAATAGGTCAGGAATTGGAACAAGGCCGGCTTCAAAACAAACTTCTAATGATTAAAAGTCCCCAATATCTATTATTCCGTAACCAAAATAGTTTATACTTTTTTTTTTTTTTTTAATCGGTGCAATAGCTAGCACCTTACACATAATTGCACTCCTGATGTTGTTGGGCCAAAGGCTTTTTGGCCAAATAGTAGCTTTTTTTTTTTAACTGCTTGGTACAATATTTTTTGTACGTATCTCTGAAATTCCGGACATAAATAGAATAAATAAACAGAAAGAAGAAAATGACATATTTGTCCTTTCGAGACAACATACTTCGCACCGTTTACAATTCGAGAGTTTATATCATTGGAAGCTGAGGAGATTTCAAAGAAATTAGGATCATTTATGATTATGATATGACTATAGTATAGGCACAATTAGCATTCATGTGTCTTCCCCATAATTGTGTAGCACTTGTACTACACTGGAAAGCTGAAAATACATTTTTGCCCCATCACGAGGGGGATCTACCAAGCTTGAACACAACCCCGCGAGGTGTTCCACTAACCCAGTTTTTTGAAAAAACTAGTTTTTCACGATTTTTTATGTGGTGTTGTGAGAGAATGACCTGTCTCGGTGTTTGGAAAAAATAGTTTTTTGTTAGTGGAACACCCCAAGTCGGAAACCAGCAAGTCTTCTTCAAATCTCCGTCGGATAATAGCAGAAAGCTGGAAAATATCCAAAACCTCAGTTATCAAATCTTATATATTGTGAAGTGGTGACACTGAATAGAGATTAATTTCACTAAAAAAAGATTGAGAAAATTCTCAATTTAATATATTAAAATATTCACGATGTGCTTTAGTGGCAGAGTAGTTGGTGGCGGTTGTGAAGTGGTGATGGTAGGTTCTAACATTGAGAATGTTCTCAATCCAAAATTGTTGCAAGTACACTCGTTTGGTGAGAATGTTCTCTCTCACATTTTTTTCCCTTAGCAGGGAGATATGATAGCCACAGCAGGGGCCAATATTTGATTGACAACCTCCTTTTCGAGATCCAATGTCTTGCTTTTTGTAAGATCTCCAATATCTAACACAAAGAGATTGAGAGGGCCCATTTGCTTGCGAAAACAAGCTCTCACTGATTTCATTTCCCATCTAGATACAGGGGACGGAGGCCAGCTTACTCAGGACGTTACCTGACTTTTGTAGTAGCGGTTTGTTTTTATTGCAGTTCATATTTTGACTATTGTTTATACGCTTTGTTGTACTTTGAAACTGTATCCCTTGTATGTTGGCTTTGATCTATGGCAATTCTCTCTTTTGGCAAAAAAAAAACTCCGAATTGGGTCATAATCACCGGACAATGTTTGGCTTTTGTTTTTGCTTTTGTTTTTCGCTAGTTTTCAGCAATTTTATAATACTTTTATAAAATACTTTTAGTGTTTGTTCCACCAACTATGGCTTATTGGCTTTTGTCTTTTTTTTTTTATGTATATGAAGAGAATGACATGTCTCTTGAAGCATGAAATGCGAAAAAATCCAAAAAACCATTTCGTGAAATAGGGTAAAGATGGTGCGACGAATCAATCAAAGCAGATAAAAATGCAAGAGAAAGAGTCGATCAGATCAAAGCAGGAGTTGCAAAAACAAGGCCAACAAAAATTGGAATTCGGTGCAACATTTTTTTTTTTTTAATGTAAAATAGTAGGATACATATTCTCAAAGTGCTAAAATAAGGAAACATTATATTAAATTATTAATCCTGTGACTCCGTGAAAACTAAATCTAACTTGATAAACAACTCCTTAAGAAATAGCCTCTTGATGACTTTAGACTCCGATAGAACAGAATTTTTTTTTTTTTGGTACATCGATAGAATAGAATTACACTCAGTTTTGTCCAAAATTTTACCCCTTTGATTTTCAGTGGAGTCTAAAAAGATGACCAACCAGGGACCATTGAATATCTAAATACTGCTACAGTATTAATTTCATAAAATTCACCTTTCAGAACACGTTTTTTCTTTTTTGGTTATTAATTAAGTTACCATAACTTGGGCTGTTTAACGGACTCTGAAATCTGAATCCTTTTCTGGGCCACTATGCTTTTCGGTTCTCTCTTTCATGGGCCTAATCGAAAACCGATGGCCGAAAGCTCATGTAACAGAAGCAATAATACTGGAGAAGAAACGAAGAAGATTTCAACTATTTAAACACTCGATGGAGATCAGTTTGAAATGGTCGGAAATGTGAACCAACCAAATTTAAACACATTTAGCTATTTAATATACAGATTGTGATTGATATGCTGCTGTATCGAAAAAACGAAGCTCAGCCCATGAACAGATTGAATGCATTCAGACCTCTTTTTAAGTTTCCAAACGCCTCACTATCAAATGTCAACGAAAACCAGAAGGGAAAACGAATTTGGCTTCTGCTAATCTCGAGATGTGTTCAACACTGCTGCTAATCGAGATTGCAAAACTGCTCTTGCACCTCCAGTTAGATGGTCATATTGAGCATCACTGAGAACGAGAGAGCAACAAGATCACGACCCCCGAAACAACTCAGTTTCATCCACATGGAAGCTGCATGTCCAGAAGATGGAAGGTACATATATTTTTGCACAAGTGCACAGAATTCTCAACCAGAACAGCTGCAAGCATGAGCATAGGGGACATTGAAAAAATAGTCTGGAATTTCGAGGGAACCATAACATACTAACATAGCTAATCCAAAACCAAATACCGACTGCAAAACCAAGGATATATGCAATTGGGATGGTAGAACAAACCGCATGAAAATAAAAAATGTTAAGAAAATTGAGCTTGCTAAATTCCAATGTAACATCTTTTGATTTATCACCTTCGAAGCTCGATACTGTCATCACTGCTTGGCTTTCAAAACATTCCGGCAAAAATACATGTATAATTGCGTGTATATTTATAAATGGAGAGGCAAGTACATATGCATGTGTGCGCGCAAGGGGAGAGAGAGAGAGAGAGAGAGAGAGAGAGAGAGAGAGAGAGAGAGAGAAAGGACAGTTGACAGGAAAATTGCGTTCTTCACAAACCAATTGAATACCAATCTGCTATGCTTTTTCCAAACAATATGACAAAAAAACCAACAGTTCCGATGTAGTATACCAGGAAAGGCTGGCGACCACCGTTGAGTTATTAAGCCCTTCACTTTTTGCTTTCATCAAAGCATGCTTGAGCAAGCAGCTAGCTCATTTGTGTTTCACTCTGGATGGGTGCTCAATAATAGTATATCATCAAAATCAATCATTTTGCTAAAAAACGCAAAACCAAGATCTAATCCTCGTAGTACAAGATCTAACCAGAATGCTTACCTATCCAGCAGATATAGGCCAAAGATAAATTCTGAACTTCTATCAGCGGCGAAGAAACACTTTCCAGACCAAAAAGATGAATCAGCATCCAGTTCTCCATTTTCAAATAATTTATTCATCTGTACAATGCGTAAATCCATCAGAAAAGAAAGAGAACCTGAATAATTGCAGCCGCCGTATTAAATTTGACACTAAACCACAACAACACTCTATGCCTTCTTGGTGTCGAAAATTTTTGTTTCTTTTTGTTCTTTATTTCAGAAACGTTACATCCGTCTTTTCCTTTCACCAGTAAACCTGGCCAGAGTTGTTCTTTATTTCAGAAACATTACATCCGTCTTTTCCTTTCACCAGTAAACCTGGCCGGACTAAATGGGCTCAGATCAACAATACTAGCTACACCATCCACCACAAGTTCGGCAACAGCAGCCCCAGTAGCCGGACCATTTAGAATGCCCCAACAACTGTGCCCTGTCGCAACATAACAACCCTTCACGCCCGGAACCTCCCCAATTATTGGCACACTGTCATCCGTACAAGGCAAGAAACAAGCTTGCTCTACTTTCACTGTCGCTTCTTCTGCTAAATGGCTTGACACAGTCTTTGCCACCCTTTTAAGCATTGCAATTGAGTCGGGGTTCCCCACCACCTGTTCTGGATCATCCGGCACCTCAACTTCAGCTGACATTCCGCAAACGTAAACCTCCCCTATCAATTCAACCCACTTAATATCAAAATCATAGCTTTGAAACCAATATTTCAGTTATAACAAAGGTACCAAACTATTTGATTCCCAATTATATGTACCCAACACATCTACATGAAAGAAATGTACTGCAAAGTGCAAACCCAGCAAAATGCCAAGAAAGTTCACAAAATATAGTGCGTATGGAGCAGTAAGGCTGTACCCTCAATGAATCTAGGCCAGATAATGTCTAATGTATTATATTGGCGGGTGGGTACCTAGAATGCTAGATATCTCAACACTGCATTCTATCTATAGCAAGATGTATAGTTGTATGGAAAATGATAACCGCAGCCCCACTGGGCCGTGGTTAAGGTGCAAAAATTACATCAGTAATCTGTGAAAGGCATATAGATGGAGTGTAATTTTGTTCACCCTCGCTAAATGAGGGTTTGTTCAAAAAAAAAAAACTAAATGAGGATGAACGTTACCCTCATTTTGATTGGTGAAAAAAGTGCGAGTCCCACCACAAGCTAATCCTATTATTACCAAAAAGTGTATTGATCTCATGAACCCTACATTTTTTTTCCATGTCCCTTATGATCGCACTCATATAGATGTCTGTGAAAATACATTGATATTTGTGAATGCATTGAAACTCTATTGTTTAGGCATTTTCCTAGCATAAGGTATAATAGTGGATACGACAATAGTAGTGATTTATGAAGCATGTGCACTTCTAATACCCCAACGTAATGTACCCATAACGTACCAGCAGGTACCAGTACTTGACATCGTACTTCTAAATACTTACCAGGTACATGAAACTCATACTGAGATTTTTCCCTATCAAGCCGTACCATATACAAAGATGAGGCTAAGTTGATAAGATTTCATGTTCTCCAGTGTAATGACATTAAACTTTGATTTGCACCCTGAGGTTCGCGTTAAACGGTATTTGATGTTGGATCCTTAAAATGCCCTAGTCATTTAGCCATTTCCTTTATTGACATGTAATACATTGCTCTATATTATGAAATATATTGTTACAGCCGCACCTGTATCCTACATTTTTTAGGTTTCGTCAAACTGCTGTACACCTTTCGTACCGCACTTGTACTCGGTATCCGCACAAGGGCTCCTTAGGTAGCTATAGTATATTAAAGCTTTTCCCCCAATTTAGGTGAACATAAGATAATGTTTAATGTTTCCTCTTCTAAATCGAACATAAGCTAATGTTTCTCTTTAGCTAATAGAAGATAGTGTCTACATCTAAATTTCAAGTCATCACGACATTACCAGATTTCCATGGGAACAAACATACATCACTCAACAACTTAATTGTTCCTCACTTTCTTGGCAAACAAACGGTTCCTATCTATTATTCCTAATACAAAAGGAATGCCCCATTCGGGCGTCAACAAAAAAATGATTGTTTCAATTTCCAACATTACCGTACAAAAAATAATCTTTGCAACTTGAATGGCATCTATTTCCAATAACTGTAATGGACAACATAACAAATTAATCCGAAAACCAGCTCAAACCAGAGTGCCCCAACAACTGTAAATCTGAAATGAGTAAACACAAGTAGTAAAGTGGGCGTGGCACCCCAACTCTAACACATGCTTCCGCAACTGGGTGGAAGGACTTTTCTTACTTTGCTTCCCTCTTTTTCGTTTCCAATTTTGTCCAAAGTGATACATTTTGCTTCCTATAGGAAAAACCTAGCCTAGCATCAAATACATGTATCAACCTAATGTATCTAAAGTAATAGGTTATGCCACTAAAGCTAGTGCAAGTACATGTATTTCAAAACAGATGGTCTTTCAATCTACCTGTAGGACGAGGGTAAACTTCAGGATCCATAACCTTCCCTCCCCCAACAGGAATATAACTAAGAAACAACGCATGAGCCGAAATCGCACCGGGTTCCTTTGGCTCCAACACCACACTATGCGCCTTAAGCCCATACACTCTAAAAATCGACGACAAAAGCCCCAATTTCCCAGACCACGGCCCCAAAGCCAAAACCACCGCATCACCACCAATTCTCCTCCCTCCTTCCACCACCACACCCTTAACCCTCCCTTCCTCCACCTCCACCCCCTCCACTTTCCCCTTCACCACCTCCACCCCGTACTCCTCCACCGCCTTCGCCAATACCGTCTTAGTAAACAGCTCAGGCTGTACTTGTGCAGTTGTCTCAGTCGTCCCTATCACCCTAGCGCTTTTCGCTGGACCATCCACCCAAGAAGGTAACGGAGGTTTAGGGTTTTGGATTTGGGGGGTTTGGGATTCGGTGATGGAGAGGCTGAGGGTGGTGAGTGGACGGTAGCCGTAGGAGTGGGGCCCATCGAGGTCTTTGGCAAGGGAACGGTGGAGATTGAAGCTGGCACGGGCTAGGGAGGAGAGGGGTCCGCCGTCGCACCAGTCGAGGGCGAGGAAGCCACCCGATTTTCCTGATGCTGCGCAGGCGATGGAGGATTTCTCGATGAGGGTGACGGTGGCGCCTTTCTTGGCGAGGAAGTAGGCGGTGCATACTCCGATGACTCCGCCGCCGCAGACTACCACTCGCTGCCGATGCTCCGCCTCCGCCATTGACGTCGATTGTGACCGAATTACGATGACAGTGGAGATTCTAGAGTGTTGAATTTTTTTGGGCTGTGGATTGAGAAAGAGGAGTGGTGACGTCACTGACATCTCTTTTCTGGGTACTGGTTTTCACTGGATGCTTCTAATCTTGTCGGTTCTCTGATGTGCGGTGATGGGCCTATCCAGTTAAAGACATTGGGCCAAAATGCCCATAAATGTTTTGATTTTGTTCCAAGAATGTCACAAGGGCCCAAAAAAGGGGTAAATCGAACCGAAAATTGAAACTGGACCAAACTGGTGATTCAGTTTGGTTTTTTGAGATAAACAATTTGGTCCAGTTTGAGTTTTTGCCAAATAAAAAAATCGATTTGGTACTATTCGCCACCATCCACTCTAGAATGTCGACGCGTACAATGTACAGATGGTACGGACAGGTTTGGGGACCCACTTTTCGGTTCCAAGCGAATAATCTGAGCCGTTCATTCATCTAAGAATGATTTTCTAAGGGGGGCTCGCGAGGAATTATCTCAATCTGTCGTCCCTAACTGCTTGATCCAAAATCACCCCATTTCATTTTGAGCCTGTCGGTACCATCTATGCGCATTTCCGTCAGTACCTATTGCATTACTGGAATAAGCCTAACCTGAGTAAACTATAAATAAAGTTCCATTTTGTGCATTTTTTGTTTAGATAATAGGGTTTCTAGTGTTATTTTTTCTTATTGGAAATTAAAATTGACAGGTAAAGGTGCTTTTACATGAAGCACATTTTCAAGAAGTACCGAAGAATATTGAAATCGGCAACCCTATAGTGCAAATGTTGCACTACATGGTTGTAGTACTTAATCTAAGCCGTCCAAATTGTTCTGAATAGTCTAAGTTTTTGAGTTTTATGTTGCTCACTTTCTGATCTTGTTATTGTGGTTTTTTTTTTTTAAACATAACACCTTATACAATATTCTAGGACCCCACCTTGTTGTCATACATAAGACCAACGCGTGGCTACCAATAGTTTTATATCTTCATAATTACAGTAGATAAATTTTGTTTAGATAATAGAGTCGGTTAAACAATTTGAGTTAGTTTTTCAAAAAAATTATTCAAATTTTGATTAAATCACCCTTTGATTTTATCAAATGAAGAGGAGGGTTGATTAAATCTCAGCTTTTTTGCATTAAAAAAAAGCTGAGATTTAATCAACCTTTCTTCTCATTTGATCAAATCACCCGTGATTTTATCAAATCTCCCGTGATTTTATCAAATCTTAATTTTATCAAAGATTAAATCAAAAAAAAAAAAAAGAGCACACAAACAAGTGTAGCTCAAGTGACAATAGGGGCGAGCTGTAAATTCAAACATCTTGAGTTCAAAATTTGGCAACCTATTGAGGTTAGACCACAAGAGAGAAATCTCTCATGAATCTTCTGATCCTGTCATAGATGGTCTGCCTTTGACCAAAACAGCGAGGGGGGAATAGCTGAAGTGCACGTAAGTTGGCCCGGACAACCTCTGGCTGTTGGAAGGACTTAGTAATATTAGCTCTAACACTCTAAAATACAAAAAAAAAAAAAAAGAAAAGATAAAAAGAAAGAGAACTTAACACAACGCTCTTGGCTAAGACTTCTCCAATTCTCTATTTGCTTCTATGAATGCGTCTATTGCCTTTCTAACTATGACTTAAAAAGCGCATGAAATCCAATACAATTTGTTCAATTCCATAAGCCAAGGAGAACGATCCACAATAATTATAAGATGTGGAGTAATTTGAAACAGCTTCATGATTAACATACTTGAGTGACTCATGACCCATCCATGAACCATGACCCATACTTATACCAATTGGACCCTGAAAGTACATGTACAATTTGTCCAACAAGGTTTAAGGCATGCTTCGCAGTAATTCCTTAAGGACTTATATCCTTATCATTATTATCAGCACTTGTTGATTCTATATAATCAGCGCATAAGCTGCCATGTGGATCTTGGAATTCTATTAGAAAATATGTTTATTTTTTATGATAAAACCGAAAATATGAATGCAATAAATTAGAACCCAAACCTAAAAATCAATGGAATAAAAAAGGTGATCAAGGAGAGTGTTGCACTCTATATGGAAGACAGATTCGCCTCCCGTACGGTGTTTATAGTTTGCATGGACAAATTATCTCCAGCACTACGTGATTGAACTCCCCCACAGAAACAATACTACAATTGGTGGGTTTGTCAAACCTCCTAGTGTTTTGCACTCTCTCAAAAATAGGTATTTTCTTATTAAGAGTATCCTGTACTACCCCACTTGGATTTCCCAAGGTATAAAAATCATTAAAAGTTAAATTTAACCTAAACCGCTGCAAACATCACTATTTCACCAAAGGAATGAGTTGGAAAGATATCTCCTTAATGATACTCCTAAGTCATCCGCCACTTGATTGTTCCTTTGAACCTAGATCTTGGAATCTCCATTCTACTAGGTTTGATTTCTGCGGAGGAGACTTTTAATTGGTAGGCTCTAAACCCATTCCCTTCGATGATCATTTGCCCTCTAGTCAAAACCCCACGGTTAACGGATCCGTAATATTTTTTTCTCTTTATAATTTCATTCTTAAGTGAGAACAAATGTTTTACGGTAATTAGTCTACGACAAACACGGTTAGACTTACCGCTCTAAATGGTCTTCAATGCCTTTTCAACTACTGATGGCCATCACATTACAACTCTTAGCACATAATAAACTTGTATAGTATTTTGCGATCTAAAGTCATATTTTTTTTTAGCATTGTGGTGGGAGAGTTATGGGGAAGAGTGTAAGGAACTTCAAAGGTTAGCAGTAAGAGTGATAAGACTTACATGTAGTGCGACTAGATGCGAAAAGAATTGGAGCACATTTGGTCAAGTGCACACAAAGAGAAGGAATCGTTTAAAACAACAAAGGATGAATGCATTGGCTTTTGTTAAGTACAACCTTAGACTTGAGGAAAGGAAACAATAGATGCAAGAGATGGGGGAAGCCTATGATCCTATTTGTTTGTCGGATATGGAGGGATGATGAATGGATCACCAAGAATGAAAAGCCATGTCCACCCGAAGATACATCATGGTTGGTGTAACACACAAATTTGTGTCTTACAATTAAGAAGAGAAAAAGATGGCCAAAATATATTTTCTATTGATTTTGAACTGAAGAAAGAGGTACAATTCTCTAATAAATGTCCTTTTAACAACGAAAAGAACAAAATCCTCTGATTCGATCTCCGGAATTGATGGTGTTCCAACGGCTTGAATGCTTGTTGTTGAATCGCGCAAACAGTAACTTTCATTGAATCTTCGAGTTGGATGAACTGAAGAATAAAGTTTGAAAATGGTTTAAATTTGAAAGAACTCCAAAGAAATCCTTCAAGAAAAGATTGATCTTCGAAACCTTCAAGAGTTTTGGTTTGTTGAATGATTTTAGGTAGAAACTTGCGAAAGAATCGACACGTAATTTGAGTTCTTGATGATTCTTTGCAAGGTGTTGAGTGTGAGATCTTTGGGATGAACTTTGAGAGAAGGACTTGTGAATGCTTGGATTCTTGAGAGTTCTTGAGAGCTCTTGTAGAATGCCAAACAAAAGGTAAAAACTGTTTCTCTTCTTCATATTAGCCTCTACTTATAGGCTCAAGAAGAGGGGTTTAAGTTTGGTATAATTTGTGATTGATTTGATTTAATTACAAATCAGGATAATTGATTATCAATGAAGAAGATTGATTTGATATCATTTCCTAAAAGAAGATTTTGACTTCTTTTATTTATTTTTATTTTTTTAGAAAATTACATTAACCCAAAAAGAGTAATAATATATTTATTATTTAACTTTCTTTTTGGGCTTTTTTTTAAGGGGCTTACTTGTTTGGGCTAGCCCAATTTCTTGATTCATTTGGCAAATCAATTAAGCCCAACGTATTTTTGGTCTTCCACAAATCTCAAAAGGACTAAGTCCATAAATTTGATGGACCCAATATTCATTTGAAAGTATTGACCAAGGTTTGACTTTTAATTAATCAAGATTATTTATTTATTCTCTTAATTGGACGGTGATTAAGTCGTGCCAAAATTTTAGTGTCTACAAATTGCCCCCACTTCAAGACTCAGGCGGATGTTTGCTTGCGAGCATTGTAAGTGAGACTTGAAGTTCCTTGGTGTTTATAACTTGAGGTGCTTTTTATTGACTTCTTTGTTCCAAACACTTAAGCAGATTGTAGTTAATTTATTTAATTGGCGATGCCTTATGACGAGTTCTAAGTGTTGGTTTTTATGGTCCACGAGAATGAATTTTGGTTTGCCACAGCCCTCCAACAAAATCTAAGAGTCAAATGGATTCCCATGCAAACCAAAAGATGAAGATGGCACGTGGATTCCAATGCAAACCAAACTGCTCCATGCGTGGACTTGGAAAAGAAAGAGAAGAAAAACTTTAAATTTCCTTTTCGTTTTCCTGGTGCAAGACAGAACACTTTCCGAAAATGAAACTATGCATTTCTGACAATAGGCATGCTCTTTGTAGCTTAATTCCCTGGGTTTAATTTCTATAAAGAAATACTCTCTCGTCATTGGAAACTTGATTTCCAAATCTATGATTGATCAGCATGTAGCCTAGCCCGGGCTCTCAATTAAGGATTGGCTTTAGGCTTTCTTTGTGCCTACCCTTTTGTTCTATAAAATTTTCTTTGCTGATCAAAAAAAAAAAAAAAAAAGGATTGTTTATGAGTAAAACAACCTCCCCTTTGTCTTTTGTAGTCTGCATGTAGATTCAATAAAATTCTCACTTTCTCACAAGGAAAGAGTGCATTCCATACTTTATTAATTCCATTTTTCAAACAAGCTTGATCAATTTTTTTTTTCCATGGAAGGCAGCACTAGATATGCCTCATATTTGACGTTTTTGTCAAAGCTTTGCAAGGAAAGGAAACATTTCCATCCCCCACGACATGGCCATTGTCCAGTTTTAATTTGGCATCAATTTAATATAAGGATAGACTTTCTAATGATTTCTGTTAGAATAGTTTATGTGTATTTGTCCCACATTGCTTAGTTATGTTGAGTAATGTGTCTCATGACAATATAAATAAAGCTCTCTCGTGTTAGGGTTAATTTAACACCCTACACTTCTTTCTCTCTCTCTAACAACATGGTATCAGAGCGAAACCCTAACCTACCTCCATAACCTAACCAAATCAAACCCTAACCAAACCCTAACCTACTCCTAAAACCCCTGCCGTACATTCCTATACGTCACCAGTCGTCCCTAACCTTGGAAACCCTAAATCCTGAACTTCATACCCATCGACAGATCATAGTTGCAGATCTATTCAGTTCGAAACCCTAAAACGAGGTGCATAGAGCCTACTCGACCCTTTACAACCACTGTTCGACTTTCAAGACCTCTCGAAATTCCCAAAAATCCTTTACCCAGTCATTTTCGAACACAAAATCGACCTTTAACCCCAAAATCGAACCAAACCGAACCCAAAATTGACCTTTAACCCCAAAATCGAACCAAACCGAACCTAAAATTGACCTTTAACCCCAAAATCGACCCCTACAGTAACCTCTAAACCCATAAACGAACCCCTTTCTCACCTTCTAAACCAAATTCGTACCTGTTCATGTTGATTTCGAGTTCAATCAGCCTCGAAATTGGTCGACTGTTGCTTGAGATTGGTCGATTCTTGCCTTTGTGCTAGAGTTCATGCTTCGGCTATTGATTGGTATTCTCCCCGAGCTGTCGGTCAATTTCTAGTAATAGCTGAGGCTATTGGTTCATTTGTTGATGCTCCAGTTGTTGATTTTGTTCTTCCACTGTGCTCCAGTGCACATCAGGTTCTGTTTATGGTGTTATTTGCTTTGTTGACCAGTGACATGTTGGTTCAAGTTGATGATGTTGGGAGTATCCGTGTGTCTTCTTCAGTAAATTAATGTTGGTTGGTTGATTAGTTGGTAGCTCTTGGTTGTTTGACTGAGGCACTGATTTGTTGTTCTGTGGTGGTTGTTGGCCTCTCTTTTATTTAACAAACATGTCTGATGGAAAGTCCGCTTCTGCTGCTAGTTCTGGTTCTATTGTTATTGGTAGTTCTTCTAGCTCTTCTCGGCGTCGTGAAAAAGAGTCCATTACCTCCATTCTATTAAATGGTAATAATTATGCTATTTGGTCTCGTGCGTTAAAGTTTATTATATGGGTGAGCGGAAATTTCGCTATTTGACAGATGATCCTCCTGCCAAAGAGGCTAAGGATTATGGTGATTGGGAAGCTGAGGATTGTCATATCCGGGTTGAGTTGTGGAATAGTATGGAACCCATTAGTGCTCCTCCTTTTATCTCGACACCGCCAAACAAGTGTGGAATCGGCTTGTTAGGATGTATTCTGGTTTAACAATCTTCGCTCGTACATATGATCTTCACCACCGCTTCTTTTCTTTGTCCATCGGTTCTGGATCTTTGGAGGACTACTATTCTCGCCTTTCGTGGGACTTGTGAGGAACTCCGTGTTTATGAGCCTATCTCAAGTGATCCTCAGGTTATGGAGAGTCAGCGTGAGCGTTTGGAGGTTGCTCGATTTCTATATGGTTTGTCGTCCTTCTATGATCCCGTTCGGTCTCGAATCCTGGGAGAGCGGGAGTTGCCCTCTCTTGATGAGGTGTTTAGACGCTTCGCAAAGCTTCTTATTCTCGATGATGGTTCTGCTTTCGGCCAAAGACTGATCGCTCGCTTTAGTTGTTTCGTGGTTTTGGATCGAGTAGTGGCCGTGGTCGCGGTCTGGGTTTAGCAGTCGTGGTCGTGGTTCTGGAAGTCGAAGTTCTAGTGACTATGATTCCGGTAACGGTTTTGGTGGTCGCGGTGATTCTGGGTCTAGTGGTCGTGGTTTTGGTCGTGGTTTTGGTCGTGGTTTTGGTCGTGGTCGCACGTCAGGGGGAGGTATTTCTGGTCGCAATGGTTCTGGTCGTGGCCGTGGTACCAGATTCTGTACTCATTGTCGGGGTACAAGTCATACAGTGGACTATTGTTATGAACTTCATGGTTTTCCCCAAGCTCATCAGGTTGTCTCTGAGGATACTGGACAGTTTGCTCCATCTTCTGCCGATAGTGTGGTTATTTCAGCTGACGATTACCAGCGTTTCTTGTCATTTCAGGCTGGGACAGAGTCTTCCACTGCTACGCTTGCTCAGACCGGTTCATCTGTTGCCTGTGTTGCCTCATCCTCATCCTCATCCTCTCCTTGGGTCATTGACTCGGGAGCTACAGATCATATGACTGGTACACCTACTCTTTTCCTTGGTCAACAGCCAATTGGTAAATCATCACATGTCACCTTAGCTGATGGTTCTACCACTGCTGTTACTGGTTTGGGCTCCGTTCCTGTCACTTCCTCTCTTACTTTGAATTCTGTATTACATGTTCCTCGTTTTCCATTTAACCTTATGTCTGTGAGTCGCCTTACCAAATCTTTAAATTGTTCCGTCACATTTCTTCCTCATGGCTGTATTTTTCAGGATCTCACGACGGGGAGGAAGATTGGTGGGGGCATTGAGCGAGGCGGCCTATATTACCTGACAGTTCCTCAGCCTGTTGCCCTTCAGACATCAGAGTCACCGTACCAACAGCATTGTCGCCTTGGCCATCCATCTCTCCAGAGTTTGAAGCATCTTGTTCCCTCGTGTCGTTCCCTCAATAAGTTGGTGTGTGAAGTTTGTGAGTTTAGTAAACACCGACGAGTCTCTTTTTATCCTAGGGTTGAGCGTCGTGCATCGCGTCCTTTTCAGTTGGTTCATTCAGACATTTGGGGGCCTATTCATGTGCCCAGTGTTTCTGGTTTTCAGTATTATGTTATTTTTGTGGATGATTTTTCTCGTATCACATATCTTTATCTAATGAAAGAGAGGTCTGAATTGAAATCTGTGTTTAAATCTTTTTACATGGAAGTTAAGAATCAATTTGATACATGCATTAAAATATTTCGTTCAGATAATGCACGTGAATATTTTCACAGTCTCCTTTCTCAATTTCTTGATGATCATGGCATTATTCACCAATCATCGTGCGCTCGGTCTCCACAACAAAATGGAGTTGCTGAGCGCAAAATTCGCCACTTGTCTGAGGTTATGCGTGTTTTACTATTTCACATGCGGTTTCTAAGTCATATTGGAGTGATGTTTGTTCACCGCCATATTTAATCAACCGTATGCCCTCTACGGTCTTAGGTGGTCGAGTTCCCCATACGGTCTTGTTCCCTAGTCGGCCTCTCCATTCATTACCCCTCGGGTTTTGGGTGCACTTGTTATGTCCACGTCCTTGACCCCCGATAGAGTAAACTAGATCCTCGGTCTTTTAAGTGTATCTTTCTCGGATACTCCTACACTCGAAAGGGTATCGATGTTACTCTCCTACTTTACGTCGTCACTTTGTTTGTGCCGATGTCACGTTCAATGAGTCATTGCCATATTACTCGATCCTGTTACTACCAACGACCTTGTTACCCTTGAGTCTCGTGTTACCTATGGCTGTCCCTTTACTGCATCATACCCAAAACCCTTGCGGTATATGTTCGTCGTTCTCCCGCACTTTTGACTAACACCAAAGACTAAAGACCCGCCCCAAGCCAAAGACCCGACACCAATTCAACCTCCCGAACCATCCCCTACTGGCATTTGCTTTTTGCCCACACCTCCGTCTTCCCCTTGTCGCCGATCCGCCCGCTTGCCGATATCCTACTCGTGAGAATCGTCACCCACCCCGGTAAAATATGGTTTTTCTAATATCTCGAGTACTTCTCATCCTATTTCTCGGTTTATCTCTTATGATCATCTCTCTCCATCTCTTCGTGCTTTCACTACTACTGTTTCTCCATATTTGTTCCTAACACTGCTCAGGAGGCATTATCCCGGTCGAGTGGCGGACTGACTATGGAAGATGAAATGTCCTCTTCATAATAATGGCACATGGGAGTTGGTTAGTCTTCTGTTTTGGTAAAACCATTGTCGGGTCAAGTCGTTGGGTTTATACCATCAAGTATCTTCCGATGGTACTATTGAGCATCATAAAGCCCGCTGGTTGCCAAAGGCTACACACATGACCTATGGCGTTGATTACTCCGAAAAATTCTCTCCGTTGCCAAGCTTGGTTCTCAGGCGGATTTTTCTTTCCCTCGCCGCCAATCTTGGTTGGCCGTTGTTTTTGACTTGATGTTAAAAATGCTTTTCTCCATGGTGATCTTCGGAGGAAGTCTACATGGAGCAACCACTGGGTTTGTTGCTCGGGGGGAGCCTCCTCATAAGGTATGTCGTCTTCGCAAAGCACTTTATGGACTTAAACAATCTCCCGGAGCGTGGTTTGGCAAGTTTAGTGATGCTATTATGAGGTTTGGCATGCGTCAAGTCGATCCGATCACTCTGTATTCTCCCTCATGTCACCGAGGGAAAGTGTTACTTATTGTTTATGTTGATGACATTATTATTATGAGATGATCGAGAGAGGATTGATGAGTTGAAACAATTCTTACACAAATCAATTCCACACTAAAGATTTGGGTAAGCTACGATATTTCTTTGGGTATTGAGGTGGCACGATCCAAGGATGGGATTAGTTTGTCGCAAAGAAAATATGTGTTGGATATTCTAGAAGAGACAGTTTATTGGGAGCTAAACCTTGGAGACTCCAATGGATCCTAATGTAAAACTTTGCATTGATCGGGGAGGTATTTCCTTATCCAGATCAAGATTGCGCTTAGTTGGTAAGTTGATTTATCTTACCAATACTCGTCCCGATATCTCATTTGCTGTTAGTATGGTGAGTCAGTTTATGTCTGCTCCTCGTCTTCCACATTGGGAGGCTTGCATTCGCATTGTGAAGTATCTTAAGGCTCACCCTGGACGTGGCTTATTTTATCGTTCTAATGGTCATTTGCGTGTTGAGGCATTTACTGATGCAGATTGGGCAGGGTCACCTTCTGATAGACGTTCAACAACTGGTTATTGTACTTTTATTGGTGGCAACCTAGTTACCTGGAAGAGTAAGAAGCAAACCGTTGTTGCAAGGTCTAATGCAGAGGCAGAGTACCGTGCTATGGCTCATACTACATGTGAGGTTGTTTGGTTGAGATCCTTTCTTGAGGAGCTTGGTTTTCGAGTGCAATTACTCATTCCTATGCATTGTGATAATCAGGCGGCGATACATATTGCCTCAAACCCGGTGTTTCATGAAAGAACCAAACATATTGAGGTAGATTGTCATATCGTTCGAGAGAAGATTGACAGCGGTATTTTGGCTACACCTTTTGTACCCACGGGAGCCCAGATTGCAGATATTTTTACTAAGTCATTGTTTAAACCCCGTTTCGAGTTTTTATGTAACAAGCTGGGATTTTGTGATATTTATTCTCCAGCTTGAGGGGGAGTGTTAGAATAGTTTATGTGTATTTGTCCCACATTGCTTAGTTATGTTGAGTAATGTGTCTCATGACAATATAAATAAAGCTCTCTTGTGTTAGGGTTAATTTAACACCCTACACTTCTTTCTCTCTCTCTAACAACAATTTCCTTCATTAGCTTCAAAAAGGAAAGCTTTAGCAATCTTGTCTCATATACATACAAATCATATGACC
Source organism: Vaccinium myrtillus (assembly GCA_016920895.1). NCBI lineage: Eukaryota > Viridiplantae > Streptophyta > Magnoliopsida > Ericales > Ericaceae > Vaccinium > Vaccinium myrtillus. The sequence continues at coordinate 24,467,890 of CM029274.1, forward strand.
TTGATTCCCAATATAATATTCCTCTTTCTAGTGGAGAAAATCTTCTAAAAGCAAGAATTTTCTTAGCAAAATTAACTCCCACGTGTTTGATTATAAATAATGGGTTGTGTCATTCCCCTCCAATTGTACCCAAGACAAAAGTTCTTCATTCTTTAAAACTGATCTCATTTTTTTACCCTGTCTTGCATATTCTGAAGCGCAGGGCAAAAAAAACTAAGTCAAGCATGTGGGTTTGAAGTTCCTTTGTTGGTAAGACCTTCCCCTTCAATTACAATTGGTGTCCATACTATGACTCGGCTTTGCTTGTGTCTTTTTTTCGTTTTTACCCACATGTGGCATGACTTTTGCTGAAACAAGTGACGTGCTCTAGCATCTTTTATATGTCATTCCTTCAAGCACAGTTTTGCAACCAAAAGCATGCCCCAAAATTTTTCTTTGTCAGTCAACTGCCATCTCTACAACACACGTGTATTCTCATGAAATCACCTCTGTCCAACTTTTGGCTGCTTTAAACACGTCTTATGTATTTAGGTCAAAGGAAGGTGGTTTCTTGTACAAATATGCATGGCTATTATGCATAGTCTTTATTCTTTGTTTAGGTTATGTGCCATAGAGAACTCACATACTCGAGGGACCAACGTGGGGTGTGGCTTGTAGCTTTCAAACGCGAATTCGAGAAATTTTCACACTTTTTTTTGGTGTTGTTTCTTGACATGAGATCTTCTTTTGTTGCTCTTTTGTGTGTGAATAGGACAGTCTCGAAGCCACCGCCACACTCTTCGCTTCTTGCCCCCACTACCAAAGAACGAGGTATTATTTACTTTAACCAAAAGTTGGTCTTTTCTTCAATGGTTTCTTTACTTTCTTGCATATGCGATACTTTGACCTTAGTGGAAAATGCACATAGTGGGCTAGTCTTTGACTAGTTATCTAAGCACTTTTTCAATCTTTTAAACCATAGGAGGCTAGCTTGACTTCTTGGAGAATGCGCCTAGTGGGCTAGTGATTGACTAGTTATCTAGACACTTTTCCACCCTATAGACCATAGGTGGTTAGTTTGACTTCTCGGAGAATGCGCCTAGTGCGCTAGTCCTCGACTAGTTATCTAGACACTTCATTGCACCCACACACCGTAGGTGATTAATTTGACTTCACGAAGAATGCGCTTGGTGGGCTAGTCCTTGACTAGTTATCTAGATACTTCTCTTTAGACTTTATAGAGAATGCGCCTAGTGGGCTAGTCTTTGACTAGTTATCTAGACACTTATCCACTCCCTTGACCATAGGCTGATCATATTTTTTTTCCTTCTTATTTTATTTGCATTACAGGGATGGCTTGCTTCAAGAGTTTCGAAGAAGGCACCGTGAATATTCTTAGCAACCCTGCCGCTAAAGTTGAAGACGAGACAACCTTGACTGTTCATCTTGCTTTTACTGGTGCTTGGGCTTTACCATACGAGCCTATTGGTAACACACTTCTTCCTCTGCAGTGGGTTATTGAGACCAATTGGGAGGTTATTGGAGTCAAGTCAGGGCCTGGGGCCTTATTGTTGTAATCGGCTCATCATGATGAAGTGATAGACAACCTAGCCCATTCTCCCTCCATGGCGACAAGATTCAGGCCGAGACAACCATTTGAGGCAACACTTTTAAAGTAATTACGGATCCATCATATTGCGAAGGGTATTGGGAGTGGCTGGAAGACATATTGAGCCGTCATGAACAGATGTTGAAGAAGAAGAAGATTTATGATGCAATATACGCATCTCTATTTTCATATGACCGGTTTGGAAGCGCCATGCGACATTTTTGTGAATTATGGAGTCCATCCACCAACACCTTCACACTGTCGTGGGGAGATGTCAATCTCTCTTTGGCTTTTGCGAGCGCTTGGAAGGCTTCCAATTTTTTTATTTGTTGTATGATGAAGTCACGTCCGTTGATGAGTTAATCGGCGTTGACAAGGACAACTTATATCATCTCCCAGTGAATTGCCGTTACCTCTTCTTCGCCTACCATCGTCTTCTTACTGACTCAAAGAAAGGTGAAGTCAAGTTTGATGCCTGGGTGAATTTTTTGTTCAGAAGGAAAATTTCCTACTTCAAGTCAGGGAAGAAGACCTCTTGGAACAAGAGTTTTTGGTTGAGGAGGATGAAGTTGAAGTGATTGAAGAGGATGAAGAAGAGCTTCAAGAATTCAATATGGTGGAATCCAACGATGACGATGACGATCTTACATTAACGTGGAGGGAGAGGTGGAATATTGAATATTATATGACTATTAGACCACAAAAAAATGTTGAAGTTTATTACTTTAGTATGGATATGTTAGAACTTAGAAACTTAGATTGTTCTCTTTTTGACACAAGTATGAATATGTACTTGTACTAGTTGTATATGAAGACATGGTCTCCTGAATTTGTGGTCGTGGATCTAGTGATGGTTTAAATATTATATTGATATGAATGTTTTGTTAATTTTCCTCGTAATTATTGTATAAATCAATATAGAACAATCAATAATAGATCATGGCGGGACTTGGACTTGCATCTCTTGCAATAAAAGCGTCTTGCCTATTAGACGACGTGATCATCAATTTAATGATAGAAAACATTCTTTTGTGGTGATATAAGTTTAATTACATTGTATCTTTCCAATGGGAATGCATAGACTTACTTTTTAATTCATTTTTAAAATTTTGACCGAATCGTTACGATTCACGATTTGATATGATTCATGATTCTGAAATCGGTCATTTCGATTTTCGATATGATTCAAGATTTGACAACCTTTGATGAAAGTCCTAGTAGTGTGAAAGCTGCCGATGATAGTGCAAAATACAATAGAAAAAACCATTCCCATCGGTGAGGTTATTTTAAAAATGAGAGTCTATGAAAAAGAGGCAATATGAAATAAGGTGGTATTAATATTGGACCACTTGCTAAGTAACCGGTTACATTCAGCTCCATTGATCAGTCCGGATGGTCGCATCAAACGGCAAGTGGGATAAAAGAGAATACATTATTAAAAGCATAAAAAATAGTAGTTGAAGGGGAGCTTTGCAAGTACTTATCAACAAAAAAATATTAATGACCTAACTTGGTTTGACTTCTTGAAGGGGAGTCATCTTGATACGCCTATTGTTCATGAGAATATCAGTCCTAAATTGAGCTTACTTGCTATTTTGGCTATGGATGCACACACAAACACTTTCTTCCCATGTCAATGATCATGGTGTATTGCATTCCTTATGCCTTGTATGGTGTTATATCACTAAGTGGTGCCTTAAAGTTTGGATGTCTTTTTCGACCTATCTCATGATATAACACTAATGATAAAGCTTTCTCGTGCTAATATTCGCGCCTTTCTTAAATTTCTTATTTTGCTGCTTCTATTGGTCTTTAATTGTTTGACGCTCTTCTACTCGCATTTATTGTTTTATTTTTTATCTTATTCACCCTTTGTCACTCCATGTCAAAAAGGGGGAGAATGTTGATAGGGGGAGTGGGTTGCTTATTGGTCTAATGTGTTTGGATGTTGAGTTCTGTTTGCAGCCTCTCTACAACTCGATTCTATAGGATAGATTTGCATTGTAGTGTATTTTTTCATGGGAGTGCCAAAAGGGGAGATTGTAAAGACATAATTCCAGAGTCTCTTTGGATTGACAATTTCGTTTGACAAACACACATATTTATATCAAATTGTAATTTATTATTTTTCTTTATTTTTCTAAGCCTAGTGGGGTCTGTATAGGAATACAGTGGAAGTCATATTCGTATAATCTGAGAGTTAGTATATCAATTGGTTTCAGCTGGGATCAATCGGGTTCACAAAGGGGAACAATCATTTTTCAAGGCAGAGTGGTTAAATCAATGGACCAATGCTTATAAATTAGTTAGCACCATTCTGAAAAATCAATCGGTTCACCAATGGACCGATTATCGGTTTATGAATACGATCGATCAAAAGTGCAACAAATATAAAATCATCGCTTCTTTTCATTCTAGGGTATCGATGCAGCCAAGGAATATCAAAGACTTTGCGTTTTTTAACCCAGAGAAACCCTAGAGTGTTAATAGTTTGAATCTCGACGCAAAAACAAGATTCATGGATCAAAGTGGGAAAAACCCACACAATTGGGGAAAACATGAATTCCAATGAAATTGAGGCCAAGAACAAGATATATGCAATAAATCACAAACATACAACTAGATAGAGTAGAAATTGTTCCCCTACCTCAAGGTTTTGCTTGAAAATGGAAGATGAATGAAACCCTAAGTGTAGAAACCCCCAAATCCCGAATTTGGAGCTCTTGGTGCGAATCCAAGGTGACCCGAGCTCCCCACGGTGCGTAGAACACGAAAATGGCCTTGGTTCTTGAAGTGGTTGAATGAGGAGGGCAAGATTTGAGCTTGGAGTGAGCAACAATGGAGGAGAGAGAGGAGAGAGAGGGGCCGATCGGGTGGGAGAGAGAGGGAGAGTGAGATATTTTGATTATTTGCAAACTTCCCCCACACACTACCTATTATAACCCCCTAATTACACCTCACACCCAAATGTCACTTGTGTATATAATATGTGACCACAATGCTTATTTTCATAAACCAAACTTAAGTAAAGACTTCTTTACTTTAATTTATTTATGAAAATAAGGAAGTATCCCCCATTTGGAAACAATGGCATTTCCAAAATTTTAAAATTTTAATCACATCAAAATCTCATCCCCTCACTTTTAGTACAAAACCGAAAAACGACACATTTTTCTCCGAATAAAATGGGTGAAAGATGAATTTGCGTTACTCAAAAATAACTTCCGATTATACCGTTGTGATTAGAAAAATCCAAGAAACAATTAGCGGGACTTTTTATCGGCCAAATCGAAACTTCTCCAAAAAGTGATTTTTTTTTACACGGGTCCTTACAACAAAACAAACTATAAAACTCCATAACTCTAGGTATTAAGATATGCATGATCAATTAAACCTAACTTATGGAACCATGACCTAGCCTCAAAAGGCAAGGCCAACCTCTCCGAATGAATTATAGTTATCTAGAGAATCAAGATGATCATCAACATCAAAGACCATATCAATTTTACGAACCCAAATCTGTCTAGGCTTTCCCTTGTCAACACTAGTCCTTTTAATGGTTCTGGGCGTGGGATTTATCTTAGTAAAATTAACCTATGAATGCGTTTTACATCTAGGAATTTAAAATACTCCCTATGATTATTTATATTATGGTAGCGGGAAGGAGTCCTATTGTAGCCATGGAGGGAAAAGTGATTATGGGTGTGGGATTTATCTTAGTAAAATTAACATGCGAATCCATTTTACATCTAGGACTTTTAAAATACTTCCTATGATTATTCATATTATGGTAGCGGGAAGGAGTCCTATTGTAGCCATAAAGGAAAAAAATAACGAGGACGAATATGGCCTCTAATTCTACAATGAGAGCAAGTGGGCACAACATAATTATGACCATAAGGATGAGCTACATATGTATTGTATGACACATGCATCTTCTTACAGTGCGGTCTAATATGACAAGTCATACCACAATAATGACAAGTAGGAACAAATTTAACGATAAAAGTAAAAACTTGAGACTTAGTATTATTAATAACCTAGTTTTTACCTTCTGTCTGAGATGTCCATTTATCACTATTGTCGTTTGCTTCTTTGGCGTAGGAGACTTGATCTTGTTTTGCATGCCATTAACATTAGTCTTCTTCTCTTGACGATTAGTCTCTTTTCTCCAATTGGCAGAGTTGAAGACATGCATTTCATGATAACCAAGCCTTGAACGATCGCTTGAATGCCGTTGAATGGAGAGAATATGATCTAACACTCTTGTCTTTGTGTCATCCTCTAATTCCTCCTTAGACTTGGCACTAGTCAAGGCCTTGTTTTTCTCAAGAAGGAACTCAATTTCTTTATTTTTCTCATCCCTCTCTCGAGTACGTTCATTCAAAATATTCTCTAAATTTTTTACCTTATTAGAAAGTTTATCATTCACCCTCATTACTTTTTTACTAAAAGCACAAAATTTGTTGTACTCCTCTTTGATCTCATCTAAGTCATCACAACTTTTCAGCTTGATATTATCTGTTTCAGAACCACTCGATTCGCAAATACCCTGAGGATTTAAGGATACTCTGAAAGCCATAAAGTTTCTTTTGTTATTTTCATTGCCCCTTGTTCTTCATTCGATTCATCTGAATCGCTATCATCCCACGTGTGAGCAACAAGACCCTTTTTTTTATTATTACCATAATCTTGGGCATAATGACCAAAACCATTGCATTCAAAATATTGTGGTCCATCAGGTGGTCATTTTCCTTCCATTTTATTTTTTCCAGAAAATTATCTTTTTTCCTTATCAATTTTCTTTTTCATACTATTTTTTAGAAAATTGAAAAAAGCTTTCATCTCCTCAAGATCAATATCAGTATCACTATCTAAACTTTTCTTATATTTTTTAGTACTTTTAAAAGCAATCGGATTCTCCAAACATTTTACTTTGGGCTTAACAAGTTCAGATTGCAATAGGTCAGCCTTGTAAGTTTGGAGAATCCCAACTATTTCTTGAACAGATTTTCTTTTAGCTTTCTTTTACCTTCTATGGTAGTAATTTGAGTTTTAAATTCTGGAGGTAAGGAACGTAAAATTTTGTTAATAATACGAAAAGAAGGAATTAGCTCACCGAAGTTCTCGTAACTATTGACGATGGTGATGAGCTTGGAGTGAAATTGATTGAAGGTCTCTTCCTCTTGCATTCTGATGATCTCAAACTCTATGGTAAGCCTTGCAGCTTAGATTGTTTAACAACGTTCATCCCCTCGTGACAAGTAATTAGAATACCCCTGCCTCTTTCGCAATTTTACAGTTGGTTATTTTCCTGTGCTCATTTATATCAACAGCAGAAAATAACATATCAAGTGCACGATTATTAGCTTGAAGTAAGGCTTTTTCTGGTACTGATAACTTAGACTGAGTTTTTGAACATGCTTGTTGTCTATAGTTTCGTAGGTCGAGTGTACTTGATAATACATGAGTCCCAAAAAATTTCACCGGTAGATCTCATTATAGCCTTAATTCTAGATTTCCAGTAATTGAAATTATCAGCATCAAATATAGGCAAATCTCTAGATATGTGATTCGTGTTCATACTCATGATAGATCTGCTCTACGAAAATAAATCCTAGCAGAAGGTGTAGCCCGCTCTAATACCAAATGACAAATCAAGATTACTTAACAATCCATAAAAAAAAACCCTAATGGTATGAGCGCAAATCACGCAACACAGAGATATACGTGGAAAACCCCAATACGAGTAAAAACCACGAGAATGGATCAAACACTATAAACATTGCGCAGTTACAGATATACCTATCCAAATAAAGTAATCCTCGCAACGTTCTAAGTACCACCTGCCGAGTCACACGTATACCACATCCAATGATCTTGATCGCCGAAGCCTTGAAGCGGACAAGCCTTCCAAAAATTCTTCCAGAAATCCATCAGAAGAACTCGATGTTTATAGTTGAATGATGTTGAAGCCTCTTGATGCTTATGAATGAGATCAAAGATCCATGAATCTTGTTTTTGCTTCAAGATTCAAACTCTCAACACTTTAGGATTTCTCTGGGTTAAAAAACGACTGATATTCCTTTGCTGCACCAATACCCTAGAATGAAAAGAAACAACGCTTTTTAATATTTGTTCCAGCTCCGATCGATCGCATTCATAAACCAATTGATCGGTCCATTGGTGAACCAATTGAATTTTCAGAACAGTGTTGCCTGATTGACAAGCCAATTGATCTGTCCACTGATTTAACCACTCTGCCTTGAAAAATAATTGTTCCTCTTTGTGAATCCGATTGATCACAGTTGAAAGTGATTGAATTTTTTTTTTTTTTTGTCAATCGATAATTGTATTATTGGTTACTACTAATGCAAAACGTCCAAGGAAGCTTGACTACACACCTAGTCCGGAAAATCTCCATCCCAGGTGGTAGCAAGCTCAATAGAAAGGGCATACTTGGCTATGACATGAGCCACCCTATTGAAATTACGACGAACAAAAGAAAAAGAAATAGAATGAAACAAGCGATCTAAGTTGATGACATCTGTAACGACTACAGCCACGCTAGAATTAGCACACTTCACGCCCTGTAGCATCTGAATAACCCCTTGCGCATCACCTTCCACCACAAAATCTTCCCCGAATCGGTCCCTAATAGATTCCAAAGCATACCTAAAACCCGTCGCCTCAACCACCTCTGCTGACCAAACATTTGGCAGAGGGATAGCTACTGCCAACACAAGTTGCCCAAACTCATCCCGCACAACTATGCCCACGCCCCCCTTACCTTTCCTCTTATCAAGTGCTCCATCAACATTCACCTTAAGCACTCCCGTCGGTGGCGGTGTCCACTTAACAATTTCACTCATTTGGACCACTGGAAGTGATTGATCTACTAACTCTCAAATTTCATGAATATGACTTCTTCCACTCTATTCCTATACCGATCGACTCCGCCACGCTTAGAAAAATAAGGAAAATAATAAAATTACCACTCAATATAAATGTGTTTTGTCAAACGAAATTTTTGAGATATGTTACTCTCCTACTATAATCTATAAGATTATTGCTAAAGCGTTAGCAAACCGCCTTAAGTACTTCCTCCCATCCATTATTTCGGAGAACCAAAGTGCTTTTGTTGGAGGGCGCCAGATTACGGATAATGTGTTGATAGCTCACGAACTGACACACTACATCAAACACAAGCGATCGGGAAATCATGGTGTGGCTGCATTTAAATTGGATATGGCGAAAGTTTACAACCAGGTGGAATGTTGTTATCTTGAAATGGTATTGGGACAGTTGGGTTTTTATCCGAAATGGGTTGCCTGGGTTATGGAATGTGTTACAACAGTCTCCTTTTCTATCACGATTAATGGGGAATCTGGTGATACTTTTTATCCGAGTAGAGGCATCCATCAAGGGTGCCCTCTCTCACCGTACTTATTTTTACTGTGCGAGAAGGATTCACAGCACTATTCAACAATTTTATTAGCAGAAAGGTTCTAAGTGGGTCCTGTATAAATCATATTGTCCTATTGTATCCCACTTGTTTTTTGCCGATGATTCTATTGTGTTTTGCCGAGCCACTAACCAGGATTGTGATGCTATTTCTCAGCTTCTTGATTCTTATGAAATGGCTTCAGGTCAACGTATAAATAAAGAAAAATCCTCTGTATTTTTCAGCCCCAATACCCCAGTTCAAGCTCGAAGTCATCTATCATTGAGATTGGGTATTTCAATGGAAGCTAATGGCGCAAAGTATCTTGGTCTCCCAGTTTTTCTTGGTAGTACTAAACGTGACATGTTTTCTTATATTAAGGACCGAGTTATCAAGCGATTGCAGAGTTGGAAAGACTCCCAAATTAATCCAGCTGGCCGTGAAGTATTGCTAATATCAGTGGCGGTGACATTACCAAATTATGTGATGTCTTGTTTCCGCTTGCCCAAAATAGTTTTGCACCAAATTTTAGCCGAGATAGCAAAATTTTGGTGGGGATCGAAGGAGGGAGAACGTAGGATTCACTGGATTAAATGGGAAAAATTGAGTTGGTGCAAAGGTGTAGGAGGTTTGGGTCTTCGTGACATGGAATCTTTCAACCGGGCTTTGTTAGCAAAACAAGGGTGGAAGCTAGTTTCAGGAACATCTTCTTTATTTCGGCAGATCTTTAAAGGTAAGTACTTTCCCCGTACGTCCTTTTGGCATGCAAAAGTAAGTAATCAATCTTCATGGGCATGAAGGAGTATAGTGTAGCACGGGACTTGATTGATAAAGGATGGAGGTGGCAGGTTCGGTCAGGCAATGAAATTCAGGTCTGGGTGGATCCTTGGCTTCCGAAAGCTCCGGGCTTCAAAGTAAACAACAACACGCAGAGGAGAGATGGCATTGAATAGGTCTTTGATCTTATAGACTCGGATACCAAGTACTGGAAAGTCTCAATTATCCGGGAAATTTTTAATCAAGCAGATGCAGATAATATCCTATCAATCCCACTCAGCCATACCAACCAAAGAGATCACAAGATTTGACACCCCTCCACGAATGGCTTGTTCACAGTTAAGTCAGCGTATCATCTAGAAAAAGAAGGATCACGCGTTCCTCAAGTTATAGAGAATGGGCAGACTAGTGCTTCCAATATATTACTTGGGTTGTGGAAGAAATTATGGGGGCTACCGGTTCACCCTAAGGTAAAACTCTTTGTTTGGAAGTGTTTTAATAATGCGGTTGCCACAAACGAAGCTTTGGTAATGCACAAGATAAAGACTGACCCGACTTGTTTACGGTGTGGCAAAGCGGAGGAATCAATCATCCATTTATTGTTTCTTTGTGAGCCTGCTTTCAAGATATGGATTCTATCTCCTTTCCGATTAAGGCCAGAGGAGCTTCTTGAGTTTAGATTTATGATAGACTGGTGGGATTGCATTCAAGAACGTATCTAGCAGAGCCATTTACCTTCCTCTTCTATGGGCTTGGGTCTCCTTTATTGTTGGTGGATTTGGCGAGCATGGAACGACTTTAGCTTTGACGGAAAGGTCTGGACAACAGAGGCAATTAGTAGTAAGGCACATGGTGATTTTTATGAGTTTCTTGATGCAAACACTAAGGTCTCCCCTACCCCAATGAGATTGAATCAACGGGAGACTTTGGTATGGCAACGTCATGTCGATAATGAAGTGAAAATCAATGTAGACGCGGTTGTGTCTAGGAACATGAACTCAATCGCAACTGGTGCTATTGCCCATGGTGCAGACGGCAAGGTTATCGGCATGTTACTAACTTTGCACCCCGGAATCAACTTGTCTAGAATTGCTGAAGCTCTTGTAATTCGGGACGGATTGGAACTGGGAATTGCTCTTCACCTTACTCAGATATTCCTTGAATCTGATACAAAAGCAATTGTCAATAGCTGCTCCACATCACAAGTACCACCTTCTGACATTGCAGTGATTGCACAGGATTGTCTTATTTTGAAGAATCAATTTATCTCGTGTTTTAAACTCTGTTAAACGTAAATATAATCGGGCTGCACATACTTGTGCTCAAAAAGCCCTTTCAAATGGTTGGTTTGGTCTGTGGACATCCATTTTGCCCCCATGAGGTTCCCTATTGTCTGATGTTTAGGCTTTCGCCTTCAAATGAATAAAATTTTCACCTTTGACCAAAAAAAAAAAAAAACTATAATTAGCATTCATAAAAGTATTTGAAACTACAAGTGGAATTTTGTAAAAGGGTTATGTGATGGCAAATGTAATTCAGACTCAAAAAGCTCCTCTAAAAGCTGGAGAGCACCCCTTGCCGTTGGATGTATTTTTAACGGCTCAGATTTCACCTCGACAATAGACGGCTCGGATCAATAAAGTGCCGTGATGAAATCCGAGTTGTTAAAAACACATCTGACTGCCTTGATGCCGCACACCAGGGCCGATCTCTAGGGAGTTCTCTTCAGCCTTTCTCCCGTGCATTTGATAATGCATTTCTACAAAAAGGTATTATAAAATTTTTTACGAAATATTAAAAAATGAAATAATAGGCTCCCAAACAGGGCCTTAGTATTACAAAAAAAGGAAACAACATGTTTTGGTGTATTTATTGTTCACAACTAATAGATTGGTAATGCTTTTTTAATTTATTTATTTTATGTTTTTTTCTTGTTGATTAACTAAGAACTAAGAGTATCCATATCAGGCTCAACAAATATTAGACGAAATTTAACCTAAAAAACACATTTTATACTTTAGCTAGTAACTTTTTCAAAAATTCACAGAACCAGACTCTCTATTTTAAATTTACTATATGAAACTATTCTTTCTTTTTACTTCTACTTTTCTATTCAAATATCTTTTAAAAAGATATTACTCTTATATTTTACTACTTTCAAACAAACAAAAAAAAAAATTATTCCTCGCTACTTTCTCCAAAAGGGTTGAATAAAGATCCTGATGAGAATGTTCTAACGTGTTAATGAAATATCACTTGGGGACTCGAGGCCCCCTGTAGGAGCAATCGCAATCTCTCGTTCATCTATGTGAAATGTGCCATGTATTTTCAACGCTAGTTTCTTCTACTTTCAAAAAAACAAAAAAAAATTCTTACATTGCAGTATTTCATCATTTCATGTGTGTTTGTAATTTTAAAATCTCTCACATTTTAATTCTAATATTTGTCCGACTATTATTATTTTTGTTCATAGACAAGTGCTTTTGTGAGAAATGAAAATAACATAAATATGAGAAATGGTAATAGTCTAGCCCAAAAAAAGTGAGAAATGAAAATATAAATGAATAAAATATTCCTTAACTTGTGAATAGTGCCATGGTGAATTACTGAGGAACTGTGGCAATTCCAATTTTGGCAAGTAGGCCCCTCAATTGTTAGGCTGATATGAGCCTTATTTATGTCATTGGCTTGCTAAAATAGCTTTTTCTTCAATTTGGTCCGTGTGAAGAAAAGCCGAAGAAACTGAAGCCCAATAATTAGTAGGCCCATTCGGCCGAAAACGAACGAACAATAATGAACTACCCAAAAGGGGGGCCCACAGTTTCAGGTCCGTATAGCTAACACCAGCCTACAATTTCTATCCGTTCACATCCGCCCACGGCCCACGCCCTACCAAACCTACCGCCCAATAACTGTAACCCATTATAATCATTAAAATTGCTAAACACATTATTAACACCTTGTTCGGTTTGAGTCTCAAAACCCACCATTCACGGTTTCCAATAAAATTTTCTTTTTTTCTCTCTACTCATTACCCCAAAAACCCTCCCTCAAAACCTAAACCGAAATAAAATTTTGCAAACAAAAATTCTTTGGGTGGCTACTCAAATTGGCCTTACCTAATATGGATATGTTATTTACCGATTGACAAAATATATATATATATATAGGATGGCGATCTCCTAAGGGCTCCCTTAGCCAAATTTCGTGCGGACCAAGCCCTTCCGGATCAAATTTTGACGATCCGAACCGCTCAATGTTTTTAAAATGCATTTTCCAAGGTCCACGCGGAAAATATTCAAAAAAAAATACCCGGAAGGGCTTGATCCACATAGTTTTCTGTAAAACTGTACATATGTACAGTTTTCGGTAAAACTGTACATATGTACAGTTTTACCGAAAACTGTACATATGTACAGTTTTACAGAAAACTATGTGGATCAAGCCCTTCCGGGTATTTTTTTTTGAATATTTTCCGCGTGGACCTTGGAAAATGCATTTTAAAAACATTGAGCGGTTCGGATCGTCAAAATTTGATCCGGAAGGGCTTGGTCCGCACGGAATTTGGCTAAGGGAGCCCTTAGGAGATCATTCTCCTATATATATTGTAGGGGGTGTAATTCCACGTTAGCCAGTATCACGTGCAGGCTTGGCTCGACCCTAAATCTGCAAGACAAAGAATAGGTTAGAGCACCCTTGCCTCTCGTTGGCAAAGGCCCTCCGATGCTTAAGTTAGTACTGGATTACTAATCAAGCCAAGAACACAATGCGTATAACTGGGTGTTACAGCGTACCTTTTGTCATGGTTGTCGCCTTGTATTTATAGGTGTAGACCTTCATCATCTTAGGCATCTCGTGCCCCCTGTTTCCTACTTTCTTTAGGAAACCTTCTCCTAACAGGACTTTTCCTATTAAGAGATAACTTCCATATCCTGCTAGATTTCGTCTAGCAGAGGTATTTCTTCCCATATAGGATTCTTTCCTATATGTGGTATACTCCTAATCACGTTAGGACTTCCCATATTAATCCCTTTCTCTACGAGATTGCTCCTTATCTCATAAGGGGCCATTGTGGAATATTCTGGAATGTCTCACCGCCTTATTCGTGGCGGTGCCGAGCTTCCTCATAGCTCGGAATAACCCGTACATATCTCAGCTTATTACGCCGAGCTGAACTATGTATTCCCGAAGGTTGTTTAAGCTATACACGTAGCCTGTCCAGTTCGGCCATACCAGGGACACCTCCCTATGTCCTATGCCGAACTGGTGCATCCTGATTTAGTAGTTTGCTTGATTATTCTGACCTTTTTCCTGTTTAGTGCAGCTCGGCACAGGGCCTAAGGACTCCCTATGTGGTGCCGAGCTATTCACCCTCTCGTGGTGACCGTTATAGGCACGTGCTATGCCTAGTAGTAGGGTAATCAGACTTTACCCTCTCCATATATATATATATATAGGATGGCGATCTATTGAGGACTCCCTCAAACAAAAATTCAGTGCGGACCTCACCATTTTTTGACTTTCCGGATCAAATTTTGACGATCCGAACCGCTCAATGTTTTTAAAATGTATTTTTAAGGGTATATAGCGTTTTTAACAAAAACTGATCCGATCAAGCCCTTCCGAGTATTTTTTTTGAAGATTTTTCGCGTGGACCCTTAAAAATGCATTTTAAAAACATTGAGTGGTTCGGATCGTCAAAATTGATCCGGAATGGTGAGGTCCGCACGGAATTATCCTAAGGGAGTCCTCAATAGATCGTCATCCTATATATATATATATATATATATATACAACAAACTTCCAATCCAAACTATCTTAACTTAATAAGTTACGGACCTAGGGGTTTTTTCGACTTTCCGGACCAAATTTTGACGATCCGAACCGTTAGATGTGTTTAAAAGGTGTTTTCAAGGTCCAACGCGAAGATTTGGCAAAAAAACACCCGGAAGGGCTTGATCGGGGCAGTTTTCACAAAAACGCTAAAACGCCCGATCAAGCCCTTCCGGTGTTATATAGCGTTTTTTGTGAAAAACTGCCCCGATCAAGCCCTTCCGGGTGTTTTTTTTTGCCAAATCTTCGCGTTGGACCTTGAAAACACCTTTTAAATACATCTAACGGTTCGGATCGTCAAAATTTGGTCCGGAAAGTGGAGTCCGGACGGTAGGTCCGTAACTTAAGGTTTGGATAGGAAGTTTACTCTATATATATATATATATATAACTTCTAGTCCACACCTCCCGAAAATAAGAAAAAAGTGATTTTTTTTTGTGTTGCAAATTATTTTTGGAAAATCCGAGCCGTCCAATGTGTTCAGAAGGTGTTTTCAAGTGTCCACGCGGAAAATCTTCAAAAAAAAATATCGGGAAGGGCTTGATCCAAGCAGTTTTCGCAAAAAATGTAAGGTGTTTTCAAGGGTCCACGCAGAAAATCTTCAAAAAAAAATACCGGGAAGGGCTTGATCCAAGCAGTTTTCGCAAAAAATGTATATTTTTTTTTTTTTTGAAGATTTTCCGCGCAGACCCTTGAAAACACCTTCTGAACACATTGGACGGATCGGATTGTCAAAAAAATGTTTGGATCATGGAGGTCCGGAAACGGGAATCCCGTTTTAGAAGCTCTCCCTATATATATATATATATAAATTAGCCAGACAACATAGCCGCGTGATCAGATTACTCCCTCCGTCCCATATTTGTTGTCTGCTTTAACTATTCACCACACCTTAAAAAATTTGTTATATTTTTCAAACGGAGCATGACTTGTTTTACAAGAATTATACTTGTGGATATGTACAACAATTAGTTGATTTTCCAAGTTTCATTAACCATCCATTAAAGCAAACTAAGTCATACATCTATTAGCCAAGGCATGAGCAGCCTTGACTTCTTGTATTGGAACTTTAGAAACACAAACAAAATCAAAACACTTGGCCAAATACAGGATGTCTAACAAAACGGATTTAACAAAAACGTCCACGCCATCAACTGTTGCGAGGCCATGCACCACAGGGAGACAATCAGTAAACTCTTCCGCACGCCGCCAATTATTCCTTCTACCCGCTCCCAATTAAAAGCTTTAAGAACTGCAATAGCCTCCGTCATAAACGCTGAACTTGCAATTACCTTTTCCACCCCCTTGATCCAGCCGAAACCTCGATCCACCATACCACACAAGGGTAAAAGGGTGGGAGGGGGCAACCAGCGTAGCAACCCCCTCCCTAGGCATGATCATTGGGGCTCCCGACCCATCAATTGAACGTCCGGTTCGAACTATAGTTATTATCCGTGAGAACAAACCGTTACTGCGGCTCCACCTAGGTAAGGGTGGGCATAAGTGTGTACTCCCACAATCCTTTGCCATTGGCAAGACTTGAAACCGAGTTTCCTCTGAGAATGTGAGGCATCATGCCCTCCAGGTTACCACCATCGGTGGTTATTTCAACACAATTTGACCAAACTTTCTATATAAGAGTGTACAAGGATGAACAACTGAGTTAGCCGTGACCAATAATTTAGCATATTCATTGGAGATCCAAGCTGGACCTTATCAATTTTGGACACATTAAATATGCCAATCTATGAGCATATGATAGAGGTGGATTTTCTTCTGATTTTAAGGCAGCATGATGCAACTGTGAACTACTTTGGCCAGTTATGGGATCACTTTCAAAAGCTGGAAGTTAAAAATGATATGCTAAATTAAGCTCTAAACTCTACGGAAAGATAGTGACCTCTGACCTAACCACAGCCCACAATATGGGAGACAGAGGGCTCCATCCATAATTGACAAAAACCCAATGAGATTTTGGGTGGCTATTGGGGTTTTCCAATAATTTCAAAGATTAAGTGAAATTAAGCTTTTTCTTTTTGTGAAAGTCCAATGAGGGTTTTTTTGTTTGTTTTTGTAACTGAATTAGGAGGGTGGGGACGGTGTCTTTCATTAATGCTTCCAAAAGTACACAAATAATTGAATCCAACAGAAATCTACTACTACTGCTTTGCAGCTGTCAACCTAATAAACTATATGGTTAAATTCAACTTTATCTACTACTTCAAATTTAGCCAAACTTAGATGTTGAAGTACCACCAGTAATTATCAAAAAAAAAAAAAAACAAGTACCACCAGTACTCTCTCCTTAATAAAATAAAATAAAAAACATGCATAAAATGTACTAACGACCTAGAGCTGAGGGATTCTGGGCCTTGATGTGCCTTCATTTCGGGTTGCGTCCTAAACTTAAAAACATAATCCGAAATGTTTACTTTGTAAAACTTGATGCATGCAATAGCCCCATAAAAATAATAGTAAAGTCAATCGAACGTGATTAGTCTTACTGAGTTGGCGATGTCTGATTGACTTAATTTTTTTTTACAGGGATATTCTACTTGTCAAGTTGTACAAAGTGAACGGTTCGAATCATGTTTTTGAGAACGGGACACGACACGAATGAATAGGGACGGAGCCAGAATTTTACGTTTGGGGTGGCGAAAATATATACTTATCTGGGTGATGAAAGTTTTAAAAAAATTTAGTGGTGGCGAGTCTATATAATTCCGGGATAAATTTTCTTTTTTCTATGTAATAATTATATTTTTTGAAAACTTTGTGGTGGCGGCCGCCACTACTTGTCCCCCTGACTCCATCTTCGCGGATGAAGGCAAACACAACACAACCCCTGAATCTTACGCGGTGTCATCAGTAAATAAAAAATTATACCGGAGTCTGTTTTAGTTATCATCTTTTTTCTTAAAAATAAGCGAATAAGATGATTTACTCAACGACCTTACTAATTTGATTTTTCTAAATCACCACCGGCAGGAATAAAACACTCAAGAAATAAGCTAACGGAAACCAAACAAGTTTAATTAATTTTTTGTTTTGGTTAGCTGAGTTTTTTGTTTGATTTAAGCAATCCAGTTGCTAAAATCAATCATGATTTTAGCAAATGAGTTTTTTTTTTTTTGAACATGTCAAGTCATTTCATAAGAAAAGCCATCCGGCAACGATTACATTAATAAACAGGAATGAAACCAAAACCACTAACAATTGAAAGGAGCATGGCATGAAAAAGCTTCTAAGGGCCACCAGCTCGTAGACACACATACCTAAGCAGACCCGACACCTTCGGGACGGGATAATGAATCCTATCAAACGTTAGCAGTAGAGAATCCAACAGATACCCGGCACAAACCATTGAACAATAATGCGTGAATGTAATCAACAACAAAGAACAAGAAATAAAATAGAAAAAAAAAAACAGCTAAATGAAACCCAACAAAACTACGCTGCCACACTGATTCTATCCACTGAGTCATCTAACTGAGTCACACCACTGAGTCACCGAGTATAGCTGAGTTCGCAATCCAGCCGCTTCCCCGGAAAAAGTTCAAGCTCCATGGCCGGCCGCTTCCCCGCAAACCACTCGAGTTTCAACCCCACGTCAGATCTACCATAAAAAGCCCCAAGACAGATGGCGGAAAAGGTTCAGAGAAGGGAGAGCAGTGAGGGTTGGTGGGTATGGAGATTCAGAGAAGGGAGAGTCATGAGGGTTGGCGGCAGTTGGTGGGTATGGAGAGACGGTGGTATAGGTGGTGGCTGGAGGGGGAAAGCCGGTGGCTGCAAGTGATAGGCTGACGGGATGGTGAAACACTGGTGGCCGGGGAAAGGAAGCTAGGCGCGGGGGGGTGCGAGGGCGGCAACCCCACCCCCAAAGACTGATCGAAAAGAAAAGGGAGGAGAGGAAAGAGAAGGATGGAGAGATCTGTGGTGTGAAGAATGGAGAAGAGGTGTGGTGGCTAAGATGGAGAAGAAACCCTAGGGATAGGAAAAGAGACTAGGCTCCTAGAGAGAGGAGACCCGACTCCTAGCAAATGAGTTCACCAGGTGCTAAAATCATGATTGATTTTAGCTAAAAGAGACCATGATTTTAGCACCTGGTAAACTCATTTGCTAAAATCAAACGGAAAACTTAGAATTAATAACCTAACAAACCATATGGAGCCTGGGACTTGGTGAAATATAGTTGTGTCCGCTGACTCAATTATTTGGTAGTGGGTATCACAAGTATAGAATTACCATAGGGATGGTGAGACTCTTGCAAGTTAATCTCAACCGGTAATTCAGGGGCAGAGCTAGAAATTTTGGTTGGTGGGGTCAAAAATTTAATCTATGTGTATGATATTTTATCTATTTACTAATCCAAATTATTATTAAATTATGCAACATTTTGTAGAAATAAGTATAAATTTAATGCAAAGTGGGAAGTAACGTTGCTTAGATTCCATCAATGTATCCTTGTTTGTTTATTTAAAGGAGAAAAGAAGGTATGCAATTAATATACTTCTCTTTCCAAAGTGTATTTTAATTTATTGATCATTATGTTGGATTACTTAAGTGCTACTCCAAGAAAAGGAAGCATGGCTGGCTACTGATAACACCAAAAAACTCTTTCATAAAGATGGATTTGCATCTTATTTCTGAACCGGAGGTGTTGTGTGGCACCATGCTATGGACGGTGTTTTGCGCATCCAGGCGGTCGATTATTCAGATGGACGACTCAGATTTCATCTCAGCTCTTTGCATCTGAGCCGTTCATTGCCGCGCACGATAAGATGAAATTTGGGACATCCATTTGAGCAATGGACAGCCCAGATGCGCACATCATCCCGGATTCGGAAATAAGTAGTACAAAAATCCAATATGTACAACTGCACAAAAATCCAATATGTACAACTGCAGACTCTAAGGGTTGGCACAATGATAGCAACATGGCAATCAGAATTCAGAAGACTCTAGGGTCCGACTCTCATTCTCTTGCAATCAAATCATATGTTGGATCAATTCATTAGAAACTTTATCGTGACTTTAGTTGGATCCGTTTAATGGACAGTGGGATTAATCTTCGAAATTAATCGGTCTATCTAGTAGGATACTAAGTTTGCAAAAATTGTCACACACAAGAAATTGATTAAAGGAGGTTCTCTAGCTAGTACAATTACTCATATATATCGAGATTATGGTTCCTAAAAAGAGACTTGCCTGTAAAAGCACAAGTCCGAAAAACTTTTGTGCTGCTAAGAAACTAATGAGACAATCTCAAACCCATTTATTCACCGAAGCCATGACCCCATGACTGCAAATGAATCAAGCATAACTCGATAATAAACGAGGTAGCCTAACTCGAGCTCGATTAAATTTTGGTGTCCGAAGGGGCCAAACCCTTTAGGCCATACCTAGAGTATACTTTCCCACTAGGTTTCTTCCAGCTTTCCTATGTGGGACTCAAGTTTAATGACCTATTCCCAAATGACCTACTTTGGTGTCAAGTATCATATATTCACTCCATAAATCACAAAGTATTTACATCAAGGTAATCCTCTAATTATGTAAAGTGAACAGCTCTCACTCTTTGAACTGACCCATAAGTATGTGTAGGGCCCATCACAATTTTGCTTCAACGTAAGCAAAACACCTTGACTTCGACATTCATTTTTGCAACAATTAACGATATCACATGAGATTGGTTACATGAGAAGATGTTAATTCATTATGGATCGTCAAATCAAATTGTACTGAGATCCAATTAAACGTTATACACGACAACACATGGGAGATTAATTTATAGCTAGTCACATATCAGGAATTGATTTGTTGCTTAGGTCGGTGATTTTATTCTAGATGAGTTTGTACATATTTTTCCTTACAACAGTATCTGTTGAATTTGGAAGATTGATGTTAACAACAAGCAATATATTTGTATTTCACAAACAAAATAGTGGTTGATAAGAGTCATCAAAATGGAGGGTCCAAAACATATCAAATCAAGTCCCAAGAATGGACCAATTAATGGTTAATTAATTGGTTTTGAAACTTGAACAAAACATGTATCATGAATTTCTGATGTGTCACACAAGAACCACTATTGTTTTGGATTAGGTTGAACACCCATCAATTCATATGCTACTGTTAACTATATGTCCAAAATGTGGGGTCCAGGCTTGCAAGCCAAATTATTTGAATGGTTCAAACTTCTATCATTATTAGATAGTGGAAATAATGAACAACTGGAACTGTCTAATCTATCAACCATCTCCTTAACTTTTGCAATGATTTCATTAATTTTAGAATACTTTTGACCACCTTTGTCAACTAACTAAACCTCTTTTTACTTGCCTAATTTCATGTGGCATAGTATATATCATGGTGTTTGTGGGCCATGGTAATATAAATATGACTAATTACTCATGGGTTACAACTGTTATGTTGATGGTGACCCATAGTTCTGCTTCAATCATACGTTGCTGGCCGGTCCTGAGTTAAAGATCGAGGTGCCGGTTGTGATCCCAGTTGTCCCACATCGACAGGTGAGGGAAAATGTAATTGATATATAAGGAAATCCAAACAGTTATTGTATAACTTGATGTTAACCTTTTGAACTATGTCGTTAGGCTAAGGATAATTAAAGCACGTTAGCTGGCGTGGATTGTCACACGGGTATTTTTGGTATTCCAAAATTTCCCCAGTTTTGGAATCTATTTTATTTTTTGTTTCCATTGAAAAAGTTCGAAACATAAATTGACTAATTTTGTTACAGTTACTTTTTGAGAATTTAGCTTTTCAATGTTAAATATGACTAATTATTCATGGGTTACAACTCATGTTATATGGATGGTGACTTATATATAGTTCCTCTCCAATCATACCATATGGATAATTCAATTGACATCATCATTTTAAGCAATACTCAATCTGGATTATTAGGCTTGTGATAAATCCAAACCCTCATTTTAATAATCGAAATCAAAACTATTTGTTTTGATAACTGCGAATCGAAAAAGTAATTTAATTTGTGGGTCTATTTGAATCGATCATGAAATATGTATATGTATCTCTATATGTATATGTATCTCTACTAGAACCCTCATGAGGTTCTGCCTATTGGCAAATGCAATATGATTTGGTTTAGTACGTCAAATTTTCTAGCTTTAACGATACGTTTAATTAACCCGCTTGTTATCTTCAAGTATCTGGATCAGTTTCATCAATCGTCGATCATGTAACTAGGATTTTTTTTAGGAAGCTGTTTCGTGGGGGTGGCTAGCTCAAGGGCTTTTTTATAATTGGACCAGCTTATACCGTCCTCAACTAATCTCATGGGGTTAAATGAACGACCAAATAAACCTAGCCCAGATTAGGTAAATTTATTATATAACTTGGAACAGAACGTTCATTATATTGAGGGTATTGCTATCCGATGCTCATAAGAAGGTGAATTCGTGAATACGTTTTTATACTACTGACAAATAAATTTGAATTTCATTACACATTTTACGGATATCACCCCTTTAAGGGTTGTACTCAGCATTTTTCTTACAGTACTTCATATATTTACTTTTGTTGTTTTCTTTTGCAATTATGCAAAACACTAAATTATTTTTTTCAAAGACAGTTTGACGAATAGACAAAGTAGTAGTTGGGTAGGCAACATCTCTCTCTCTCTCTCTCTCTCTCTCTCTCTCTCTAAACAATGGCCGTCCTTGCCTTGGTGTTTGGTGAAAGTCGGTTGGAGGATGACAGTTGTGAATTACTTAAAACAAGAATCGTGGAAAATATTGATCTAGATGCATATTTTATACTACTATAATAATACATATATGCTGGAGTAATATTTTACAGTGTATGCTGTGCTATTATATTATGTAAAAATCGAGGTCACATCTAACCTTAAACATTCGATTTTTTTATAAAATTAATACTAAGACTAAAGAGGGTCATCACTGTCTACTATAACGTCATGTGTTGATCCATAGTATTATGCTCTTCATGTGCATATTAGAATAATTGGAGTAGCCAACAAAAGATAAATACTAGATTTATTCAGATTAAGGAAACGAGTTGGTAATTTGTTTTAAACTACATTAGAAAAAAGAGAGAGTACGAAAATGCTAATCACACTCTTGGGGCGGTGGATAATGTGTGAAAAGTGTATCTATATCTAAAAGAACATGCAATTCGATATTCGTGAGATGCATATTGATATACGAACTTGTTTGACGTTATTTGCATATAATTCTCTGTCTAGTGAGAGGTATTTAGCAACACTCATTCAGAGCCAACTCTGAGTTTTGGAGGCTTAAAGCGAAAATCAAAAGGAGGCGTTTTTACAAAATCTCAATGAACAAAATGTAAGTAGGTAAATTACACTTCTAAAAATAAAAACTATTGTAGTCTTTATCAATAAGAAATAACCCTAAAATAATAACAAAACATTCCAAGATTTCAAACTCATCACTTAATTATCACTAATTAATCCAAAATTAAAAAAGAATACCCGAACCTTACAAGATATCAAAACCATCATCTAAATATCAATCTTCTTGTAGTTTTAGCAACAAAAGTACTAATTATAGCTAAACAATCAATCTTATCCATCACCTCATGTTCAATAGATAAAATGTAGAGTCCATTCAACATTTCTTGTAACATAATTGACCAAAGGTAAGACTAATCAACTTCAACTTCGAAAATTTATGTTCTCCAGTAGTAACTGTAACGGGAATAGTTAATAGTACTCTATAAGCAATCCATGTATAATGTATTTGGAAGATAACTTTTCATCCATTTCAAATGTTTTTTCTCGGGTGGCTTTTGTCTTTCTTGGGATTGGTTCTCCGGTGACTTTTGCTAGTGTACCTGAGATTCTTTTAATTTTTGTATCTTTTTCAAATGTCAATAAAATCTCTTTAATTTGCCGATAGAAAAAGAAAAAGAAAATAGCGGAGCAAGTCATATGCAAGTTGCCCATTAAAAAAGAAAAAAGAAAATGTCATGGAAGTTAAGTAAATACAGTTTGGCAATATTTTTCATGGCTTGATAGGAGATTATAGTTAAGAATTTAGTCGAGGTGCGCTCAAGTTTACCCGGACATTTGGATATCAAAAAAAAAATAATTAAGAAACACAATTTTTAGGAGAAATAACACTTACCTTCCCTAAGGTATGAGTTTAATACAAAGTCTCCTCTCCAATTAAAATTGGTCAGAATATTTGGTTATCCTTCTTCCTCAAAACCCGTTGAAAAATTATCTATACTTTTCTTTAAAAAATATACTCCCTCCGTCTGGATTTATAGAAGAGACAATCTCATCTTCAAAAGAATCTGATAGGAAGATAGATTTGTGAATTGCTGTCACGTCTCGATAACCATAACCACTCATATAAAACTTTCCTGCAAGCCTTGGTGTTATCACCACCCCTATATTGTTAGTCCATTTTTTTAAATTCGTGCCATTTTTTATTGTTTATATCTCTCAAAATATTTTTCATGATTTTGCAAATTATATATTTTTGAACTAATTAAGATCTATCAAATAAGATTCATATTGCATATTATTTGAAAAACACATTGACAAATATAAGCAATAAAAAAATTACACGAACTTCAAAAAGGGAGTAACAAATCCGGACGGAGGCGGTATAATATTTTTATGCTTCCTGCCAAAGCGTTAGCAAATTGACGAATTTTTTACACGTGATTTTACAATAATAAAGAAAAACTAATAGGATTTTAAGTTACATCAAATGCATTTAAAAAAAAATCAAAGAGTTGAGTAGCACATTCAGATATTCAACGCATCTATCTTGAAAATTAATGTCAAATTTTGAAAAGTTCATTTCCATCTTGGAAAAATTTTGAATGGTAAAAAAATTTAATTCCATCAAAACAAATGTTGTTAGCGTGCATGTGGTGTACGCGTTTCATATTCAGTGAGATATTTATTTAATGGGAGGTGGAGGGGGTAGGGGAGGAAGAGGTAATTTATTTAATGGGGAGATGCACAAGGGGAGGAAATTGCATACGGACCTTCCTTTGCCTAACTACTCCTCAGTCCTCCCAATGCTGCTAAGATCGATCCATACAGATATACTAATGATCTGTCAAAAGCGGGAATCAAGGGATATGTGGGGTTGTCTCTACGTATATATATCTATCTTGTTCAGTTCATTTCAACATCATCCCCACTTGCATCAGCTACCGAATCCCCATGCATTTGGCTGTGTTGTCTTCTTTGGGAACCCCAAACCTATCAGAAAAAAAATAGTACTAATCCTACCTACCCTATAATAAAAGGTAGGTCGATATATATATATATATGTATAGTAATAATATGTATAGTGCTGCTCACATGACAATCAGAGCTGTCAGGAAGTTTTTTCGGTTTAAAGTTCGTCTCTCACTTTGAGGACCATTTTAGGTACTTAATTACTACTCCCTCCGTCCCTTTTTAAATGACCACTTTCACTTTTTGACTTTATTTTTAAATTGTCTATAACTTTCAATCTATAATATATTATGTACTTTTGAAAAAATTGTATTTTAGAACTCATTGATTTCTATAAAACAAGATCCATATTGCATATTTTATGTAATATATATTGAAAATTATAAACAACTTTCGAATCCAGCTGGAATAGTAACATCATCACTTAAATAGGGACAGAGGGAGTACTGGATAAAGATATGGGTACAGAGGTTTTGGGACAGAAATTGTACCGATCGCACACGGGGACCCACTTTTGGGTCCCACAAGAGTGATCCAAACCGTTCATTGTTCTTAAAACATTTTTCCGAGGGGCCCCATAAAATTTCAGGTCAATCGGACGGTTGGAAGTGCTCCAACCAAAGTCCCACCGTTCCAACCAAAAAATAATTTCGTTCAATTATTATTGGATTGAACTATTTCTAAAAAATTAATCTTCCAGCAGGACAGATAGTAAATGATCCTGATAATGATTCTAGAATTGGAATTGAACTCAATAATTATTTGGAGGGATACAAAGGAAATAATTATTTGGGCCACGCAGGCTTTGGGGCTTTTCCTTCGTCGTAAAAAAAAAAAAAATTAAAAAAAAAGGAGAGCCCAAATCGAATTTCGTAAATCTTTTCATGAATATTATTTAAAAAATTGCACTTAAACTTGTTCAATTAGTGAGGTGCCCACAAATTATATTCATAACCTACTGTCGGAACTATATTACACTGTAGAAGGCGTGATATCAGTACTGATCTTATCAATATTTGTCCCCACCGTAAGGTACTTCAGCATATCTTTAATAAATCAGAAGAAGTGCCCACATTTTAATTGTATTCTCTCAAGCTCCTTCCATCGCAGATAAAAAATAAAAAATAAAAAAGTTACTCCTGTCATAAAAAATTCATAAGAAAAGTTTATAATAGGACTAAAAAAATAGAAAAAAAAGCGTAAAATACTATGTTGATCATACATGTGCAAATGAATATTTTCTCTATTCAAAACAAAGCAGTAATGCGTTAGAGCTGGCAACAAACGGATGACGTCGCCCTTGCCTTTTTATACTTCTACTACCATTGACTGTTCAATTATAGACACACGGCAAATAATTAAAAAACATGATAATGTTGTGGGGGTCGGCCTTGTTTTTCAGTAGATTTTATGAGATAAAATCTAGTTTTAACAAAATTTAAGATCTCTAACGAATTTTAGCTAAACTAGATTAAATATCTCACAAAATTACTTGGAAAACACTTTTATCAAACCTATATTTTATCCATTGAAAAAATTATCACATCTCCAAACAAAACTGGATTTTGGTTATCACTTTGTGCTCAGAAAGTAGGAGTACTTCTTTTAAGTGAAAAAACAATAGAGAGAGAGAGAGAGAGAGAGAGAGAGTATTAGACTGACCTGAAGTGAATTTTGGTGAGATTCTTCAAAAAGGTTTATGAATTTTTTCGAAGGAAATGCACTTGTCTGAACCTAAAGGGACCTGCCTGCAGTTGTGAAAAACTTCAAGGTAGATTAGAGCAAGAACAACAGCCACTGTAAAATGCAAATTTGGGCAAAATAGAGAAGAAAACCCCCAAATTCCTTCTCCAGCAGATTGGGTATATCATTGTTGACCATGCATATGTGTACAGCACCTATCTACTTCTACCGAAGCACTGTTCACCAGTCATCCCATTTTTTTTTATATTTGTTTCTCTCTCTCTCTCTCTCTCTCCCCCTACAACCACAGCCAGTCCTAACGGTGAAGAGAACGATCAACAGTGATGGAGGTTCCAATCGACGACGAAGTTGCAGGATCGACGGCGATGGGACTTTAGATCAACGGCGAAGGGACGGGACGGGGGATTTTAGATCTACGGCAATGGAGCTTTGGATCGACGGGACCAAAATCAACGGCAGTGAGAGCTTCGACGGCGATGAGAGCTTCGACGGAGATATGAGAGCTTGGATGGATTTGGATCGACGGGAAAAAGATTGACAGCGAGGGAGCCGGATGGAGATTATACAGGTGTATATATATGTGTATGTGTGTATATTATGCTATTTTAAATAAAGAAAAAATAATATTTTAATAAAAATAGGTAAAATAGGTAGTATTATTGGAGTGTTGATAGTAACATACTCCCTTCGTCCCAATTTAAATGCTCCCTACGGTTATGCGTGTTTTTTTAAAACTCTTATAGTTTTCATTCTATAATGTATTTTATATGCAATATGAATCTTATTTGATAGATCTCAATTAGTTCTATTAGACAAAAAATTTAAAAACTTTGAAAACCTTACCAATAAAAAGATATAGACGTTTGAAAATGACACGAATATACGTAGGGAGCATTTAAAATGGGACGGAGGGAGTAGTAGCTATATATGTATTCTACACTGCGTTCTTTTTGCCAAAATTTTACCGAAGCGGTTGTTTTTGCTCTTAGAGCAACTGCAGCAGGTTGGGCAAACCCTCCTTTCTCGGCAGAATAGAGAAGAAGAAGAAGAAGAAAATGGAGGTCCAGCAGGTTGGGTAAATCACTGTGCCCCATCCATATTTGAACAGTACCTAGGTAAAAATACCGTGGTACTGTTCATCGCCATCCCATATTTTATTATTTCTCTCTCTCTCTCTCTCTTCCTCGGCAGCCACAAGCCTAGGAGCAACGATGAAGCTTCCGACGGAATCGAAACCCTAAATAGCCGGCGACCATCAACGGTAACGATTGGAAACGATAACGATCGGAAGAGGTAACGATCGGAAAACCTAAATCGCGTGATTCGAGGTTGTAGCTTCCGACGGGATTTCGACCGGATGTAGGCAAAGATCGACGACGATGCAGGCGAGGATGGACGGCGATGGGACTTGATGACGGCGGCGAGGTAAGGGATGATTTACATTCGAATGTGTATTCAAATTTTTTTGAATTAATGAAGACGATGAACAGTCGCGTGTATATATATATATATACGGAAAACTTCACATCCACACCTCCCGGAAATAAGAAAAAATTGATTTTTTTTGTGTTGCAATTTTTTTTTGGAAAATCCGATCCGTCCAATGTGTTCAGAAGGTGTTTTCAAGGGTCCACACAGAAAATCTTCAAAAAAAATACCGGGAAGGGTTTGATCCAAGCAGTTTTCGCAAAAACTGTATTTATATATTTTTGCGAAAACTGCTTGGATCAAGCCCTTCCCGGTATTTTTTTTGAAGATTTTCCGCGAGGACCCTAGAAAACACCTTTTGAACACATTGGACGGATCGGATCGTCAAAAAAAAATTTGGATCAAAAGTCCGGATAAGAAGTGGAACCTATATATATATATATATATATTATTTTAATGAGAGGTAAGGTAAAATGGATAGATTGTTAGAGTGTTGATGGTGACAGGGTAGCTACATACACTGTACACTAGGTATTTTGGCCAAATTTTTGGCTTAGCTGCTGCTGTTGCTCTTAGTGACATATTGTTTGCCATGCTGTCATAATAAAGAAGATCTTTCAAATATATTACTGGGGTCTACTTCAACAGACCAGTTGATGTGGCGGTTAATATAGAAAAATGGGAACCCGACAGAACTAGTTGGACGCCTAGCCTTTGTCCGGAGGTAGCAGCAGTTCATGAACCCACGTGGCTCCACTTGGAGTCCACCACGTATTGGGTCGGTGTAACTTCACAAGCAGTTTCGGCCAAGTATATAGTACCACACCATATTTCTCACGTGCTCTAAACATTGTGGCCTCATCTCCATCTCACAATAATAGAGGCGGCTCTAAGAAGAGCCGAGGCCCGAGGGTGGTCACTCGAACACCCTGAAAAAATAATTTTTTTAGAAATACATGTAAAAATTTATTTATTTTTTAATTTTTTTCATTTCGAACACTCTAACCAAAATATTTGAACACTCTACCAAAAATGTTTGAACACATTACCCAAAAATTTGAACACCCAATCTTAATGACGGAATTCACCGTGCACTATTTGATGCTCCATTAGAGAATGGTATAAATTGGATATTTGAGAATTTGGGTGTTTCTTTGTCTCAACACATTTAGCTCAAAGAGATAAGAACACTTTTAACTATCTCTCTTTAGGCCCACCAGTTTTTCAAAAGATTTTAGCACCCAGTTGCTAAAATCTTGATATTTCAAATCAAAAAATGAAGTAGTTCCGTGTATCGTTTTTCGATTTTTTTTGCACCAAATTAAAGTACACGAGGAGTAATTTAATTTGGAGCGAAAAAAATCGAAAAACGATACACGGAACTACTTCATTTTTTGATTTGAAATATCATGATTTTTGCAACTGGGTGCTAAAATCTTTTGAAAAACTGGGCCTTAATCTATTTATACTTATTCCAAGTGATTACTCATTACATTATAAAATATAGATCAATAATTTAATATATGCGCGCTATCTTTTTTTGTGAAACACTTTAATATATATGCATAGAGAGTATATAAACACAATAGATTTGGATTATTACATAGGCCATTCATAGGTTTGATTCTTTTTTAATTTTTGTTTGGTAGTTGGAACCATGGACATATTTGTGATAAGAAAATCAAGAATGGTGCAAGAGTCATTTCCTATTGAAACTTTTTTTATGATAGCAACCCCTAAAACTCGTCGAAGCGAAGCCATATTGACTTGGAATTGTTTTTTCGGTAGCATTGTTGTATTAGTAAATTTTTATTTTTATTTATTTATGTACAGTTATGATTTCTAGAGAATATTGGCTTTGCCCGGTTTATGTGTGTGGCGCGGCGTAAATAGACCCTGGGATTAGTGCGCGCAGGATAGTCCGGACCACCCAGTTATATAAGAAATGATTTCTAGAGGACCATAGTAGAGTTTTTGAATACCCTCAAGAGAATTCGTGGAGCCGCCACTGGCTCACTACACAATAATCTACTTTGTTTTTTAATTTGTTTTAATTACTAGTTTTGCATCAATTTCTGTAAATCAAATTATTGATTCGTCTTGAAAATTAGAAAAGTAACAGAGAAAAAAACCAAAATATACTTCAATAAGTAAAAAATTACCCTTCTTCTACTTTTTATTGCAAAATTAGGCCATGTGCCACTAACTTGTTTTTTGGTTTTTTGGTGTTTTTTTTTATTTTTATCTTTAGTTTTACAAAAAAACCAACTAGTTCCACTACTAGTTTTTTAGCTTTTTGTTTTTTTGAGTTGTGTTACCAAATTACAAAGCTACCCTTGTACCCAAAGGATAAGGGGTTTGAAGGGGGGCAGATTCGTAATTTTACATGATTAAAGTGGTTTGGTTTTTTTAGGTTAGTGGAATTAAGTGGTTTTTTTGTTATTTTTTGTGGGATTTTTTTTAGTGGAATGGGGTAGTTTTTTAGTTAAAACAAAACTAGTTTGTTTTTAGTGTCACACCTTGCCATTTGAAGAAATTTTTCTTTGAAACAAAAATGAAATGAGGCTTATTTTGGCTTAAAAAGTTAAGCATGCTTTTTTTTTTTTGACTTATTATGGGGAAAAGCAAAAAGTTTTTTTTATATTTATTTTAGCCTAAAATGTTGTAGGAGTTACTTATTAGCCCAAAACAAATGACTTTTTGAAACTCAAAAAAATAAAAAGTATGCTTAACTTTTTACGCCGAAATAAGCCTGAGAATCATACTATACAAACTAACAGCTAAATAACCTTCCAATCTAGAAACTTTTTGCTAAAAGCATGTAAACAGGTTACAATAACTTTCCAATCTAGAAATTTATGGTGAATTTCCCGTTTGCTAAAAGCATTTTTAGCACCCCAGCTCTTTTTTACCAAAAGCATTAAGGTGATTTTAACAAGATTTGTTTTTCATCTTAGAGTGAATTTTCCAAAATAAATAACCTGTGAAAGTACATGTTTTTTAGCCAACCTGTTTTTAAAAATAGCCCCAAAATTGAGGTACATGAGAAACATGACACGTCTCGAAATCCGTAATTTTTTTTTATAAAACTTTTATCCTGTTTTAGTCCGTTTAGCAACGAGTATTAAAACCTGGACATCAGTGGCTTTTATTAAAGTTTAAGTCAATGTAATAATGGCCTCCATTTGATTGAAGTCCAATAAAAAAATCGATTTTTTGGGCTCGATAAATGGAAGGTATCTCCTAAATGGTCCCCTATTTTTTAGGTGGAATTTTGAACTTTAGAAGCTCAATTAAAGTGGCCTATTGCCAGCATGCGTCTGAGTCTGCTATGTAGGTGGGAATTAATGTAAGCTGCTAGCTTTTGTCAAAGAAAATCAGAAATTAATTGCCACACTCCTCTCTTTATACTATTTTTGTAATTTGATATGTTGCCTTCATTCATGATAATAAACTTATAAAAAATGATACAGACACACCCTTTTCAGTCACACTCTACCAAACCTATACCATTGCCTTTCCATTGTAAAAAAGATCTTTCTAGTATCAGCTCAATGGACTGTCACAAAGAACACTCTTTAACTAGTAAGAATGTTTGCACTCTCCAGTAAGAATACACTCTTACCGGTCACTAAGAACGCAAACACTTTTACCTGTGAGAACACTCTTACTGGTCAAAGAGTGTTCTTAGTGACAGTCCATTGGGCTGATTTTAAGACTTTCCTCGTAAAAGTGGGATCCGGGGATCCTGTAGTGCGGTGTTGCACTACGACCCCGTAGTGCGGCACACGAGCCATTGATCTCGGCACTGAATGACTCGGATTTCATCTCGGCGATGAACGGCTCGGATCCTGCAAGTGCCAAGATGAAATCTAAGCCGTTGATTGCGTGATCAACGGCTCAAATGACACACTACAACCCTGTAGTGCAACACCGCACTATAGGATGTCATGTTCGGTAAAAATGTGACCATACGGAAGGTCAACATCAAAAATTTACATTCAGCAGGGACCAAAAAAAGGGTCCAAATTTATAAATGAGGTATGAAAAAATCACTATCCAATATTTTAAATCATGTACGTACAACAAAGAAAAAGTCCATAGCAGGTTGAAGAATGATAGACTTTTATCCTACATTACTTAACTAGTCACACAAAATTGATTAATCTAAATTCTAATATAGATGTTACACTACCAATTGTCAATTGATTTTAAGTTGAACCCTAACCTACAAGAAATTTTACATAGTAACAGAGCTAGGTCTTGATTTGCGTCACCTCATGTGATCAAATCTCTGTTGGGTCCAGTTTTCTTACCTTTTCAATTCATGCATCTCTACATTCTAGCGGGCTACACGTGAGCGAAAGTAATAAACTTTATTCCTCATCACTTAACTAAATCTAGAGACTACTACACTCATCGCCAATTAATGGGAGTGGGGGGCTTGTAGTGACTACAGGTGTAGTGAGTGAATCTCGGCCGTTAAAAGTGTTTTGAACGGTCCGGATCTAAAATAGTGAATAATGTAATTGTTTGCGCGAAAAATTCAATTAAGATCTGGACCGCCCAAAATTAGAATGAACGACTGAGATTCTCACTACACATCCTGTAGTGAGTTGCTCACTACAGGCTCCCCGGTTCCAATTAATTGGATGTTAATTAGATTGGACCTCTTCAAGAAATCTTATTGCAAGTTATAGTTGTTGTAATGTAAAAGACATAAAGGGGTCTATGTATACTTTCAGCTTATTTTTTTCGCCATTTGTATAGCAGCTTGAATTTACCTCTCCAAAATTAGATCCTGTAGTGCTTGGCAAATACCAAGTAATGGGGTTGTTTCCATAGTCGAGAAATAGATTCTAGATTTCAATAATTGATTTTGAATTCGATTATGGATTTTGAATTTTAGTAAAAACGGATAAGTTAAATATAATAGTTGTGAAATTTAAGCGGTGACGAAGCTAATAGTGTTGGCTACAAAGTTGAAAATTAACTTTTAGTAAATAACTAAGAATCTAAACTTTGATATCAAAGTCACTCTAAAATCAGTTTTTTAAGGGGAATACTACGGTACACACCCCTTTTTAAATGCATATGGTATCTAAACTTTGCATAACAAACCACTAAAATAACTAGTTATGCTAAGAAACTAAGAGGCATAACCAATTATGCCCCTAGGTTGACCTATGTTTTATATAATGTGTAATAAGCACCCTTAACCCCTAAACGGCATAACCTTGAACCACTACGAGGCATAACCGAACCACTAAGTGGCATGACCTTGAACTACTAAGAGGCATAACCATTACGCCATATAGGGGGTGTGTACCGTAGCATTTCCCGTTTTTTAAAATCTAATATCAGGTTGTTTTCAACTTTGAAGCATTTTTAGAATATAAATTTTATTGATATGAGTTTTCTAGAGGTTTTTGGATCCCCACATGCTCGTTCGATTATCAGAATTTTTCACTTTTACACTTTGTCAAGAAAATTGGCAGTTGGCACGGTAAAAACTATGTTGATTGGATATAATTTTGAATGTTTGATATGTTTTCATCACACATTTAGTTTGAAAAAATATGAACTTCAATCAACCGCTATAATATTTTTGAAATTCCCTTCTTCTTTTTTAAATGTGTCATAGGCTGCCGCCTCCCTCTGCCTCAACCTAGCCCTTTGCTAGCCGTGCCCCCAACCTCCATCCTCTGCCTCCATTTCCAGCAACCTCTCCTTTCCCCTTTCCACTATCCTCCTCCATATCCATTATTAGCCAGCATCCGTCTCCCGCCTCCCCCTCCACCTCCACCTCCCCTCCCGCCTCTATCACTACAAAAAAAAAAACTACCTATGGCGACGAAATGTGGTGAGAAAATTTAAATTTCCTCGTCAAATGGGTCTTTATAGAGAGGAAATCGATTTCGTCGGCAAAGAGTACTCTATGTCGACGAAATTATATTTCCTCGCCAAAAAGCAAAGATTTGGCGAGGAAATGAATATTTCCTTGCTAAAGGACACTCATTTGGCGACGAAATTAACTTTCCTCGCCAAAAAGCTAAGATTGGATTCCTTTCCTGTGGTTTGAATTACATTTTCTGAAAAAGGGTTATTGCCGAAAAATTATCTTTCCTCGCAAAAAGATAAGATTGGCTAAAAATGAATATTTCCTCGCTAAAGGGCACCCATTTGGCGACGAAATTATCTTTTCTCGCCAAAAAGCTAAGATTGGCGACAAAATTATTTTTCCTCGTCAAAAAACAAAAATCTAATATTTGATTCCTTCCTGTGGTTTGAATTAGAAAAAAATATAAAAGAGTTAAAGAAAAATATTAAATTGTCACAAATGTTAAATTACCAAAAAAAAAATATTAAATTAGAAAGGTATAGAGACTTATAAAAGGGTATAGAAAAATATTAAATTATAAAAATAAAAACTTCATTAAAAGCAAATAACATTAAAAAATTTAAGAAACAAGTTTAAAGGAACACTACAAAGAGACTAAAATGAGACAAAAAGATTTTTTAAAAAAAATTATTGAGGTGAAAAGAACTACAAAAGGTTTAGGGAAAATTTCAAAAAACCCCCTGAACTTTACACTCAATGTCTCAAAACCCCCTGAACTTAACTAAACTTCAATCGCACACCCAAACTTTCACTCCGTTAATCAATTTACCCCCCACCGTCCAAATCCGTCAACTTGCTAACGAAAATTGCTGACTTGGACTGTTTTTCCGTTATGTTGGGATGAGATGGCTCATGTTGGGCCTCAACCTTAACTTAATGGAAAAAAACAAAGGAAAAAAAAAAAGATAGCACTCGCCTCTGATCTCGTTTAGATTGAGCTCAAAAATTCCACCGTAGAGAAAAACACGTCTTCTTCAGATGCCACGATAGCATTTGCTTGATTTTTCCGGTGGCCTAGTCGGCAAGGGTCTAAGCTCCGGTTTCTTTGCCAGCCTCTTGAACCGGAGCGAAGAAGGGGCTATCGCCACTTTGTTTGTGAGGCAAAACGGTT
This sequence comes from Vaccinium myrtillus, assembly GCA_016920895.1. NCBI lineage: Eukaryota > Viridiplantae > Streptophyta > Magnoliopsida > Ericales > Ericaceae > Vaccinium > Vaccinium myrtillus. The sequence goes on from CM029274.1 coordinate 24,502,908, forward strand.
TAAGTTGTGAAATTGTGAAGCCACCTCCGTTTGAGATAAGTCAAGAACTTGGCATGATCCAAAATGCAACATTGTCCCACTCCTGATAAGCGTTTAATCCTACCTTCCTCTAACACCCTTGGTTTTGGTTGTTTTGGATCAATTGGTTAAAAATTCGGGGAAAGACATTCGCCAATGGGACTAGTTTCGTTGTAACTACAGATGCCAAAATTCCCACAATACCCGAAAACTAGACACTGGTCACCACAAACGCCATCTCTCTCGTGTTGTTTTCACTTCCCCGATCCGAACTATAAATCCTCAAATTCCATCACCAATCCATTCTCGAAACAAACACATCATTCCTTCAAGATAATTACTACGACACTCGAGACAAACGGATCAAACAATGATAATATTCCAATTGATTGAATCCCTAAACTTCTGATGTTAAATTTGTGGTAAATGACGAATTTAATCCGAATTCCAAAACACGATCGAGTTATTCCAATTAAGGGTTAGGTTTCCAAACAAATGGAAGAAGATGAAAAGAGTACAACCTTGAACTTCAACCTGAAGATGATGGAATTGTCAACCCTCTTCCTCGATGATTTTGTGTTCGTTGAGCCCTGAAAATTGCAAAGTTCATCGATGGAATTGTCAATTAATCTTATGGGCTATTTCGATTTTGATCTTTCCCGGCCTGGAAGGTGAGGTGAGGAGGAGAGAGATTCTGGTGAGGGTTGCCTAGAGAGAGAGAGAGAGAGAGAGAGAGAAGAGAGAGAGAGAGAGAGAGGAGATGGGAGAGGAAGAAGAAGATACAACATTTTCTTTTTATCTTTTTTTTTTCCTTTGTTTTTTTCCATTAAGTTAAGGTCTATAATACCAACATGAGCCATCTCATCAACTTTAACAACAACATAACGGAAAAACATTACATGTCAAGTTCATTTCCACAATTTTCGTTAGAACTGACGGATTTGGAAAAAGAAGTACAGCAAATAAATTGATTAACGAGTGAAAGTTTGGGTGTGCGATTGAAGTTTAGTTAAGTTTACAATTTTTGAGACATTTTGAGTGTAAAAACCAAAAAAATTTTGAAATTTTCCCAAAGGTTTATATATGAAAAGTTGTACCATTTTGCATTGAAAGGGAAGTTGGTGTGGTGGATGGGTCGTCATTGCTAGAAGAGGTCGATAGTTTAAAATCCATTCCTAAAAAGGCTGGACCAGAGGTGGAGAAAGAGACGAGAATTGAATTTCCTATTTTTTTTATTTTTTTAAAAGTTTTAGCGAGGAAATCTATTTTTCCTCGCTAGAATACCTTTTGCGACGACCTTTTGGTGAGGAAACCTGGCGAGAAAAGTTTTCATCGCCAATTACTTTAGCGAGGAAATTTGGTGCTTTGGCGAGGAAACTAAATCCTCACTATAGACCTTTTTTGGTGTCGTGATCAACCACTTCTCTTTCTTCGGCAAACAATTCGTTGATTTCCGGCGCGACGGCTTTCAGCGACATCCTAAAGTTGGGGTTTATTTTAGTTTAGTTTGTTATTTTTCTGCTTTTTGGTTATTTAATTGTCTTTTTCGCTATGTTTTAAGTCAACTAGCCACCATTTTGGCTCCTTTTCCCCTCTGTGAGATTTTGTCACTCTTTTTGTGAGATTTTGTTTTGGCCCTCGGAATGATATCTTACTCGTCGTGGTCACGAGAGCTATCGCTAACTTTGCCAGCGTTTCTCTTGAACCACGAACCGACTGGCATTAGCTAGTTTCATTTGGGATGTTTTTGTGGGTGATGATCAGTGATTTCAACTGTGCTTTCTTTGGTTTGAGATGAGTTTCCATATTAGGGATCTTCTATTACCAAAATCTTGATTGGCCCTATGCTTACCTGATAAGTGTTTAGCCTACTTTTGTAGAAAGTGTATTATAGTTTAGGTTTTGGTTCATTCTTGTATTTTCTATGGAATCATTGTACTGCCTTCGGGCCTTGAATTTGAATGATATTTGAAAACCTTAGCTTGCTTAGGTTTATAGATTTTCTTTTATCTAATCTCTTAATCGATTCACCAATTAATGAAACGAAATCAAACAATCGAAGAATAGCGATTTACTACCATACACTAGAAACATTATGTGATTACAACAAACTTACTCAATTGTGTATCCTCACCATAAATCTTAAGACCAACTTGCTGAATCCACGTACATCACACCCCTGCATGATTGCCAAGTCTTGACTCCTCAAGCCTTCCAAATGAATCGCCTTTCGAACTCAACGAAAGGGCTTTGACAAAGAACTTCAGTTTGAAGATGAACAAAGAAACCCTTTGAAGATGATCTTGAATTCACAGAATTGGAAAGCCCTCACAAATTTTCAAAGTTCATGAACCCTTGCACTCAATATATTTTTTTTTTCGCAAAGAGAGAGATTGTTGGCTGCTATCGTTCATAATTTAACCTGACTGATGTAAATATATATAGCAAAAAAATTTGTTTTCGAGCATCGGTTGCTAAAGTTCAAATTAGTTAAATGAAAAACGTGACGTTGCTTGAGCAACAAAAAAAATGACTTGCTTGATAAGTTGCTTGAGCAAGTTAGAGGATCTGCAAATACTGGTACACGAATATGTGACTTGCTTGACAGGTTGTTGAGCAAGTTCTGTAATTGTTACACAAACATGTCAAACATTGTCGATCAATATGACTTTTTGTGTGGCTGATATTTACATTGATGTTTTAAAATTAATCTCTCTTATCATCAAAATGAACTGTAGATAGTTTAAAAATAAAAATAAAAAAGGCTGGACCAGAGTCCCGCAAAGGGACGAGGATCCATTTCCTTTCAAAAACTATAAAATTCTAAAAAATGTTCTTGTATAATTTTTCTCAGGGAAGAATTCAACTCTTTTGTTACTGTTGGGAGGGATTTCCGCAAGATATGAATAAAGCCACATTAGGGATAAAAATTTGTTAATGTAGGGATTCCACTGCTGCTGCAGAGGATGCAAGGCGCACGTGTGTCTCCTTTAGCTGTAGCCAAAGCACGTGACACAGCCAACCTCCGCACATGCCATAACCGTTGGAGATAAATATAACCGGAATTTCAAAATTGATGAGGTAACAGTGGTCCGTGTGCAACAGCTGTCCCTTCTTTTCATTTTTTCCCGACTGTAACAGGAAGTTCGGGCCAGCTTTCATCTGTTTAATCACCTTTCGGACTAGGGAAAAGCAGGTCATCCACCCATGATGATTGATGGAAGTAAGGATTCACAAGAAATTATTTGCTTATGGCCTTATCTCAATAATAAAAAAAACTAAGGGGGGTTCCAATAAGGATATTTTTAGAACAAACAAGTTTTTCCCTTTGCATTTTAAGTGATAATGTGAGAGAATGTTCGCTCTTAATTTTTATGGAAAAAAGTAATAAGGGTGGTACTTCATGTTTCTCTATTACTTTCCTTTTTTCTATTAGATAAAATTACTCTTGCACTTTGTAAATAAAGACAAAAAATGAGTGTCAATAGAGAAAAATGAAATACCAATATCAATTTCCATTGAAATTTTTTTTTTTTTTTTTGGAACATTTTTAAGCACTGAGTTTTTCAAATGATTTTAAGAACACACACATAAAAAATCAACCCAGATTTTAACCTAGTAACTCATTTAACTAAAATCGGGGTTAATTTTAGCAACAGTTGCTAAAATCTAACGAAAAACTCAACCATTATGTGAGGATGAAAGCCACTAACTAACCGGACTAGCTCTTATGGCTAACAGCTGTCCCCGACTTAACGGTTACAAAGCTTTAAAAAGGACTATTCCTCATACTCTCTTTTGTCGCTTTCAATTTCAACTTTTCCTTATTTTCTGTTTTTCCTACCCCATAACTCTTCCACATGATTCAAATGGACCCATCACCCAGTTTGTTTTTAGCTTTGAGCACATCTAGAAAAGCTTTTTGTTATTGTAATTCATGAACCAAGAGGAAATTCCATGTACCGAGATTTCAATTCAAAACTTTATGTGCAGAACCATGAGTGAGATCCGTGATTATAGACAACGGTCGTAAACAAGTTGAGCTCTTCATATAAATAATTTGACTTGAATCGTTAAAAAAGTGTTCCAGCCCACTCGATAAGCTTGATTGTCAATTTTTAAGATTCTTCAGAAATTGTGCAAGCTCCTATACATTCGACTCTAATAAAGTCTATGCTTGTGAATAAAATATGATAGTATTAAAATTCTATGTTTGAGAATAATTCATTAGGTCACATTATTCCTTTTGGTTATGGCTTACCTTTAATTTAAGTTATTTTTAGCTTAATTTTTGCGATCAACCTTATTAGCTATACACTTTAGCCCAAGTTTATCAAATGTTTGTCATATGAGTTGAGCTCGAACTTAGGTTACTTGAGCTCGAGCCGAACTTCATTTCGACTAGTTTTCAACGAGCCGAGGTTAAAAGGGATGTTTTCAACGAGCCGAGGTTAAAAGGGATGTGGTGTAGTACTGTGTACTCTCTGATATTTCTCTCCAATTAGATTTAATAAAGACTAGATTTGACATGGGTAATTTTACAGCTTGTGGTGGATGAGGGATTGACGACATGTGGTTCCCTAAGATTTATTTTCCTGATTTGACATGATTTTACATTGATGAAAGATGAAAACATGAAAACTATCCAAGATTTGTTTTCCATAATTTGCACATGAGGAGAAAACTATCCAAGATTTGTTTTCCATAATTTGCACATGCTTAGCTGGAAGATGATCCTTCGTAAGCTTCCTCTATCCTTCTTCTTGTACCCCTGATTTTTCCATTAAGAAGTTTAAAATTTACTATTCCATCGCACCTAATTCTCATCAAAAGTGAGTAATTTTTCTTGCTTTTCTTAAATAATAGTAAATCAACAAAGTAAATAGAACAGCAATGGTTAATTGTTCTTCAGGGTCAGAAGTGGGGACTTATCAACCCATTTAAATTTAAAAAACTTTAAAGTTTCTGAGTCTAAAAGGTCGGTTTTTTTTTTTTTTTTTATAATTTTGGTACTTTCAAAGTCTGTACTTGAGTTTAGGTTTTAGGGTTTCTTATAGTCCTTTATTTTAGGGTTTTTTAGTGTTTTAGATGACTTTCATAGCAGACTCTTTTGCGCTTTTAGGGTTTAGGCACTTTCATGTTTAGACTTTACAGTGAGGTTTAAACTTTTCAGTAAGACTTTTTTTTTGGCACTTTCCTAGAGGTACAAACTTTTTTCTTGCTTTTCTTAAATAATATTAAATCAACAAAGTAAATAAAACAGTGGCTTGTTCTAGCTTGATTGGTCTATAAGACGAACCTATGTCAAACTAGTTTTGATCGAGCATATCTCAAGAGAACTCCTCGTGGTGCAACAAATTTGCTACGGGATTGTAGTGTCCTTCGCTGAAATACTTCAAGATATCATAGATTTCGACATTTCGTCATCACGATTTTTTTTTTTCATTCATCATTTCTAATCTATTAAATTGCTCATATTACATAGTTTGCAAAGTACTTCACTTGTACGCAAAAAATCAAGTTGACAAGTTATCCATAACAAAATTATCGAGATAACGGATCATACTTATCATCAATTTTTTTACAAATATATGTTGTTTGATTATATGATTACCAATATCAGATCAATCTCGATCACCTAAACTATTCAAATCTTAATGAAGGATCCTGCCAAAACGCATTCCAATCCTTAGTTAGACAGTGCACTTTTAGGAACCCAATTCGAGCATCATAACGGAATTTTCGAATAATAAATTTTTCGAAATTACTAATATATCGATGTAAAAAATGGAATTGAGAGGAGATTTTTATTTTTTTGTGAACTGCAACCACTTTGGTGAATGGAAGCAAGAGATTCTTGTTGAAAATACGCGTAACAGAAAGGATTGAAAGCAAAATCCAGCCTATAATGCCAACCAGGCATTAGGTAGTAGGTACGACGTACGAGTAACCGAAACGGATACATATCTCAAAGCCTTTTTAAACAAAATCTTGCATCATTTAATGACCCCCCACCTTCCAATCCTCCCCAACTCCCTTTTTTTCTTTCTTTGTTTAAAATTTAGTCCTAACCTTACCTGTACTTTAAAACTCAGGACCGACGAAGGTATGACGAAACTCCCCTTCCCCATCGGGCCTGGAGCCAAAAGAGGTTAGGCATTTTTGGGGATGTACGCTTCACCGGTTACCGACATCCGTACAGGTAACTTTTAGGCGGTTGTGCCCGTTCATGTACTATAGTAGTAATTGGAAAATACTGAAAAAAGGCTCAGTGAGCGTACATTAATGTTTAGAAAAAAATATGTTTAAATGTATTGAAAAGTATAAAAATGTGTGCTGGAGTTTGGGTGTTTTTTATTTTTATTTTTATTTTTTTTAATCTTTTTTTGTATGTTTCAATTGCAAGACTGTTTATAATTTCCTTAGACTGAGTTTTTCGTTTGATTTAAGCAACCCATTTGCTAAAATTATGATTGATTTTAGTAAAAGAGTTTACTAGGTGCTAAAATCATGGAAACGGAAAACTCAGCCTAAAGATAATTAGAAGGGTTGTGTTTGGTTAGACAGTTTAGTTTAGTTTTGATGATGTCAGCAGGTGTAATGAGTGGAGAAACGAATAGGGCCAAGATCTTTTGGAGGTAAGAGTGAATACGAAAGCCATAAATCTCAAAAATACCACAAAGAGTGAGTTATTTGTTTTTACTAAAAGTGCTGAATATGAATTTTGAGACAAATTATTTTCCTGTCATACATCAACTATTTTAGTACTTGTAGCAAAAACAAGAAATTACATTCTAAAAGTAACATTCAGAATGACGATTGAGTGTGATTTTAAACAAGGAAAAACATAAACTAGAGTGACTGTGTTCGTTTTCCAGTTTAATTTAGTTTTAGTTTTGATGATATCATCATTTCCCTCATTTCTCTCTCTATCTCTCTCCACTTATTACACTTTTTTCCAAAATTAAACTAAACTAAACTAAAACTAATAAACAAACACAACCAGTGTATTTATTAGAAAATAAAGTTTAAAAATCAATCCAGTCTTGAACTATTATAAATTTTCTTTGCAAGACTGTACTAGAACCACATACGCCTGTACAAAACACGCTTACATTATCCATTCAAATGTCCTTTTAGATTTCGCACAACTTGTGAATGTATGTGTAATTGTTATGCAAACGTGCTGTTTTCTAGGATTTTTCACAACTTTGGGAGTGAGGTGAAGCTTCACCGGCTACGGTCGGCGGAGGTGGAAAGGAGGAAGAGTGGGGGCCACGAATGGGGGGTGGAGGCCGTTTAGGGTGGTACAGGCTGGAGTGACAGAGGAGCAGTAATGATTCGCCCTCCGATTCTGCGACCGGTTCTGTCGTTTTGCGCCACGTCATCACTTCCGTGCAACCGTTTTGCTACTTGTGTTCTCTTTCTCTCTTGTTGATAAGAAGGAAGGAAAAAAGGACAATGTTACCCGTACAGAATATTTCGCACAGAAAATGCACTGAGCTCCTTCGGGAATTCACTTTTGAGTCTCACACGAATGATCCGGAAAAATTTGGTTGGAACGGTGAGACTTTTGTTGGAGCAATCGGTACGTTTTCTGTACCACTACTTCTGTACCCGTATCTTTATCCAAAGGAAAAAGTGGATTTGTTTATTTTAAGAGAAAAAAATAAAAAAAAGAACAAATAAAAAAAAATAAAATACTAATGACCACACGAAAAAGGAATATGGTATACAGCCTGGCCCAACTTTAATTTCCCTTTCACACTGTTTTCCTCCTCCTATCTCTCTCCACTTTGGTCAAAGCTGATGGGCTCATCATCTTCTCTCTTGCTTCCACCTTCATCAATCCATTTTTTTAAAAAAGAGAAGAAAAAAAACCTTCATCAAGATTATTTGGGACACACAAAAAAAAAAAAAAAATATCATCATAGATTCAAGTAATCCCATCTCCTAATACTACCAAAATTATTTGGCGTTTCATGAAATATTTTTACTAGTATAACTCATGTTTGTGTGCTTCACTTACTTTGACCTAACAAATTGGGGGATGGTGCTGTAGGGACAACATCCATGTTGGCCCCAATCTGGACCGTCCGTGCTCGGCAATAGTAATATGAATTCAAATTTTTTTTTTGTTTTTTTTGGTGGGGAACTAATTCAACTTTCTAAATTAACAAATTGTCTTTTTTTTTTTCTCCTTTTTTACCAGATGATAAGATATTAACATGTTAGTAGAATTAGGTTACAATGTCAGGCCAACGTTATTTCTATCCATTTAAACTTGAGCGTACCCATTTTTGATAAACAATTTGCCGTTTCCAGGGCACAACCAGTTTTTTCAATTCACCCAAATGAGGCCCTAGAATAACGAAAGGATGGATCGGTTTTACAGTTTCGCGTACTTTGAACTCAATAATCTGCGTTCTTAAATGAGAAACAGTTACCACAAATTCAATATATTAATGGAACTTACCCCAATAAATAAAGAAAAAAGGAAAGAAATTCACTACATTAATATTTAATACTATTCCGTTGGGACTCGAAAGACCCGTAAAGCTTCAACTAACATATGAATCTACTCTACTCTCATATGGAGCGTACATTACACTCTCGCCTCACTCCTCAATTTTTACCTGATTTTAGCAAGAAGCATTTCTCTAATTTTAGCAAAATTACAAACTCTGTGATATTCTGTAAAGGAGTTCAACTGTAATTTATCTTTTTTTAAATAAAAATTTGTATTTAATGCAAGTTGCATGGATTTGAATGCAATTTTGTTCAAATCAATGTTTACAAATTTTCGTCTAAGATTTTCAAAAAAATTTAAAAGCATGCATGGAATGTAAAAGCAAAATTTGTGCTTCACCATAATAAAAGTCATTTCATTCATATATGCTTTTGATTATGCCATAAAAAATTTCTTGAAATCATAAGATCTTCATGCTAATATCACTTTAGTTTTCCCTGTAAAAATAATGTTATGTGGAACTACAATCACAATAATTATAATCATGGTTTAATTGAACGGTTTAGATTAATGTCGTTATCGTTGTTCATAGCCATAACATCTGTATTAGAGGTAGAGCTATGAGCTCTTCCTGATGGACTCAAGTTAGGAATTTGATTTCCAATGGTAGGTCTCTTACAGGAAATTTTCAATTGCTCGGATTTCGTCATGTTCGCCATGAATCCAATCAAATTGCGATAATTTTGGCCAAATCATCTCTTGTCAGACGTTTTATCTTGTTTGGTTGATATTCCATTCATTGTTAAGTTTCAATCTATATAAAATTATGGCTCTATTTCTTTTAGCCTTTTTGTCTTTAAGCTGTAATAATAAGAGTCGGGTTATTTATCATATTATGGTATTTTTGATTTTTTATGTGAGAAAAAAGACCTTTAGGTTTTTTGGACAGGTTTTTTGGACAAAAATCAAAAGGTCTAAAAAATCCAAAAGCCGATAAGAGGAACTAACGGTTTAATACCCAAGAAGTTTTTATGGTTCTAAAATAGCCACAAATATTTTTTTTGGCAACTTATCTAAATACCCAACAAGTTTTATGGTTCTAAAATAGCCATAAACCTTTTTGTTAGAACTTATCTAATAAGATTAGAGAATTGATATTAACACTTCCCATTTTGATATTGGCACTCTTTTTTGTTTCTATTATGTGAAATTACTAAACAACCCCTGTACTTTATAATTAATTCCCTTCTTTTACAGATGATATTAGGCTGAGTGCCAATATCAATTCCCTAAGATTAACTACTTATCACATAGAGTAAACATCTAACTGTATTGTATATTGATTGGGCAAAAAAAAAAAAAACAGCAGCCATAAAAGGAGAGTGTAGGAAACGCACCCTTGAAACGAGTGTGAAGAGATTTGTGTAAGTTTGGCAAAGGGAAAGTTGAGGATGTGTTAAAATCAGTGCAGCTCAACCCGACGCGTGTCCAGTTAACAGCTGTATCCCAAAACCCCCAAGAAAAAACTGCTTCCCTGGTACAACCGGTGCCCATAACGCCTCTCCCCACTTCTCCTCCCACCGGCTCCACCAGTCATCCCCACTCCCCTTCCCCCCCTTATATATCCCCAACCGCTCCTCTTGCGCATAAAAAACCCTTCATCTCCTTCCCTCAGCCTAATCTTCTCTCTCTCAATCTACAATCTGTTCTGTAAATCAAATCGGAAAAGATGGCGTCGACGAAGAAAGACGTTGACCGGATTAAAGGGCCATGGAGCCCCGAAGAGGACGAGCAGTTACAGAGCCTGGTCCAAAAACACGGGCCGAGAAACTGGTCGCTGATCAGCAAATCGATCCCGGGCCGATCCGGGAAGTCGTGCCGGTTACGATGGTGTAACCAGCTCTCTCCTCAGGTGGAACATCGGGCTTTCACGCCCGAAGAGGACGACACGATAATCCGGGCCCACGCTAGGTTCGGAAACAAGTGGGCCACTATAGCCCGGCTCCTTTCGGGCCGGACGGATAACGCGATCAAGAATCACTGGAACTCCACGCTCAAGAGGAAGTGCTCGTCGATGATGGGTAACGACGGAGACGAGTTTTTGAATACGCCGCCGTTGAAGAGGTCCGTCAGTGACGGGTCGGCGATTCCGGTTTCGGGTTTGTACTTGAGTCCGAATAGCCCGTCGGGATCTGACGTCAGCGATTCGAGTGTACCTCCTCCACCTCCTCCGCCGCCGGTTTTCTCCCCCTCCTCCTCTTCTTCTTCTCACGTGTTCCGTCCTTTGGCGAGGACCGGGGGCGTTTTGCCGCCTCAGGTGGAAACCACAACGCCCTCGTCGATGAATACTTCACTCAGCCTGTCGCTTCCTGGAGTCGACTCGTCCGATTCTCCAAGTCAAGTGACCGAGTCGATTCCGATCCAGTTGCTGCCGATGTTGTCGGTTTATCCGGCGGCGGCAACGCCGGAGCAGGTCACTGTGAATCAACGGAATCAAGAGGCGCCGGAAGTACGGGTTCCGGTTATGGCTTTCCCCGTAAATCGGCGGGAAAGTGACGTCAGAGAGCCGGCATCGGCGTCGGCATCCACTCTGGTGGCGATGGTGGTGGAGAGAGAAGAGAAGGCGTTTGTGCCGTTTAGCGCCGAGTTTTTGGCTGTGATGCAAGAGATGATAAGGAAGGAGGTGTGGAATTATATGGCGGAGGTTGAACAACAAGGCGGAGGAGGAAGTGGTGGCGGTGGTGGTTTTTGTATGCAGCCAGCAACTGTGGATGGATTTAGGAATGCAATTGTGAAGCGTATGGGTATTGGCAGAGTTGAGTAGTTCAATTAGTGAATTTAAAATGATGGAATCAAATCAAATCAAGGCAAGGGACTGAGGCAGTAGAATTGAAGATGAACAAATTTGATCTTGTGGCCTCTGTACAGGGAGACGGAATGAGAGGAGAGAGAGCAGAAAACTAGCAACTTCTTTTTTTTAAATTAGTTTAATCGCAATATGTTATGGTTTTTACAGTATTTAGGGGCAGAAGAAGAAGAAGAAGAAGATTGAAACAAAAAGGATGAGAAACGATCATCTGGGGGAAAAAAAAAATGAATGAAGAAAAAAATCCTTTGGGATTTTGAATTGAATCGAGACTTGAAATTCGAATTTCGTTTTGATTTTGATTTTTATTGGTGGGTATCTGTGAGAATGTTACTGTTTGATATGGATTGGGCGTAGGTCTTCTTACCAAATTAGGGGGGAGGCAAGGACGTGAAAGAAAGAAAGGAAGGGACAGTATTCTGAGCTGTAAAGACTTGGAGGAGTAATTTTTTTACAGCTATGACGAAGTGACATATTACTATAAAAAAAAAAAGCATGGTCATGCTTATCTAAAAACAAAATGAAGAAAAAGGTTTTCCGTTTTTAAGTGACAAATTTTTGGAGACAAAAAACAAAGTGATCTTTGGTACCGATAACTAATTGATTTTGCTCGACTAATGTATGAGGATAAAATTAGAGTGTCCTGAGAACAGAAAATTTAAAAATGTGTCACCATACAAAGATTTGGAAGCACTTTCAAAGCCCCCCCCCCCCACAAGAAAAATTAAAACTTGGAAAGACTTTCACCACTTATAAACAAAAGTTGTTAGTTTTATTTTTCCTGATTAGGGCGGCCCACTAGCCTCCACGTTTTATGCATGTCTATTACAATTGGGACTCTACTAACAGATAAGCCAATGTAGTGATAAGGTTCCTTATGATGGCCGAGGGGTCCCAGTAGTGCACAAAATGCACTACACGGTGCAGTGCACATCATCCGGCCGTCCATTTTGACAATGGACGGCTCGGATTTAATCCAAATAATCGACGGTCGGATTCAATTCACTGCTCGGATTAAATCCTAGCCGTCCATTGTCGAAATGGACGGTCGGATGGTGCACTACACGATTTTGTGCACTGCACCATCCCCCTAGCCCCTTATGATACCTAATTAGAATAGATAAAGGAGAACTCTACATAAGAGAGTCCTTGATGGATTAGGAGTCTCTTATGATTATCTCTAAGACCCTCTCCTCTCCTCTATAAAAGTTAGAATACCCACCCCTTTTATAGACAGTTTTTTCATCAATTAAAGTTATTGGGTATTCTAGGAAATTAGAGACAGAGAGGAGAAGGTGAGCTAAGAATTAAAGTGATTCTAAAAAAAGGGTTTGTTCTTTCTAATCTCGATGGCCAACAAAGGTACGTCAAATTTATTGTTCTTGAGGTGTATTGAATGCAAGATCTGTGTTATATCTGTTTTCGCATAATAGTTTAAATACAGATATATATTATTTACAGTTGGTATCAGAGCATGGTTTGCTGAATCGATACATCTTGGAATAAAATCAACAAACGCATCGACCAATTTTTTTCTGGTCGTTAAATTAATATTTTTGTTGCTCGAATATTTACGTGTTTACATACTTCTTGATGCCGGTCCATTTAAAGAAACGATAAATGTAATTTTGGTTTCTGTGATTGACCTTTTACTATTAGGCCCCGATTGGATGGGGTATTATTTTCAAGGGGATAAGTTTTAGAGGGGGGATAAGATAAGAGGGGGTATTATTTTTGGAGGGGCCCCCAGATTGATGTGATGTTTATGGAGAGGGGGGATAAAAAAGTAGATGGTTTGGATGAGGGATTAAGGAGGGGGATAACTTTTGGCTTGGTTTGGATAACTTAAAAATAAGAGGGGGTGGATGATGGAAAAAGCTATCAAATGACTTATTTGCCCTTGTGGTGTACCAAACCTTGTTCCCATTGCATGTACTCCAACTCAATGGGATCATTGGGCATCTCTCTTTTAATGAGATTATGGAGAAGGCAACATGCCGTGACGATACGAGTTTGAGTCCGGATGGGGTAATATGTGGGAGACCTCAAAATTGCAAATCTCATTTTCAAGATACCAAAGCTTCTCTCAATGAAATTCCTAGCGGCGGAGTGCTTTATATTGAAGTACTCCTCTTTGCTAGCCGGCATGTGACCTTGCCTCCAAATGTTAAGGTGATATCGTTCGCCATGGTACGGTGCTAGAAAACCCTCCCCATTTGTGTATCCGCCATCGACAAGGTAATAATGTCCTGTAACCAAGGGAAGTTACGACATTGATGTAATGGATTCAATGGAAAGGTGAGGAATTTGAACATACCACGGGGGGCTTTCAAACCATTAGGTTTTGCGATGGCGTCTCTGAGGACTCTAGAGTCAGTGGCCGACCCTTCCCATCCAGACAAGACAAAGACAAGTTTTAGGTCTCGAGTACAGACACCTAAAACATTTGTCGCAATCTCACCCTTCCTTGACCTATAGCGTGGCCTGTCTGCTGCCGGGGGATACACTGGCACGAAGGTCCCATCCAAAGCCCCGAGACAATTCTACGACAATTTGAGTAGGTTATTGCAACAAATTAGCAATGGTGGAGCTGAGGGAATACAATGTATTAAGTATAAACATTTATAACGAACATGTACCTGAAACCAATTCCATCTATTGTCATGGTCATTCGCAGGTACAGGCTCAGGAGTTAAAAAGAGCATTCTATGAAGGCGCAACACAGCTTGGAGTACAGCATTGAAATGCCTACTTATGGTTTCAGTGGATCTCCAAAACTGATGTTTCGTATGCCGTTGCTTCGTATGGTGTGCAAGGATCCATAAGAAAATGGCTACCCTCTCCTCGACACATACGTACCGAGAGTCCCCTAAGCCAACACTTCGAATTGAACAACACAATCTTAAAAAAGTATGTCTGTTTACCCTCAACTGTTCGTGGCAATCAATCTCATTACCATTAACGAGTCTATTGACAGCATTGACTTGGGTCTGGTAGAAGTCAGGATTTTGTGCACACTCAGGACGGGGGTACTGAGCAGTGGATATGATGAACAAGTAAAGGCGAAACACCCCCATTGCAGCTGAATGAAGGTGTTTAACGCAATAATTGCCTCTTGCTCTTCTCTCCTCCGTAATTGTTTTCTGTTCAATCTTGCCATCCTAAGGGCCCAACATACGGTTTCATTATGAGTATGCCATCAATGACACACACACACACACACTAAACAAATTGTCTCATTTTTAAGAAGCAAAATGGTATAGCAAACCCTGGATTTGTACCACTACATGGGATTGCTTGACCAACAGTTTTTTTTTAAAATTTCTAAAAAACATAGATCCCTCTTGAATTTTCCATAATATACTGTGTGTGTATCTATATATATCTTGGCATATAATTAAATACTTTATATATATATATATATATACACTGTATATACATACAAAAAAAACCCAATATATATATATATTAGTAGGGTTTTTCTGATATAGGGGTATATATATACTATATTTAGTAGGGTTTTTCTAATATAGGTGTGTATATATATATATGTGTATATATATATATACACACACACTTTATACATACAAACACTGTATTATACATACATAAACACTGTATATATATATACAGAAACTGTATAACTGTATATAAAATGCCTACATTTATCTATATCTACTGTATATTTGACATATATACACTATACAAAACCCTAGTTCATGTTGTAAACAGTAAAAACCCAACAAATCTCAACAGATTGGACAAATCTACATCAACAGATCAAACAAAATGGAACAATAAAGAGTTCTGTGACAATCGAAACTTGTGTACACAGTATATTTACCAACGTTAGACCCATACCTGAGATATTTGAGTGATTTCAACAGATCGCAACAAATCGCACAAACCCTACTCGGTTCGAAGTCGCAGGAGTACACAACTGTATTTTGCAGCACAGATGAAGTATGCGGCGTGGTAGGGGATAACGAGGGTCCTTTTCGTCAATAACACTCCCTTCTACAGGCGGATAACTTTTGGGGAGGGTTGAGGCGACCCAAAAATTATCCGGGGAGAGGACCTTCACGCGTAGAAGAGAAGAAGGGGTAAAAGAAATGGGGGAGAGGATTCGCTGTTGCCAACAAGGGGATAAGCACTGGGGGCCCCTCTTAAGAGCGGGTGAAAACTTATACGGGTGGTATATCCCCCATCCAAACAAGGCCTTATAGTTTGGAGTACAATTGGCGTTTGCGTTGAAACTCAATAGGTAATCATGGGTTATTGATAGAAGTTCCAGGTTACTTACATGTTCTTTTATTTGGATAGGAAAAGAACTGTTTTAATGTCATTCTTTTAATAGTCGTCGATTATTATTTATTTTTCCGTTATTAAAACACGATTGACAAGTGTAGCACAATTCGTCTACTTGCATTGTTAATTGCAACTTAATGGTTTAGCTACTGGAATTGGCCATGTGTGTGCTATTCTCTAATTATTTACTGCTGAACCCAGAAAGGCCGGAAGGCCTAATTCATCTATTTTATCTTTTCCGATTATGGTGTATTCTGGTTTTCTGAATAACTAATTAACGGAATCATGTGTTGTGAGATTATTTGAGTTTTTAATTTCATTAATTTTTTTTTGGCTAATTTTCTGTCAAATTAAATCTGTGTGTTAAGAGTTATTGCTAAATTGTCATTGAAAAATTTTCAATCACATGAAAGGGACGCTAATATTGTTGATTTTATTAGATTGGTGATTGAATTAATGAATGACACTTGCATAACTTGAATAAAATAATAAAGTATTGTCATTGTACAGGAACTCCAATCACATAATTGGTTAATGGTGATTGAATTATATGACAATAGTAAAATAACAGAGAATGTCGTTGGTTAGTTTATTTTTTCATGGGGGTTATTGATTTAGTAGTCGCCAAAGTGACCTAGGTTAGTAAAACTTGTGAATTTCAAGCTACGTAAAGGAAATGTTAAACGGGGTTAATATTAAAGTCAACGATATCCTCGATTGCAGTCATAATTAGGAGAATGAGACTAGCCCAAAGGAGAGTCGCATTTAAATAATTATGAACTGGGTAGGGCATGTAGTTTGTGCAATTTAACGGGTTATGATTGGATACCCAAAAGTGACATGAATAATTGGTTAAATTGCATAAATTACTTAGACCTACATAGGTGATTATGTTGCACCTAATTAATGAGTGAACAATAGATATACTTAGGTTTCGCACAAAGGAGGACCTAGGTGATATCAATAGTTCATCATTATAAATACTAAAATTCTCAAAGTTTTAATGTGAGCATGCATTGTCCAATTTTATTTTCGTGACTATCCCCACTTCACTTTACTCTATGCATCTAATGTTCTAGTTCTTATTGGGTCAAACTTGTTAGAGTGTGATGAACATGATTAATTTGTACTGGGTGTACTGAATCTTGACCTGACATTATGTGTTGAAAAACTTGTGGATATTATTGAGTAGAGAACTGCAAAACAAGTTAGTCATTTCAGTTTAGGCATGATTGGACTTAGTCTCATGTTCATTAAGTTGACTATATGAGCAACTTCAAGACTTTTCCTATTACAGAATTCTAATGTACTGAAGTTTTTTAAAAAATATTGAATTACGTTTGCTGATAAGTCTCTTGCTGGCACTCTTATGGTTGAATTGACTACTATGAAATATGATGGTATAGAGGACTATTAGATATTATCCTCACAATGACTGACAAAGCTACAAAGCTAGAAGCTTTCATGATGCAAGTGAATAGTCTTTCCTTGTGCAGTTTATACTCAACTCACTTCCACCTTAGTTTGGCGGATTCAAAATTTCACCTTTTGAATGAACTAGCTAATATTTGTCTTAGGAAGGAAGTGAGATTTGGGGAGGAAGGATTTCACACTGCACTGGCTGTGACTTAAGGAGCTATAAAGAAAAGAGGAAAGTAAATAAAAGGTCCTCAACCTTGTGGCATAGAAGATTGGGGCATGTCTCCAATAATAGAATTGAAAATTTGGTGAAGAATGGAATTTTAGAAGACTAAGACTTCACTAATTTTGAAATTTGTGTGGATTGCATTAAAGGAAAAGCAAATCAAGCACACAATGAAAGGTTTCACAGGTAATAGTGAGCTTCTTGAGATAATTCACACAGATATTTGCGAAAATCTTATTCCGTATTTTTCTCGGCACATATTTTACCACATTTGTAGAGGACTTCTCACGCTATGGATATGTATATCTAATTCATGAAAGTCTTAGACCGTTGACATTCTTGAGGATGCATTACTGAGGTCGATAGACAACTAGATAGAAAGGTAAAACTAGTGAGGTCGGATAGAGGTGGTGAGTTTTATGGCAAATATGATGAGTCAAGCCAAAAGCTTGACCTATTTGCTAAACTAGTAGAAGAGTGAGGCATTCGTGCTCAATACACAATGTTGGAACGCCACAGCATAATGGTGTTGCTGAAAGGCGTAATCGTACGCTTATGGATATGGTTAGAAGTATGATTAGTTTTGCAAATGTACCTATATTCTTGTGGAATGAATCATTAAAGACCGCTATGTATCTCTTAAACAGGATTCCTAGTAAGGTAATTCCAACTATTTCCTTTGAGTTGTTGATTAGTAGGAAGCCCAGTTTAAGACATTTACATGTTTGGAGTTGTCCAATGCTAGAATATATAATCCATAAGAGTACAAGTTAGATTCAAGAATAATTTTCTGGATATTTTATTGGCTATTCAGAAAAGTCTAAGGGGTACAAATTTTACTGTTCTAACCACAGTACGAGAATAATGAAACCGGGAATGCCAGATTCGTACAGAATGGCGAAATTAGTGGGAGTGAAAAACCAAGGTGAATCTTGATGATGGGAGGGATGATGTCCCAATAGTTCTTCCACATCGAGAAGTTGTTGCTCTTCAACATAATGTAATTGGTTTACCACTCCATGAGGATATCGCCATTGAAATAATGTAGAACTTCCACAATTGACAGTTCTGAGTAAATCTCAGAGAAAAAAAAAAAGGCTTGCCATTACTCATATATACATATGTGGTGTATCTACAAGAATCTGATTTTGACATTGGGATTAAGGAAAAACCCGGTATCTTTTTCACAAGCCATGACTAAGGATGATTATGCTAATTGGATCAATGTTGTAATAGATGAGTTGAAATCAATGGCCCATAAATGGTGTTTGGCACCACGTCAAATTGGTTAATATCGAATGATTTAAGGCCATGCTTATGGCCAAAGATTTCACTCAGAAAGAAGGCATTGATTATAAAGCGATATTCTTTTCTTTTTCAAAGAATGATTCTTTTAGGATTATCATGGCTCTTGTAACTCATTATGACTTGGAGTTACATTAGATGGATGTGAAAATCACTTTTCTAAATTGGTAGTTTGGATACCAAAGTTCACATGAAGACCCAGAGGAATTCGCAAATAAAAGAAAAGAATATTTAACTTGCAGATTAAAGAAAACCATATATGATTTTAAACAAGCTTCCATGCAATGGTTATTAAGGTTTAATGATACCATTACCTCCTTCTGATTTAAGGATATCTGAAGGTCAGTGGGAGTAAGTTTATTATTGTGAATCTATATATGGATGACATTTTGTTAGCTTGTACTCCCTCCGTCCCAATTTCTTGGCCCCTTTTGGGGAAGTGGGTTTTTAAGGGGTGTGAAAACTTTGTATTGACTTTTCTATTTTGCCCCTAAATCCAGTCAATATTACTGTGACCAAATTTGTGAGGCTAATTTATTATATGAAAGTCAAAACATATTCAATATGGATCTTGTTTGATAGATATCAATTAGTTTTATTATACAAAATTTTCAAAATCATAAAAACCGTTATAAAATAAAAGATAATAGACTAGCCAATTAAGATGGGAAAAGTACTTTTTAAGGGTAAAATTGGAAAGTGACCCAGTTTTGATGGATGTTTTTAGAAGTGGGACAAATATTTTGAGACATCCCAAAATGGAAAGAAGGACCAAGAAATTGGGGCGGAGGGAGTAATAATCTTGATTTGTTATATGAAATCAAGGAATATATCACTCCGAACTTTAAGATGGTTGATATGTGTGAGATATCTTATGTTTTAGCATAGAGATCTTGAGGGATCGATCTCAGGAAAAATTGCTACGACTATCTCAGAAAGGGTATATCGATCCAGTTTTGGAGCGATTTATGTAGTGTTGTTCAGTCAATGATGCACACATATTGAAGGGTGATAAAATTAAGTGAATGCTAGTATCTTAAGAAAGACTTAGAAAGAAAGCATATGAACGATTTTAGGGAGTTTTGATGTATGCCCAGACTTGCGTTAGAATGGATATTAGTTTCGTAGTCTGAATTTTGGGCAGATACCGAAGCAACAATAGAATGGAACATTGGAAGGCAGTGAAGATAGTTATAAAAATAGAATGTTAGAGGACTATATGCTCACTTAGAAAAATTAGATACTCGAATTGAGATTTTGTTGGTTGTCTCGATAGCAGAAAGTAAATATTATCGTTTATTTTTCTTTCTGTTGAATGGGGAGCAATCTCACGAAAAGTGTGTAGCATTCCCTTGCTGCTTCATACATAATGGAGATAAAGTTTGTGGCATGCTTTGAGGCCACATGTTTGTGATTGCGGAACTTCATCTTTGGTCTTGGTGTTGTCGACTCACTTTTTTTTTTTTTTGGGTAAATTGTTGTCGACTCACTTGCCAGACCGAATGAAGATTAATTGTGATATTTCCGCTGCATTTTTATTTTCTAAGGATGTCAAGTATTTAAGTGATTCCAAGCACATGAAAGTAAAGTACTTGGTTGCTAGAGAACGAGTCCCGAAACAAGTGTCAAATTAAAATTGAGTACCACTCATATGATTGTTGATCTGTTAAGGGAGGGATTGCCATAAAAAAAGACTTATAACATGTTATCAGGATGGGTCTTTTGACAACTCTTGATTGAGTGGTTACTGTGCATGACACTATTTTGTGCATATTACAGTTTGTTTCTGATTTTCCTGTTTCCAATTATGCGTGCACATAGTATGTTGGATGTTGTACAACGGGAAATGTCTTGACAAGACAAATTATTGGGGCTTGTAGGCATTACAGCCTAAATAACGGTATTTTCCTATTAAGGACTTGGTTAGTGAAGGTTATCAATGGTGTAGTACATAGAAGGGAATATGGCATGGTGCTATACAACCGCTATGACTCACATAGGTAGTCTGAATTAATCATAGTATTAATGTTTCTAATTGGGTTTGAACCTATTGGCTTTTTAAATTTGTGATCACGTGTCAAAGTTTTAATGAGGAGCCCACTTGAGTCGTTTACAACAAAATTGCATATTTTGAAGAAATACACTTTGCATCACCATCGGCTCAGTGGGCCAAGTGGGAGAATGTTAGTTTTATTTTTCCTGATTAGGACGGCCCACTAGCCTCCACGTTTCATGCATGTCTATTACAATTGGGTCTCTACTAACAGATAAGCCAATGTAGTGATAAGGTTCGTTATGATACCTAATTAGAATAGATAAAGGAGAACTCTACATAAGAGAGTCCTTGATGGATTAGGAGTCTCTTATGATTATCTCTAAGGCCCTCTCCTCTCCTCTATAAAAGTTAGAATACCCACCCTTTCATAGAGAGTTTTTCCATCAATTAAAGTTATTGGGTATTCTAGGAGATTAGAGACAGAGAGGAGAAGGTGAGCCAAGAATTAAAGTGATTCTAAAGAAGGGGTTTGTTCTTTCTAATCTCGATGGCCAACAAAGGAACGTCAAATTTATTGTTCTTGAGGTGTATTGAATGCAAGATCTGTGTTATATCTGTTTCCGCATAATAGTTTAAATACAAATATATATTATTTACAAAAGCAACTAAAAATCTTGGATTTGGGGATCTTGTAGTGTATAGTTGTTGTTTTTCGCGTAAAAAACTCCAAATGAAACCGCGAGCGCCTGAGCGGTTTGTGTAACGGGCGTGCCAGGACTGTACGGTACAAATCCAACTGTTGTAAAGGCCTTCGTGCCTTTTTTCCGACTTCGTGCATAGCGATTGCATGCAACCCAAAAGATAGAGTTGCATAGTGATTTGTGATTTGCTTTGTCATAAAATACTTTAATAATTTCCCAACCATGTGAAAAATGAGAAACAACGAGATTAATAAAATTCAACTTTTATTAATAAAGATTAACAAAAAGTTGGGGTACAAGGAATCGTAAAACAAGGTCCCAGGCTCGGCTAGACTTGTAGAACAATGAAAGGTAAATGAACTCAACGGAGTTGGTGGCTTCAACGAGGTCGAGAGGTTTCAACGGGTTGAGGATCTTTGATAAGTAACATGTTGATGGCTGTGGAACCCCCAACTAAGGTTTTGAGAACTAGTATTTTTTAGGCTCCAAGCTGTTGGTGTTGAATCTTGGCGCCAATTTCCTCCATTGCCAAGATGATGCCAAGTGGCCTTTTCAACTTCATGCCTTTATTTGGTGCTGCCATGTGTCTTGAAAACTACTCCCTCCCATCCATGTTGTTGGTCCTTCTTTCCATTTTGGGATGTCCTAAAATATTTGTTCCATTCCTAAAAACATCCATCAAAATAAGGCCATTTTTCAGTTTACCCATAAAAAGTACATTTTCCATCTCAATTGGCCTGTCCATTATCTTTCATTTTATAACGGTTCTTATGATTTTGATAACTTTGTATAATAAAACCACTTGATATCTATCAAACAAGACCCATATTGCATATGTTTTGAGTTCCATATAAAAAATTAGCCCCACAAAAGTGGGCATAGTAATATTGATTGGACTTAGGGGCAAAACATAAAAGACAATACAAATTTTTTACTCTTAAAAACTCACTTCCCCAAAAAGGGGCAAACAATTTGGGATGGAGAGTGTCACGCCCTTGAAAATTTAAAGAATAATTCATAAAGAAAATTCTACGTGGACGGTCAACAAGTTCACGAGCCACGTCAAATTCCACGTAAGACATAGAAATATAATAATCATCAGGTTACAGTAATCTAAGGGTACCCGCAAATCCCAATATGCAAATACATAAGTTTCAATTTTGTTTACAATCCAATGTCAAAAGAGAAAACTTGATTAAGTTACAAAATCACCTTAACAAAATATAAGTTCTAAGATGACTAAGTAACTCCTCCATTTAGCTTTCAAAACCAATGTATGTATGCACTCCAAGCACTCCATGTCATGCTCCTTGATGGGTACCTGAAAATTGATAGGTTGAGCTACACTAGCCTAGTAGGAAAACCATTCTACTAACGCTTGGTGTATAAAGATGATAAGTACACGTGAAATGAGCATGAGATAAACACGGTGGTTCGGCAAATACTATGTTTCATGTTGAAAAGTGATGACTCATGAATGATATCTGAATCAAGTTAAAAGTCCATGTGTTAACATTTATAAACTTGTCATCTTGGTTCAAGAAAACTTCTTTTATTAAATCTTGAGTGTTTTATACGTGCTAAGTACTTAAACTCCCTTTTTCACTTCAACTCCTCTATGAACTCTATCTATTTATATATCGGAAAGTTTCAGGTCCGGTAACCCGTACTAGGGTGTATACGTCCCAAATACTCTTATCCAGCCTATAAGAATAGTATATTCCGTGTTTCACAGGCCACGTTCACCATGCGCAGCTACGCTGGTAATAATAGTATATTCCGTGTTTCACATGTCACGTTCACCATGCCCAGCTACGCTGGTAATAGCAATATATTCCGTGTTTCACAGGCCACGTTCACCATGCCCAGCTCTGCTGGTAATAATAATAACAATATTCCGTGTTTCACAGGCCACGTGCACCATGGCCAGCTCTACTGGTAATAATATTAACAATATAATGGTATACCAACGTTATTACAACTTGACTCACTTTAGCTTAAAGCATATCCACTCATCAACCACGCACACTCATCCTAAATTTGTAACGTCTCATCTATTCTTTACCGTCCCGCCTTCTCTCATTTTCACAAACCAAAGTGCAATCTTCCACTTCCTCCAAAAAGGATCCACGTGTCCAAGGAAATGCCGATATGTTTGAAAATAGCCTAAATGTCCATCAAAAGCCCAAGTGCTCACCAAATTCTCAATAGCGTGTACCAAAAGCCAGTTTTCGCTAAGAACACCTAGGTTAGTCAAAAAATGTGTCCAAGTATCCCAAGAAATATTCATGTGTCTAAGAGCGTATCCAAGTGTCAAATTTAATACCCAAATATTCAAAATAACGTATCCAAGTATCCAATTATACCAAAATGCCATATCTTTCATGAAATATTCCATTTCCAAACACTTCTCAAAATATCCATTAATTTAATAGGGAAATAATCACTCTGCCGGATTTCGTGGGCTCCTTTTACCCATTGCTAGAGGCACACCAAATGGTGGCCCTAGTATTCACATTTATCCATAAAACACTTTTGATTGAAAACCCATTTCAAAACTTCGCATTTTGTCCCATCGTTATCATTTGCATCAAAATGTCAAACCAATTCCTTACATTACCCAAATGTAGCCAAAATAAAGTTGGAGGGATGTACGATGTGTCAAATATTCAAGTGGAGGATAAATGATGACAATATAATATTTTAGCAATTTCCAACCAGTCGGAGGTTTTTACCCAACTAGTTGGGCCAAGACAGAGACAAGAACAATTTTTCAGAAAAGCCCAACCGGTTGGATGTTTTTGCCCAACTAGTCGGGCAGAGACAGATTCGAGCAAAATTTTCAGGTGCGCCCAACCGGTTGGAGGTTTTTGCACGATTGGTTGGGGAAACCCAGATTTTTCTGCGAATTTTTCCCAAAGCATGAAACTTCATCCCAAGTCATATTTTGATGTTTTAGGCTAAAAATTGGAAGTGTCAAGCAACTAATGGACATGGAGGGAGGGTAAAACAACTATCAATTGCATCAAACAACAACCCAATCCATAGATCAAAAACCCAAATTGAACAAAACCCACTTAGGAGAGAAAATCATGATTTTGGGTAAATTGAAGAACAAGAGCAAGATATATGCAACACATCACATAAATACAACTAGAGGGAGTAGAATTTGTTCTCCTACCTCAAGATTGAAGCTTCAATGCAAGCAAATATGAAAACCCTAGCTTCCTTGATCAACCCCAACGAAAATGAACTCTCCGGAGTGATTCCAAGCTACCCCGGGCTCCAAAACACACGTAGAAGAAGTTTCTTAGGTTGAATCTTGAGTTTGGGGAGTGGGAGGAGTGGATTTTGGTGAAGATTTTGGAAGAACTTTGAGAGGGGGAGAAGAGAGGGAGAGAGGGCTGGATTTTGAGAGAGGAAAGGAGTGTGTTTTGACCAAAAAAATCAGCCATAAACAATCTATATACACCCCAACTAATTGCACTTACATCCCCAATGTTTCTAATGTGTTTTAAAGGCATCCCAATGCACACACTAGCTCCACATGACCCCACACTACTCTATTTTCATTTCCTTACATTTTCCCAATATTATTCTGGAAAAATTATACGAATTTACGGGTCCTTACAAAGAGAGTAGTATTTATAGGCTCCAAGTTGTGGGTGTTGAATCTTGGCGTCAATTTCCTCCATTGCCGAAATGCTGCCAAATGGCTTTTTCAACTTCCTGCCTTTATTTGGTGCTGCCATGTGTCCCATGCAGTCAGATTTCCCTCTCAAATGGCAATTAATGGAAGTTACTCTTCCGATTTGGAGCCAAAGAGGCCTTTGTGCCAGCTCCACTCCCTATTTTTACGGGTAATGCCAGCTCCACTTCCCTATTTTTACGGGTAATGCCAACTCCACTTCCCTATTTTTACGGGTAATGGGGGTGGAACCTCGGAAGGGCCCTTAGATCGTGACATGTGGTAATAACGAACTCTCTTTTCTCACGTTAATACTTATCCAAGATTACATTTCCTTAATTCAAGGAATATGGAGATTAACGACTTTTCATGCTTGACTTTTATTTCACACGTGTAAATAACATTAATTAGAACCATTTATATTTATTTATTTTAAATGGCTTTAATACACTTAGTGAAAATCCTAACTCACCAAAGAGGCTCAACTATCTCCTCTTATGATTATAGGCCGTGAGTTTTTCACTTCAAACAAATTGTATTCATGCAATTCATGGGCCAAATTTCCAACAAATTAATTGGGCTTTGTAAAGACAAATAGAATAAATTTAAGCCCATTAATTTCACAGGTCCAATTAGCCCAATTAATTCCGAAATTAGTCTTTTTGCCTTGATAGGATTTTGTGTCAAATTTGGGTATAAAAATTGTCCTCTCACGCCTTAATTCTAACAGATTTGAGGCGTATAATTATTAAGGACAAAATTTGGCATTCAAACAAGCCATGCAGTCCTGTGAGCCATTCTGAACAAATGGCATGCATTTAAACGATTCCAAAAAGCTTTTCTCCTACTCTATCACTAATCCTTAGCCTAGGGTGCCACATGTCAATCCCCCAATTGCCTTGATGGAGTGGGTTAGCCATCAATGAGAGCCCAACGGGAGGTGGGAGTTTTCAAGAGTACTATGACAGAGGGAACTCATTAATCTCCTGGGTAAGGATTAAAACCCCACTCATTTATCCCGAAATCTCTTTTTAACTCCTTAGTCCAATAAAAAAACCCTCCTCTTTGTTCCTCGTCTTTTTCCCCCAAAGCCCTAACCTTCTTCCTCCAAAAACCCTAATCATGGCTTCTAAGAAAGTTGCCTCTTCATCACGAAAAGAGGTCAGTCTCATGTCTCAAATCTAGAAGATCATCAACGAGGAAGAGATTCACATCAACATGGACCCCATGATTAAAATCCCAGCTGCTCGCTCAAAAATGGCGTTGGGTCCTTCCTTTGAAGGGGACAGTCCTCCTCTGAAAGCCCTCCGTCCATACTCTGGGATCTCACTCCCCTTTGGTTCAATCGAGCCAGACTGGAAAGAATACCACAAGGATCGCCCAAACCGACTATGGCCTAAAGCTGACAAGGAGTATATCGAGTGGGTTGACTGAATCGCTGCAGCGAAGGGAGATCTTTGGAAGACGGTGGGAATTTATGATGCCATATTGCTGTGCAAGCAAAAAATTGACATGGACAAAGGGCTTTTCATGGATGCGGCCCAATTCTGGTCTACCCATACTAACTCCTTCCATTTCAAGGTAGGAATGATGTCTCCTACCATCCTAGATGTCTACTTCCTCACAGGCCTCCGCACTCACGGAGAGGAGGCCAACTATTTTCCTCACGCATTGCAAAAAGGAAGGAGAGGTTACCGAGATTGAATACCTGTCCTTTTTAATTTATTGGTTAAATAGATTCATTTTTTGTGTTTCCTCTGAAAAATCACCAAAGACTTCACTGACCTTGCCAAGGCCCTTGCCTCTGGGAAACAGTTATCGTTGGCTCCCTTGGTTTTAACCAACATCTATAGAGGCATGGGTGAGGTCCTTGAACATAGGTTTGTATTTGCCCCAGGCCCATTGTGGATTGTTACCCTTTGGCTATGGTCTTATTTCCCCCAAATGGGCCCTAGATTGACAAAAGTCCCCGACGCAACTTGTTATGGGGATCACTATAGTGGGGCAGGTGGCAGAAAACCCTTTGAAAAATGCTTTAGGTTCTTTTATTCTGACCTTACTGACCTGGGAACGAGGTATATGCCCTTTGAAAGGGACACTGCCTAATTGGCTCAAGAATCCCGCCACATGCCTTGGAGACAAACTTGAGTATCATAAGGACATGTGGGCCAATTTTTTGATCTCAAGGGATCACTTGTTTGGATTAAGCACTACCCCCTCTGGCAATTACCAATACGGGGTCGAATTTTACAACCCTACTCAATTCTCTCGCTAATTTGGCATGCTACAACTTGTCCCAACTCCTCCCATATTTTTCAAGAATGAGGCCTTTAGCAGCAGATTTGTCACTCGATAGAGACCTTTGAGGTGGTGATGAATCAATTCACCAAGGCCAAGGCACAATTCCAGCTTCTTCTTTTTGAGGAATCCCTTGGTGGGATGATTATGTTGCCAAACAATTTGCAGAACCCATGGAACTAGTTATAGCAAAGATCATCGAAGGAGGCCAAAAGGGGTGATGAGATTGAGAAGGAGGCCTCTGTTACTCTTGTTCCTTTGGAGAAGTCATCGAAGGTAGGAGTTTGAGGCCTCTTTCACCTAGAACCCAATCCTTATACCTTTATGCAAAAAACTCTTTGCAACCGTCTAATGAATCATCCTCTTTCTCAGGTTGAAACTGAAGACAAAGCTGTCTCAAAGACCCCAAGTGACTTGTAATTCAGGCCTCTATTACCTTGGAACCACAAGGAGATAAATGAGTTGCGATAATTGTAAGTAGAGGACCTTGATCAGCTCCTTAAGTCTTTTAAGGATATTGTTACTACTACATCTATGGCCTCAGGTAGTGGAGTTGGCTCTTCCGCCCAACCCTCCATCAATTCTGATGATATAACTAAGGCCCAATAAAGCTTCAAAGTTGCTCCTCCTTATGACTCAATTCTGGCTTCATTTAACAAAGAATTTCCAACCTTCTGTTAGGCCTATGACAGTGCTACTCAAAACCTCCAAGCTGTTGAGGTGAAGCTTGAGGAAGCTGCTGGCCTAACCAAGGACTTTAATCAAAAGATAAAAGACTGGAAGGAACTATAAGCTGAGATTGATGATGGCGTCAAGGCCAAAACTGACGCGGAAAAGAAAGTCCAAGATTTACAACTCCAACTTAACGCTGCACAGAATGAGCTTAACCAAGCTAATGACAAAGTGAAATCCCTCCATGCCAAGAAATCCGACATGTTTTCTGAAGTCAGCCTCTCAAAAGACAAGTTTAATGCCTTGAACGTGAAGGACCTTAATTGCTCCAAAGTCCAGCTTGATTCTCAGATCCAACTCCTGGCAATGGCCTGGGAAGGTCTAAAAAACGATCTACTCGATCACCTTTAGATTTTTTTATGCACTAGTTATTTTAAATGCTTGGTTTGAACAATAATTCTTTTAGCCAAGGCATTTTGGGTTTGTAACTAAGTCTGTTGGCTAGTGTTGAAGGCCTTTGTTTTGATCCGCCTGGGCTCAAGAAACTATAACTTAATGAGACCGATGGCACGTACTCTTTACTTTTGGTAGCATTGATAGTTTGGCCTTCATGAATTATTTGCACTTTTGATATTTGAAAAGCCTTTTACCCATGAGGTTGTTTATTGTTTTATGGATGGCTTGGATTTTAGGCCTTTCCTAGCATTGCTTAAAGCATGTCCAAGCCTTTTCCTTCAACATCATTCATGACCCCCCATAGTCGAAGCTTAAAGCATTGTTTCTTAATGGAAGCTTTTCACCAAAATCCCCTATTTCCCACATAGACAGATAGTAATGTTTAAGAAACTTTTCATTTGTGGTGTGTTGGTGCATACCACTGTCCAATTCCATCAAGACAGAGGTATTACCCTTGCACACTTGGCAAATTTGGTAAGGCCCTTCCCATGTAGGGGATCACTTGTCATACCTTGGTGTCTTTGTGCCTAAGGGTAATACTGCTTTTCATATGAAATCGCCCTCAGCAAAGGCCTTCTTTCTTACTCTTTTATCATAGGCCTTTGCTAGCCTCCGCTTCTGAACCAACATATGGTCTAGGGCTGCAAGCCTAGCTTCAGCTAAGTCCTCTAACTCCATGAGCATGGCTTGGGTATAGTCTGCATGGGTAAGGCCATTCTGGTATGCAAGCCTTGCTGACTTTACTGTGATCTCCATAGGGAGGACTGGATCATGCCCATATACTAGCATTTATGGAGTCACATTTGTGGCTGTCTTCTTCGATGTTCTATAGGCCCACAAGGCATTAGAAAGTAATTCATGCCATTCTCTTGGATTTCCTCCACCATTGTCTTCACAATGCCGATCAAGGTCTTATCAGTTGACTCAGCTTGACGATTCCCTTATCCATAATAAGGGGTGGAGTGAGATAAGGTTATCTTTAAATTTGTTGCAAAGGCCTATACTTGGCTTCCGAAGAACACTGCCCCTCTATCAGCCACTAAGTGCTTAAGGATCCCAAACCTATGTACAATGTTTTCTTTGATGGCCTTTACGACAGCTTGTTGCTCTACAGATTTTAAAAGGATGGCCTCTACCCATTTTGTAAAATAACCCGTAGCAACCAAGATGTGGGTATGGATTTTGGAAGGAGGAGGGTGTATTTTGCCAATTAGGTCCAAGGCCCAACCTCTGAAAGGCCATGGCGTCACCACGGCTTGGAGATCCACCACTGGAACATGTTGAGTAGGACCATGAAGTTGGCAAGGTCGGCAACCTTTAGAAAAGCGAATATAGTCCTCCAAGATTGCTAGCCAATAATAACCATACCTTCTGATAAGCCATCTCATCTTTAGGCCTGACTGATGAGCTCCACAAATTCCTTCATAGACCTCATCCATGACCTTCATTGCCTCTTTGTGTTTAAGACATTTTAACAAGAAGTCATCTTTTAGGCTTTTCTTGTACAATTCATCTCCAATGAGAAGATAATTATTGGCCTTCCTTCTAATTTTCCTCGTTGATTTAACATCAGGATTTTTAAGAAATGAAATGATTGATTTTCGCCAATCCATGGGCTCAATCTCCTCACCTTCTAATAGGTCATGAGAAGGGTTCTTTGGATCTGCCATAAAGGCCCTCTCCTTTTTACAGATGGCAACAATTTCTTTTGAACAGTTATGGCCTTGTATAAAATGCTAGGAGATAATTTCAGGCCTGTTGAGGCCTGTGCCAAGCTATTGGCCTCTTCATTCATTCTTCTTGGAACACGCTTAATTGTCACATTTTGGAAATCATCTAGTAATTGCATAGCAGCCACGTAGTAAAGAGCTAATTCCTCACTATGACATTTAAAAGTTCCTGCCAAATGATTAATTACAAGATTTGAATCCCCAATTATGTCAACAGATCTGGCCTCTAATTCTCGTAGGATTTCAAGGCCTATCACAATGGCCTCATATTCAGCCTGGTTGTTGGTTTGAGTCTTTGATCCATCAAATAGCAATTTCCAAGGTTTTAAAGCTACCTCAAAGGCGTTCAGGCCTATGTCCAATTGACTTGTAACATCCAAACAAGGATGGTCAGCAAGAAAATTGGCTAAGGACTGACCCTTTACGGCCTTTTGTGGAATATATTGAAAGCAAAATTCCATTAAGGCCAAAGACCATTTACCAATTCAGCATCTAAAAATTGGTCGAGTCAATAAATACTTACTGAGGTCTTTTTTACTCATAATATAAACTACGACAGAAAGCATGCAATGCCTTAATTTGACAACAGAGAAATACAAAGCAAGACACAATTTTTCTATTGAAGTGTATCTCTTTTCACAAGGAGTTAATAATCTACTTAAATAATAAATTGCTTTCTTTTACTTGCTTATTGTCTTGTGCTAACAAACTGCCAATAGAGCCCTCAGTTGCAGAAATGTAAAGTTTCAACGGCTTATTCTTGATTCGAGGCATTAGGATTGGAGTCTTGGATAAATAGTCCTTGATTGCCTCGAATGCTTCTTGGTGATAGGCCTCCCACACAACATTCTCGTGATCCTTTAACTTCAACAAAGGAGAAAAGGACTGGGCTTTGCCGGCCAAATTGGAAATAAATCTCCTCAAGAAGTTAAGATATCCTAGAAGCCTCTACAACTCCTTCTTGGTGGCTGGAGGCTTGACCTCCATCAAGGCCTTTGCTTTATTTTTTTGATCTCAATTCCTCATTGATGAACCAAGAATAATGCCTGTAGATACTCTCCAAAGACACTTAAAGACACTTTAATAGATTCATCTTGAGGTCATACTCTTTCATCCTTAGGAAGGAATGCCTAAGGTGCTCCAAGTGCTTTTCATAGGACTGGGATTTGATCATCACGTCATCAATGTAAACCACCATAAAATGGCCTATAACATCATGGAAAATAGAGTTCATGGCCCTTTGATAAGTGGCACTTGCATTTTTCAGGTCGAAAGGCATCATAACCCATTCAAATGTCCCTAAGGCACCAGGACATCTGAAAGCAGTCTTAGATGTATCGGCCACATCAATAAAAATCTTGTTGTAGCCAGAATGTCCATCCATAAAGGATAGGAATTTGTGCTTTGCATCCCTATCTACCATTAGGTCTTCATTGGCATTGGGTATTCATCCTTTGGAGAAGCAAGATTAAGATTTTTAAAAAGAATTTTATTGGCTCGCCCCTAAAAAGAATTTTGAAAAATATATTCGCCCCTGCGTAGTGAAGTTCTTGGCTTCGTCTCTGACTACATTCAGAACTCTTTTTATCGATATATAATGTCTCTATCCGTTCTAAAATGAGGGAGATTCGAGTGTTTAACTCGAAATCACTTATTTCCCGACCATTTGAGGGTAAAAATGGTCATATCTTTTACTATACAAAACATCTTGGGTCCAAACCACTTGGGTTAGAAAGTAGATTCAACCAGCTTTTCAATGCTTCAAACCACGCACAAAACGGAGTTCGGTAGCACTTGGGGTAGCCCTGCGAAGTTTGGTCTGCTGTGTAGTCAAACTTGAGCGCGCAGGTCTTGTTTTGAGTGCTCAAGTTCCATTTCTATGCGCTCTAGTCATACTTGAGCGCTCAAGTTTCATTCTTGAGCGCCAAGTCAAACATGAGCCCTCAAATCGCATGTACGTGTCAGAACCTTTTCTTGCAGGTGTAGGCCAGCGCGGGAGCCTTTACAGGCACGTTTTGCCTTTCCCCAAGCCACATTTTTCCCTCCCCAACACCCCATCAAGAGATTCCCCTTTATTTTGAAATTCAAAATTTATTTTCCCTCCTAACCTCACTCTATAAATACCCCCTCAACCTTCCACCATAACACACCACTTTTAACTCTACATACT
Organism: Vaccinium myrtillus; assembly: GCA_016920895.1. Classification (NCBI taxonomy): domain Eukaryota; kingdom Viridiplantae; phylum Streptophyta; class Magnoliopsida; order Ericales; family Ericaceae; genus Vaccinium; species Vaccinium myrtillus. The sequence goes on from CM029274.1 coordinate 24,535,231, forward strand.
AGTCATACTCTCCCATATTCAACTGATTTTCAGTCAATTATTTCTCTCTCAACCCATCAAAATCCCAAAATTTTCCAAGAAAACCTGCCAAAGATCCCAAAAATACTTCAAAAGTCCCTCCACAACTTCAATTCCTAGTTTACGCTCTTAAACCCCGTCCTTGAAATTGCATAAACACCAACCCCTCAAGCTATTTTTCAACTCATGAGCATTGTTCAAGCATAAAAAGGTATGAAAACCTTTTTGTCAAGCGTTGTTTTGATATTTGAGGAGAGCCACTGGGCTTTGACCAGTTCCATAAACTAGTTAAGAGCTCGGTCGACCTTTATCACACACAAAACAATGTTCAAAACCTTGAAGCCCAGAAACTGGCTTGAGCGCTCTAGTCAATAACCCGAGTGCTTAAATCAGCTCCTGTCATGTATCATGTTGTTTTGCATCCTTGCATCATTTTATCATTTGTACACTTCGCACAAGCATCCACCTTACGTGTATATCACTTCTAAATCCCATTTATTGCTCATTCCCCCCTTTATGTGGATAAAGTTGAGATATGAAATATTTTCAAAATTCCAGAAAGACAAAGTCATTCAAGCCTTCCCCTCTTGTTACCTGGCTTCCAAACCTAAGATAATATGGTGATGACGGGCTGGTAGTAAAAGCCCTTTCCAAAAACGAGGCACGAGAGTCATTCAAGTTCGGTTCCTCTAGTGGCAAACCTCAAACCCAGGTGGCGACTTTGAATCGAATGCTCTTTGGAGGGTAGCCACAAGTTAACCCTCTAAAATTGCTGCCTTTTATGGTTTTGACCACAAATCATAGTTTCATCGCACATTTAACCCCCCTAATTTATTTATTTGGCAAATTTATTTGGCAAATTTATTTGTTATCCGTATTGTTAGCATTTATTTATCAAATTGTGTTAGAATATTATAATGTATTATGTAAGAATTTATCTTACGGAATTTATGTAATAAAAGAGACTAAATTGCTAGAATAAATAATCACACACACACACACACACACACACACACTTCTTATTAAGAAAAACCATTTTTACTAAATGAAATCTCTTATATCAAATGATTTTAATAGTGCTTCCGAAAATCGGGGTGTTACAAAGCACATGTTTTTATTATTGGCACATGCACAAGATTCTAACTATGTAACATGTTCCACTAAGCTGACTTTTTTTTATTCTTTTGGGTTTTTTTAGTTGATGTATGTAACGAGAATGACCTATTGTGTAAAGCATGAAAAGCTAAAATACCAATAATCCACCTAATAGAATGAGGTATTTACATTAAAATTACAAAAACCAACGGAACGGATCATTAAGATTGGATTTCTCCACATTTAGATCTCATGAAAATATGACAAGAGAGAATGGCTGGTTACTTTTGAAAATGAGAAAATTTAATGTAAAAAGTGTAATGAGCTACAAAATGGAATATAACAATATGCAGTCAGTTCAAAGATGAGGAAATTAATTGAAATGCAATACAACTCCAAGAACTTCTCTTCGAAGCTGAAGCTTTTTTGGTTTCCAATGTGCCGATTAGTTTTGCAGTTAGATAAGCCGTAAGGGCTCGTTTGGGTGGGGTGTTAACTATTAAGGCCCGGACTAAATTATCCTTCCTCCTTTTATGCCGGTCCCACGCCATATCCCTGGTTTGGGAGCACCAAAACCCACCCAGATGAGTCATCCCGCATCGCCCCTCATCCCCCTCCCCCTAACTCATTATACACCCTACCCCCACGCCTCTCTCTCTCTCTCTCTCTCTCTCTCTCTACAAGAGCCTCGCCGGCGGTGTTCTTCCCGACGACGGAATCGTACAACTTTTCATGCATGTTTGGAAAAATTAAAAATTAACGTAATTTAATTCTCATGAACAGAATCAGATCTTGGAATTCGGAATAATACAAACGATTAAGGGAAAAAATACATACCTGGGTGAGGGATTTGTTTGCGGACCATCGTCGTCATCGGACCATCGCTGTCCGACCATCGCCGTCTGGTTATGGGTTTGTAGAGAGCGAGAGGGGTTGATTGTATTTATGGAGATGAAGGGGTTGATCAGAGAAAGATAGCGATGCAGTAGGTGCGGAGGCGGTGGGTGAATTGATCAGAGAGAGAGAGAGAGAGAGGTGCTGGATGGAGAGAGAGGGAGGCAGTAGATGGAGTAAAGTTTCGAGAGAGAATAAGAGTTAAACCGATGAACTTGTTTAAAACATGTTTTTAAGGATATCCATAAAAAAATAACTCATTTGAATATTGATAAATGCTTGTTCCAAACAATTCTAAGAATAGCAATTCCTGTCAAGTTTTTTGAAAAATTGTTTGAATCAAGCACTTATCGATATTCGATTGAGCTGAATTTTTGTAGGATTTCATATTTTATCCATTTAAACAAAGTGAACGATTTGGAACCCTAGAACATAAGCGTGTGTTTTTTTGTCCCCCTAAAACTGGCACACGCGCGCGCGCACACACAGAGGTTTTGAACGTAATCTCCTTTTAACATTATTTACCCAAAAAAAAAAAAATCTTCTTTTAATATTTTGGGGATTTTATTTTTTATATTGAAAATAATTATTATAACTTAATTTTTGTTAAGTATAACAAATTAACAATTATTGGAAAGTATATCAAATTAATAAATTTCAGTGTTTTATATAATAATGTAAATGCACACTCCAATATATGCATCACAAAGGGCAAAATAGTATTTTTGACAAGTTTTTACATTATCCACTATCCTTATCCTCCTTTTTAATCCTCTTCATCTAAACCATAAACTATTTAATCCTCACTTCTTATATGTCACATTAATGTGGATTCACCCTTTTTATTTAGGGACACTCAAATAATAATCCTTTTACTCACTTGAAATTAGAAAATCATCCTGAGCCTTTTTAGGAGTTATGTTTCCATCCTGAGATTCAAATAAACCCTAAAATGCCCTTTTTATATATATAATTATAGAATCTATAACATATTAGGGGATTGAGGACTAAATCAAAAGTTGCATATAGGAGGCGGTAGGAAGTGGACCAATTTCAAAATTAGGAGGTCCTCCACTGCAATTACCGGATTGGGATAAATCTGTAGACACCCCAATCTGGACCGTCGGAATTCCGAGACTTCCCCAAGGATGAAAATGCCTAATGAGAGCACACAAGGCTTGATCAAAGACTTGAGAACCCCACCAATAACCTCCCATAAGATTACCAAAACATCCCTTGGAACCCTGGAACAACCCAAAACCTTAAAACATATGCACCTGGATTACTCTCACAGGCACCTGGATTGGCTAAATCCAGGCGCCTGGAATGGCATAATCCAGGCGCCTGGAGATCAGCCCAGGTTAAGTGTGGTTTAAGTAGATAATGGGCGGGAAGAGGATTTGCTCGAGATTTTTTGCAGAATCAGTTAGAAGGAGGGATGGGGGAGATGATTACCCCTATGGTTAAACCCCTAGTTGACCCCTCAACCTCCCTTAGGGTTCAAGTGGCTCTTTATGAACCTTCTCTTGCTTATTTAAGCCACACCACTCCTCCATTTTAAGGGCTGGCTCAAATACACTCTCTTCCTCTTCTGTTATGCTGCTGCATCTCCTTCAGAACCCCATTTCCAGTTGATTATTCCCATTCACCTCCATTTTCTAGCCATAAAAAGCCATCGTCATGTCATGTTAACTCCACAAACTTCACTCCCTTCAACTAAACTCTACCAAAACACTTCTAAATAGCCCATACTAGCTCTGATCAGTCCAATCTTGTAGCCATTCACTTACAAAACCCACTCAAAGACCCATATCAAGTTCTTTGATCAAGCTAAAAGGTAGATTTTTCTACCAATATGCTCAAATAGGCCCTGAGGGGGACTCAACCAAGTTCTTACTGGTCATCTATACTAGTAGAGTTGGGAGAGGTTTGGATCATGTCAAGAAAGAAATCTGTTTTGTGTATCAGTATACAATCCAGGCGCCTGGATGAGTTCAGTTCAGGCGCCTGCATTGAATCCAGGCGCTTGGATTCACTCAATGTAGGCGCCTGGATTCCCTCCCCCTTATCATATTTTCTGTCTTCTGTTGCATTTTGATCAGTCCATGGGAGACCATTTGCATGCATTAATGTTTGATTGATCATACCCTATGTATAAATCTTATTACAATAAGCATTTGAAGTGTTTTAAAGGTAAAAATCATGATTAACAAAAGGTTATGTGAGAGAAGAATACTTGCATGAGTTCATATGTCATTTATAGAGTTTGATCACTAAGTTCCTAATGAGTTCAGAGAAGTTCTTATGTCATTTAAGCATTTCCACATTGCTAGGGTCCATTATAAGCATTTTATGCCCTCATTAGTATAGATTCATTCCATTTCATTTTGCTACAAGTATAAGTTGCTCAAATAACATGTCGTCTGCACGGATATAGTACATCAGTTCTGAGATATGTCTTATGCATTGCATTTCATCATTGAATCATCTAAAATAATGTCTTTATTAAGCTCATATCATGTCGTGGAGTTGATCTTGAGGTCCGTTTCACTCATAGAACCATTAAACATCATTTTGAGCATGTGAGAGTAGGTTAAGAACATTGCACTTGTTGTGTATTGTGAGGTTTGAAGTTTGGAAGTTTCTGTCTGACTAGCTTTCCAGGCGCCTGGATTCACTCATTCCAGGTGCCTGGATTTGCCTAATTCAGGTGCCCAGATTGCCATCCAGGTATGGCGGGTGTAATGCTTGTGTTCAGTTCTTGAAGCATCTCAGAGTAATTTAAGTGTGATTTAGTCAAGTTTCAGTATCTTGCATATATAGATCATTCACCCATGACATTTTGCATAAGCATCCATATACATTTCATTAATTTTTTTTGATGCATTTATGTGTTTCTCTCATGAAGTTATGATTAAAGTCCATCCAAATAATATTTTCAAAATCCCTTAAACATTTAGTAGAGACCGGTGGTCACGCTGGGCGTGAGGGGTGCTTTAAATTCCTTCCCCTTATGTAATCTAGCTCCCGGGCCCGAGAAATCTCGTTTTGAGAGACCAGTAAAGCATTTTCTAATCCAAGGGCAAAAGAGTCATTTTTCAAATGGTTTCTCGGGTACGGTCCTCAAACTCGGGTGGCGACTCCATCCAATCAATCAAACCGTTTTCCTAAACATCAACCATTTTCGTGAACCTCCGCGGGGTGTAATCCTTCTCACATTATCTTCTGATAAGAGAGAGAGAGAGAGAGAGAGAGAGAGAGAGAGAGAGAGAGAGAGAGAGAGAGAGAGAGAGAAGATAAATCCTTATCCCACAAATCTTTCCAGCAAACTCTTTCTCTTCCTTTAAAAATCTAGACTCAAAAGAGATTTCAATAATGCCATTTTTAGTCCAAATTCATCGCCCATCAACGTCTCAATTCTTCACCCAGGTTTGGGATAAATTCGATCCAACGGCGCCGTCGATAGTCCTCTTTCCTGGTGAACAAGTAGTCATCAAGAGTCCTCGTCGTTGTCTGACCTCCGGCGTCCCAAATCTTCCATTCCCGTTGCCGAAAATCCCAACTTGACTCACTGGGTTCAGAGACTTCTATCGTCCAACAACGGATTCACTAACAACTGCAACCATCATACCTTCAGCTTTCTCGTTGACAACCACACCTTCAATTTTATCACCTGATCTTTTAGATTTTGCTACATTTTTTTTAGAATTACACATGGATTTTGTTTAGTTCAATTCATGGTATAAGGGGTAGGATCTTAAAAATTCATTGGGGTAAATTTTATCATAAGTGTTTTACATAATATACACCATTTTCCGATTTTTTTCCCTTCACAGTTCTGTGGGTTAATGTTAATGTTCTTTGACTGTATTTACCATGATTTCTGGTGGGTATGTTTGTAGATTGTGAATATTGGTAACTAATTTCTGGAGAATCAGTGGTACGATAGATCCTAGAGTAAATCAATTTACAAGTATTTACCATGATTTTTTTGCACAGGTTTTTTTTTACCATGTTTTGCTGCATTTTTTTTATATTAGAATATAAAACCACTTAATGGTAATGTTTTTTGACTGTATTTACCATGATTTCTGGTGGGTATATTTGTAGATGGTGAATATTGGTAACTAATTTACCACGATTTCTGGAAAATCAGTGGTACGATAGATCCTAGAGTAAATCAATTTACAAGTATTTACCATGATTTTTTGCACAAGTTTTTTTTACAAGTATTTCATCTGTTTTTACCATATTTTTGTTATATTGATTTTTTACCATAATAAATGAAATTTTTTCTTCCATGGTATTCAATAAAACAAGTACCATGGTAAAAATAGGAAGTGCGAGTTGCAAAAGTTTTTACCATGGTAGTCTAATTTTACCATTTCTGTAAAAGTTTTTACCATGGTAGTCTAATTTTACCATTTCTGTATACGTCATGATTTTTTTGTACCATGACCATTTTTTTTTCCGGGTAAACATGTACCATGATCATTGCTACAAGTTCTTAAAAAGTTTTTACTATTATCCGATATAACAAACCATATAAACTACCGTATTATAGATATGGTTTATATATTTACCATGGTAGTCCGACTTGCAAAAGTTTTTACCATACTTTATAATTTTTTTTATCATGATCATTGTAACATGTTCTTTATGACATATATATATATATATATATATATATATATGGAGCATTTCCTATAAGGGAGCCCTTATATAGCTACGGTGCGGGATTTTGTGTTCGAGATCGAATTTTGACGATCCGAACCGTTAGATGTTTTTAAAACGTGTTTTTAAGGTCCAACGCGTGGATTTGTGAAAAAAAAATATATGTAAGGGCTTGATCCGAGCCGTTTTCGATAAAAATGTATATATACATTTTTATCGAAAACTACTCGGATCAAGCCCTTCTGGGTATTTTTTTTTCACAAATCCACGCGTTGGACCTTAAAAACACGTTTTAAAAACATCTAACGGTTCGGATCGTCAAAATTCGATCTCGAACACAAAATCCCGCACCGTACTATGTAAGGGCTCCCTTATAGGAAATGCTCCCTATATGTATATATATAGGGATTATTTGTTGTGCCCACACCAACTTCACCGAAACCTAGCAATGTCCAAACAAACACCTCAATTTGGAAACTGATGAATATGGTACGAAATGGAAAGCTGTGACTTTTGATTTTAGGATGAAAAGACTTATATATCATTCAAGATAATCCCCCCACCTTCCTCTGAAATATTGGATAACTATCATCCCGACCACTTTGCATTCCCCCCATTGATTTCCAAATTCCTATAATTTCGGAAAATTAGAGCACTATATTTGGGAATAATATCATCCCACTCATTTTGTATCCATTTTCTATATTCCATGATTTTAGTAAATTCGATCATCCACCATTTCAAAAAAAAAAAAACCCTTGATTTTTGGTAACAATATCATGCTTGAATTTTAGGGAATCTATTGCCTCCATCAACCTTGATTTTAGGTAACAATCCCTACAAAAATGCAACAGATTATTTCGGCAATCAATGCCACCTTATGTCTCAATTTAAGATAGGCAATGTGGAGATAAATTAGGGATTCGAAATTGAGATAAATTAGGGATCCGAAATTAGTAACTTTATATATATGTGAACACCTCGCGGGAAATGTCCACGAAAACGGTTGTTGGTTTGAAAAACGGTTTTGATTGATTAAATGGAGTCGCCACCCGGGTTTGAGGACCGTACCCGAGAAACTTGTTTAAAAATGATTCTTTTGCCCTTGATTTGGAGAGTATTTTACCGGTCTGCGTTTATTGAGATTTCTCGGGTCCGAGAGCTAGGTTACGAGAGGGGAAGGAATTTAAAGCACCCTTCTTGCCCGGTGTAACCACCGGTCTCTACTCAATGCTCAAGGGATTTTGAAAATACCGTTTAACTGGACTTTGATCACATATTCATACGGGAGCACAAAGATGCATCAAAAAGATTAATGAAATGAATGTGGATTCCTGTGCGAGTGTCATGAATACATGAAAATGAGATTTCTCCCAATGAAATGTGACTAAATGACTCAGAAAGATCCCAAAATGGACACACAAACACCACACCATGCACACCTGGACTGCATACTGAGCACCTGGATTAGGCAGATCCAGGGGCCTGGATTGAATGCAGGTGCCTGGAATAAGTGAATCCAGGCGCCTGGATTGAATGCAGGCGCCTAGAATAGGTGAATCCAGGCGCCTGGAAGGCTAATCAGGCAGAAATTTCCCCTTTTCCAGATCTCAAGGCAAACACAAATGCAGTCTTTGATGCTTACTTATACATGTATATTGTGATGTTTCAGACTGATGTGAACCAAGTGAATCACAAGATTAATTCCATGATATGACATGAACTTCGAAAAACCTTGATTTCAAGAGACTTTGTGGGTGAAATGAGATGTACCAAACTGATCTTAAGCATGCACCTTACTCTTCTATGCAATTGATGATTTCCTAATTGAGTTTAAGACTAAGAATGAAGAAGAAGAAGATATAGGAGAGATTTGATCATGAAATGCCTTGAAAAGTTATAGAATGAGTATGAATGACCACATGACAACCTTCTCATCTACTATAATGTTTCTGATGTTGTGTAAAATCAAAGAAAATCAGACAATCTTTGATCAAAAAGTAAATCTTCTCCTTTGAACACCAATCTTACTCTCAAAGCATCATTAATCACCATTTAAACAAGCATTTAGATCAAGCAATGTTAACATTAAACACATATGATGCATCAATATCTCAAATGAACCAAAAGAGCATGAAGAGAACATAAATTATGGCAGAGAGAATGGAATCCAAGCGCCTGCATTGTGCAGATCCAGACGCCTGGACCTTGTGCAGGTGCACAAAATGAACTTCCTTTCTATGATGTTTGAGACTTTTCCAAGTTATAAACTAGTATAAGGAACTAGATAGAGCTTGGTTAACGTCCCCTCAGAGCCTATTTGAGGACTTTGGTAGATGAACTACCTTTTTGGCTTGATCAATGAACTTGAAATAGGTTTTTGAGTGGGTTTTATGGAAGTGTAGCTGCTGATTTTGAGTTTACAGAGCAACAAAGGGCAGTTTATGGGTGCTTTGATGGAGTTTGGTTGATGGGAGTGAATGGATGATGGATTAATGGGGCAAGAAGATGGTTTTTTGGGGTTGAAATGAAGAGGATTTGAGGAGTATCAACTGGAATTGAATTTCTGGAAAGAATTTAGCAGCATAACAGTAAGGAAGAGAGGGAGAGCTGATCTTCTTGAAATGGAGTGGAAGGGGGGTATATATAGAGAGAGAATGAGGGAGTTTTGGGTAAGTTTGAGAGGGAAAATGAATTTGAACTTTAAAATGTGGAGCCAGAGTCTGTTGGACGGAGTTTGGGATGAAGAAAACGTGGGACAATGTAGGGGGAGCCCATAGTTTCATAAAAAACGAGCTGCAAATTGCTTACTGGAAGCACTTCCAGGCGCCTGGATTGAGTCTAGGCGCCTGGAATTGGGGAATCCAGGCGCCTGGACTAAGAGACTACACAAAATTCCAAACTTCGCGGGGCCATTCCGGGTGCTACCGAACTCCGTTTTGTGCATGGTTTGAAGCGTTGGAAAGCTTGTCAAGTCTACTTTCTAACCCAAGTGGTTTGAACCCAATATGATTTGTACATCAAAATATGTGACCATTTTACCCTCAGAAGGTCGGAAAAACAAGTCGTTTTGGTAAAACGTGCACATCTCCCTCATTTCAAAATGGATTGAGATGTATTATATATCAAAAAAGAGGGTTTTGAATGTACTAGAAGGTGGTGTAGGCTTGGGTTTATTTTGAATAGGTTTAAGAGGGGTTTCAAAGTTCACAATCAAGCCTCGCGTGCTCTTATCGGACATTTTCATCATCGGGGATGCTTGATAAGTTTCTCGGGTCAAAATCGGGGTGTCTACAATATATATATATATATACACACACACTCTCCTGTCAAGGATCCCGGAAATCCCGGATTGAAGCATTTTGAAGCCCTTCCCGATATTTTTTTGACGATCCGAGCCGTCCAATGTGTTCAAAAGATGTTTTCCAAGGCCCACGCGGGAAATCTTCAAAAAAAAATACCGGGAAGGGCTTGATCCACGCAGTTTTTGCGAAAAACTGCATATTTACAAAATTGCGTGGATCAAGCCCTTCCCGGTATTTTTTTTTGAAGATTTCCCGCGTGGGCCTTGGAAAACACCTTTTGAACACATTGGACGGCTCGGATCGTCAAAATTTGATCCGGAACTATGAGATCCGGACCCAAGGGTCCCGGACAAGAGAGTTCCTCTATATATATATATATATATATATATATATATATACGCGAATTATCCTGTCAAGGATCCCGGAAATCCCGGATTGAAGCGTTTTGAAGCATTTAGAAAATGTTTTTGGAAAATCCGAGCCAATGTGTTCAAAAGGTGTTTTCCAAGGTCACGCGGAAATCTTCAAAAAAATACCGGAAGGGCTTGATCCAAGCATTTTTCGCAAAAATGTACATTTACTGATTTTGCGGAAAAATGCTTGGATCAAGCCCTTCCCGGTATTTTTTTGAAGATTTCCCGCGTGGACCTTGGAAAACACCTTTTGAACACATTGGACGGTTTGATCACAAAAATATCGGGAAGGTGGAGTCCCGGATTCGGGACTTCCCTCTTGATCGGGCCTCTATATATATATATATATACGGTGAGCTTCCAATCGGGACTCCCATCAGGGAGCCCTCCAATTCTCCTATTTTCCGATCAAATTTTCACAATCCGAACCGTCCAATGTGTTTAAAAGGTGTTTTTAAGGGTCCACGCGAAATCGGTGAAAAGAAATACGGGAAGGGCTTGATCCGATCGGTTTTGAAAAAATGCATATATACAGTTTATCGAAACCTGATTGGATCAAGCCCTTCCCGGTATTTTTTTCACTGATTTCTCGCGAGGACGATTAAAAACACCTTTTAAACACATTGGACGGTTCAGATCGTGAAAATTCGATCGGGAAATAGGAGTCCCTGATGGGAAACATTTCGTATATATATAGGGTCCGGATCTAATCCGGGATCCCTAGGTCTGGGACTCATAGTTCCGAATCAAAATTTCATGATCCGAATCATCAAATGTGTTTAAAACATGTTTTCAAGGGTGCCCGCGAGAAATCATCCAAAAAAAACACCGGGAAGGGCTTGATCTAAGCAGTTTTTGATAAAACTGTATATGTGCAATTTTTGTGAAAAACTTCTCGGATCAAGCCCTTCCCGGTATTTTTTTTGGACGATTTCTCGCGGGGACCCTTGAAAACACTTTTTAAACACATTGGACGGTTTGGATAATGCAAAAACATGTTTTAAAAACCTTCAAACCATAAAAAAAACCTCCAATCCGGGATCCCGGATTGGATAGTTGGCGTATATATATATCAAGGGTAACAATGGTAAATCACATCTAAAGAGGATGGAAACAAAATTCCATAAAATGAGCATTATTAAAACGTACGTGAGTTCCAAAAATTGAATGATTATTTAATTACCTCTTTTATTTAATACTCCTTACTATTTATCCCTCAAAACCAATACGCCATTCAAACAGACAGTGAGTGTAAGAGAAAGCAAATATGTCTTTTCGGCCCATAAAATAGATAGTACCGTCTAGTTACATCCCTCGTGCGCTTTTCCCAAGCCTACTCCGATGATTGACCACGTTCCTTGTTTGTTGCTTGGCCAGAAAAGAAAGAAAATTTACAAACATGTCTAACTTTTATACAAGTTGTTTGATAAAACTGAAAACTGAAAGTTGAAAATTAAGTACTGAATGTTGAATTTTTTAAGCTGAAAAGCTGTTTGATAAACATATTAAGCATTGAATTTAAAAATGATTTTTTTTTGTTCTAATTGTCTCTTAATTTTACTGATGGTCATCATGTATTTGTGGTAGTGGTGCAGTCGTGATTAGGAGGTTGGTTTGGGGGTGGAAAGCAATTTGCGCTAAAACCACATCATTTCATGCCTCGGTTTTTCGAAAAAAAAAGAACGTCTTTCTGGGCTTCTGGCTTTCGTTCTAAATAGCGACAGAGAAACCCTAGGTCGCTAGGTCTCTCTCAGATAAAAAATGAAACAAGGAAAACCGTTCAAGAAGACCAGTCTTGATCAGTTCATAAAAAAAAAAAGCAGACCACTCTTGATTCTCTACCCGACGAGCTAATCATGGAAATCTTCTCCAGATTACCGACAGCGTCCGTACTTCGATCCAAGTGCGTCCACAAGTCCTGGCGGTCTATCTTATCAAGGCCTTCTTTTGTTCAGTTGCACGTCCAACGCACGACTCTCAACCCCTGCTCCCACGAGGAGGATGAAACCCTAGTCATTCGGAAGGGAAACATCAACAACGGGTCGGACGCCATATATTTGTTGCGGGTGGTGACTAACGTGGCAATCCCGTTCCCACTCCGTCATCTTGGATCCAATGTGCTGATAGTGGGTACGATCAACGACATCTTTTGTCTTGCTCGTCCCTTCATCCCTTTTATTTCCAGTTTGGTTCTGTATAACCCTGTGACTGACCAGAGTAAAATTCTCCCCCTTCCAACAATCGTCGGCGACGATTTGGAGTCCAACAGATGTTGGTTTTGCTATGATTCCGTCACACATGATTACAAGGTTGTGCGGGCTGTCTGGTTTAAGAAAGTGCCAAACATTCCTCCTCGTGTTGAGGTTTACTCACTAAGTGCGGACCGTTGGAGGGCGATTGAGGTAGAAGTCCCATTCATACCCGGATTTAGTTCTTTGACAGGAACCATCGTGAACGGAGTGCCCTTTTTCTTCGCTGGCCTCGAAGGGCAGCGAGCTCGCCAAATCTTTTCCTTCGATGTCGGTAACGAGGTCTTCCAACCATTGCCTCCGCTGGATTTGAATGACCTTGATGAATGTGTATTTAGAACCATTAGTTTCAAGGGAAATTGGGTTGTTGTTCTGCCTCATGTGCCGTCGGTTAGAAGTAGCATTGCATCATTAGAGGATGGTGTGACATGGAACAAAATATTTACTAATGTACCATCTTGGATACTAGGAGGTTCAAGGGCTGGAATTTTGGTTGTGGAACAGAGTAAGGGAGAACTGGTCCTTTATAGGCATGAAAGACAAGAAACTAGAGGTGTTCCAATCACGGCAGATCCAGCAGGTTTCTTAACCGTCCATAATTACACGGCTAGCTTAGTTTAACACCTGCTGGATCTGCCGTATGAATGTGACTTCTGCCTCAATCGCCCTCCAACGGTCCGCACTTAGTGAGTAAACGTCAACACGAGGAGGAATGTTTGGCACTTTCTTAAACCAGACAGCCCGCACAACCTTGTAATCATGTGTGACGGAATCATAGCAAAACCAACATCTGTTGGACTCCAAATCGTCGCCGACGATTGTTGGAAGGGGGAGAATTTTACTCTGGTCAATCACAGGGTTATACAGAACAAAACTGGAAATAAGGGACGAGCAAGACAAAAGATGCCGTTGATCGTACCCCACTATCAGCACATTGGATCCAAGATGACGGAAAGGGAACGGGATTGCCACGTTAGTCACCACCTGCAACAAATATATGGCGTCCGACCCGTTGTTGATGTTTCCCTTCCGAATGACTAGGGTTTCATCCTCCTCGTGGGAGCAGGGGTTGAGAGTCGTGCGTTGGACGTGCAACTGAACAAAAGAAGGCCTTGATAAGATAGACCGCCAGGACTTGCGGACGCACTTGGATCGAAGTACGGACGCTGTCGGTAATCTGGAGAAGATTTCCATGATCAGCTTGTCGGGTAGAGAATCAAGAGTGGTCTGCTTTTTTTTTTTTTATGAACTGATCAAGAGTGGTCTGCTTGAACGGTTTTCCTTGTTTCATTTCTGATCTGAGAGAGACCTAGCGACCTAGGGTTTCTCTGTCGCTGTTTAGAACGAAAGCCAGAAGCCCAGAAAGACATTCTTTTTTTTTTTCCTGAAAAACCGAGGCATGAAATGATGTGGTTTTAGGCAAAATGATGTGGTTTTAGCACAAATTGCTTTCCACCCCCCCCATGAAATGGATAAGTGACGACGTACAGACATGAAAAACATGGTGGTATAACTTTAGGTTTTGAGGAAAGTTTTTTGGTGTAATGAGTGGATATATATAAATCCATGATCCAGTCAAGGATTCCGGATTGAAGAAAAATGAGTGTTTTTAAGGTTTTAAAACGTTTTTTTTTTGTTTGCATAATCCGAACCGTCCAATGTGTTTAAAACATGCTTGATCCGAGTAGTTTTTCACAAAAACTGTACATATACAGTTTTATGAAAAATTGCTCGGATCAAGTCCTTCCTGGTATTTTTTTTCTCATGATTTCTCGCGAGAACCCTTAAAAACACATTTTAAGGAAAAAAGATATTGATAATTGTACACACACACACACACAGAGAGAGAGAGAGAGAGAGAGAGAGAGAGAGAGAGAGAGAGAGAGAGAGAGAGAAATATTGATGACTGTGCTGAGAGAGGGAGTAATTATGAAAAACCAAAGCGAACAAAGTCGGGTACAAGGTTCAATCCACATAGACTCATGACCACTGTTCACATTCCAAAGCCTCCTTTAGCCATGCATCATGCATTTCTCACCACACACTATTAAGAGAGGCTTGAAATAAAAACCGACAAAACCGGTTGAAAAAACCAGTTTGGCCTGGTTTTCTAGAACTATTGGTCCGGTTCGGTTTTGATTTTGGTAGAAGAAACCGTAACCAAGCCGGAGCATATAATGCTAACCCATAACCCTAGTAAATCCCATTAATCACCCGGTGAACTTGTAACACCTATTGCTCATGAACCATTTCTGTCTTTCTAAAGTAGGTTTGATGGATGTGGAATACATGGAAATCGTTTCTAGACATTGGTTTGCAGTTCTTTCATACCATTTTTTGTTTACTACGATTTCGTTTCTGGACACGTGCCACTCAAGAAAATGAACAAAATTCGAAGTCTAAGAAAATTATTGGCCAGGATTGGAGTAACCCATGATGGGGGTGGGCTCTCAATCGCCTGGAATAGTTATTCAACCGCATGAGGACTACCGCGTAGACCACAAACTGCGAGCCCACAAGCCGCGTGGACCAGTTCCCACGAGCCTAGAATCGAAGGATCAGAGCCGCTGGGCCCATTCCTGAAGCTCAACCCGCGAGGCCCACTAGACCCGCGAGGGGTGTTGAACCCTCTGGACCTCCCCTCTTGACCCTTCGGACCTTTTGGTACTTATTTCCACTAAATAAAGTTAAGAATTTCTAAACTTTAATTTATTTAGTGAAAATAAGGAAATAGCCTCCTTTCGAAAACAATGGCATTGCCAGAATTTTAAAATTTCAATCCTATCAAAATCTCATCCCCCCACTTTTAGTACAAAGGCGAAAAAACCACATTTTTCTCCGAAGAAAATGGCCGAAAGACAACCTTCCCATACTAAAAAAAATCATATTATACGATTGGACTAAAAAAAATCCAAGGAACAATTGTTAGGACTTTTTATCGCGCAAATCAAAACTTTCCGAAAAAGTAATTCTAGAGAGAGAAACACTCTATCTAGAGAGAAGTCGCACTTGATTCTTGCTCAAATCTGGGTGATGAATTCCTACCAAGGATTCTTCCGTATTGTTTTGCCTTATTCTTCACCAGTCCATAGATTCTCCACTAGTTCCATTGGTTAATCGTTAACTATACTCATCCCTAGTCGGCTTACACTCAATTTACGTACCCTAAGATTTTACCTTCTTACAAAGAACAAGTTTCGGAACTTATTCTCCATTACGAATTATGTCCGACATGCGAATTATCATCAAGAGGCTGTGTGATTCAGGGGTAGGATCACGATCCAATAACAGCTAATAGAACAAGCGTTCAATAATCTAATCTCAGGTACAATTGAAGTAATAGTGGTAGTGGAATGATGGTGAGTTGAGGTGGCAGTGGAGTAATAGTGGTGCAATGGTGGTGGTGTGGTGGTTGTGGGGTGGTGGTGTGGTGGTTGTGGCATGGTGGTGGTGTGGTGGTTGTGGCATGGTAGTGGTGGTGATGGGCTGGGTGGAGTGCCAGTGCCAGTGGTGGTGGAGTGAGAGCGAGGTGGAGTGATGACGGTGACATGACAATAGTGGTTGTGGTATATGAGTAATGGTGATAATGGTGGCAGTGGCGGTGTGGCAGTGGTGGTGGTAGTTGTGGTGGTAGCGGCGTGGTGGCGTCGGTTGTGCAGTGGTGGCAGCGGCAACGTGGTGGTGGTGGTGGTAATGGTGGTTGAATGGTGGTGGTGGTGACAGCGGCAGTGGCAGTGTGATAGTTAATTGTAAGCATATAAGAATTCAGCCAGAATTAAGTAAAGCTACTTAATTTTTATCAACTTTTTAGCCTAAATTTTAAGTGACACTTAATCTGTTAAGTAATATAAAATATGATTATCAAACCTACTTAATCACTTATTACTTAATTGATTCAGTTTTAAGTGCTGAAATTGTGTTATCGAACAAGCCCTTAGTAGTAAGAAAGAATCTTGCAAGAATCTTACTTTTTTCATTAATTTTCCATACAGTTAGACTACTATTTTTCGGGAATGAGGGAGCCTATTGTGTGCATTTCTCACTTCAGGGCATAGTGAGTAACATGGATCGTTGATCTCCGCAATTAATGGTTTAGATTTACTATGCACTCTTTACCGGTCAAAGTGTACTTTTACCGGTAAGAGTATAAAACATATGTGAACTATTGATTATCGAAATCTATTTTTCAACCTTCTCAGTTCCCATAAGTTACTTTCACATGAACATGAACGTAAGAAGAAAAATGGTTTTCTTTTCCTTCATTTCACCCAATTACAGTACTAAGATTTTCACAAAAACAATTTCCCTGTACTAATTTTTTGACAAGCGAATGGATTTAGAGAGAAAAAGAGACCAACACAACTCAAATCCCAACGGCCATAAAAACCAACCAACCGTAAGTTAAAATACTAAACCGTTGTGACGTTAATGTCTCCAAAGTCGATAAATTTAAAACCTCAACGAAGCTGTTCCCACAGTTGCACTCCCCAACTACTCCTAAGAAGAGCATCTTCAATCCTTACACCTTTTCCATTAATTTTTTTTAAATTTTTTTTTAAGAAAGTTAAAAAGAGGTGTTGAGAAAAAAGGGTATGGATTTAAGTCATTTGGGTAAGGAAAAGGATAAAACTCCAAATGCGTAGGACAATAGGTGTGACATTGGAGAAAAGTTTTAAAATTTTTTAGTTGAATTTTGGGTTTGGGTAGAAAAATGGGCATGGATTGGAAATGCTCTTACTCATACACCATATAGCTCTCACTATTTCAAAATTCCCAGAATTCATGCACTTGCAGAAAAATCAAACAGCCACCAAATGACTCTTTCTGAAAAATGGTTCTGGTCCAGAATAGGAATTCTACTCAAAGTTACATAGAACTCCTATTTTTTTATTCAAAGACGCACACTCCTTGACTACTTCAAAAAAAAAAAAAAAAAAAAAAAAAAAAATTACGGTGTTCTCATTCAATGGTTGACTTAACCGGACCCTGTCTACAGACGTATATCAGCTAATGCTTTCCCGGACTAAGTTGTTGAGATAACAAGGAAAGGAATATTTGATGGTACCATTGAGAGTGGTGGCGACTGGCCAGATTTAGTAAGCTCGGAAGTATGGTTTACTACTGTAACAATTAAACATGGGCCAAATCTTCCAGTAGTACTCATATAGTCTACAGTAGTACTCACACACAAATCTTCCTCATTACCGTGTACATTATTGTCCTTCAATCTACGAGATCACTACTAACAAGTTAGGAAGACAGTGCTGGCTTTTCCGAAAAAATTAAACATGGCACCGTCTAGAGGTGTGGTGATTTAAAGGATTGTTGCACACTTCTCGCCTTAAGTATGAATGTGTCTCACGTTTCCAATGAGACAAACTCACCCAAAGAGATACTGGTCTAGTGTTGCATTGCAAATTTGCAACAGTAGCATAACTGGTGCTAAAATATGAGGAAATCGCGACTTGGGACCATCCCCAATGGTTCACAAACCACCAAAGAGTTTAATCTCTTTTTTGTTGGACCAAAGGACAACAGTTTCATAACTCATGCTTGACGCATCATTATTCAAAATGTTGCCTTCGTAGTCCATGTAATGACATTTATATGTACAAATTTTAACACATTTCAATGGCAGCATTTCCCTCTTTATTCTGATTTTCCACTCCTTCAATCTCTTCCCTTCACTTTTCTCCCCTCTCCAAAAACTCCTTCCGGCCGTTCCCCTACGGATCTGGGTAATTTTGATGATTTGGGAACCTCTTTTACAACTTCTATTAAAGATCTTTGGCGCTTTCTGCAGCGACACTACTGGCCACTGCCCAATCACCTTCCGAACAACTCTACAGCCCTCTACGGCAATCCTTTCTTATTTTACTTTTATTTTTTAAAAACATTGTGTTCGTCTTTCTGCAAATGACAAAACATGTTTCCTGCTTTTTCTAATCTAAACATCAAAAGGAAAACTGACAAATCTACCACACCCTTAAGTTTTGAAAATTAGACACCAGGAAAAATAAATATGGATAAAAATGTCTCGTGTTACATTACATTAACTCTATCAAGCCCCCTTTTCAACGACTCAAAGAAAATGGTTATTCATGAAGAGACATGCAAATGTACAATAGACACTAACTTTATTCTTTCCAAATATGTACAGTGTTTAAAAATTAGCGCTCTGCTTGAGCACAATGAAATAACCTTAAAGGGCTATGAAAAGATGGTGTGGGCTAAAGCGGTGAAGCCTGAATTGTACCTGGGCGGGTGCCGCTGCTCCTTAGAACCATAATAATAGACTTGAGTTTAGCAACTGTGTCCACAATATTTTGCCTCCATGACGATGTTGGATTATTTAATGCACGTATAGAATTGAGACAAACAAGAAGAGTTCCACCTTCATGTAAAAGAACCTGCACATTCATCAGGTAGGAGAAGAGGGCATCAAGATACTGATTCCATAACTTATACTGAAAACAAACGCAAAGCAGTCACAAAAATGGACTTCAAGAATGAAGCAAAAAAATAAAATAAAATAAAATAAAGCAAACACTAACATGTGCTATTCCATATTCCAATCCTATCAATTAAACATAAAAAATAAAAAATAAATTCTAGTGAAACAAAATTCCATGACATAACAACTACATACTTTTATATATGGAAAGCAGACATTTAAAATCAGCTAAAAGCCTACAACTATAATAACCATTAAAATTTAGTAACCAAGCACAATAAGGCATAAAAACACCCATAATACAAGAATAAGATCTTTTCCGACCGCACATTGTCATACCTCTTTACATATGTCTGCTGTTATTATCATCTAAAAGATATAAAGCACAAGTATCGAGTTTCATATTTTAGTCTCGATTGTTTATGGAGGGAAAAAAAACTACCTTTCAGCGATCTTTCTGATAGCTTTACAGAGGACCAATGATTTCACTCACTCTGGAAGGTTTGAAACTTGCAACAAATTAATTCATTTTCAGGGTGGGTGGGTCGGGATTTTTTGACTGAAAACAAAACCATTCCGAGTCTGACCAACATGGAAATTTTAGTTTTTACCCATTTAAGTCCCCACACTGGGAACACAACCCTTTCAGCCATTTTTGGATGGATATGAAGAATTTGGGCCTTTATAATTCGCGTGATAGCAACGAAGTTGTGTATTCTTCTTAACCTAGAAAACGAATCCAACATAGCGCTATTTAGCAGACAATTAAGTAAGTTACAGATATGGAATAAATTGAAACTACGTCTACCCAGAACCCAAACAACTGTCCATGCATTAACCTGGCCTACTATGTCAAATTTAGAACTACTGATCTACAAAGCAAAAAGGATTGGATCCCCATCAGTGGCGTAGTCAGAACCAGTAAAAATTAGTAGACACTCGGGAATCTTCTTTGAGTAGCATTTGGCGAGCTAGAGGCACCAGTTGAAAAACCTGGGTTGGTAAGTCACTTTCCTCGAGCCAGTAGGCATCGTTTCCGACCGCCGATTTATCAAGTGGACCTTTGTTTGATTCTGACAGGCTACATAGATGTCAAGCAGTGTTGGGCAATTCAATAAGAGTAGTAATGTCAGGAATCTTGGTCCTTTGAATGGATGAGGTAGCAGTATTTCGAGAAGACAAACCAGACCACAAGACTTGCAACACTGACTTACCAAGGGCAAGGGCCTAAAGTATAAAAAAGATAAGGACTCAAAGAAGAAGTGAAGCCTGAGGTCAAGAAGAAGATCGGATCACCATTTCAAAAAAGAAAGAAAGAAAGGAAAATCACAAATATGGGGTTGCCTAATCTACCTTTCAGCTTTAGCCTTTGAGTTCTTCATCGAATAAGGAATATAATTTTGTTCACTCTCTTTAAAAGAGGGTGAACATTGCCCTCCCTCTTATTAGTTGAAAACTTGAAATGGTGTACGTCCTACCAAAAAGTAATGTCATCCTTACCAAAAAGTGCATTGCAGGGGGAGGTAATTGTTCACCATCTTTTAAGGTGGGTGAACAAAATCACTCTCTCGAAATAGTGTTCTAAATTACTAGGAATCACAAAATTATACAGCGAAAGAGAATACGCCATGCCTAGAATCATCCCTAGTGCTGCTAATGTCGCTATTAAGCTAGTTCTTCACATAGCTCACCTAAGATCCCTGCTAGAGGTCCATGCCTACCCTCTTCCTGACTCTTGACTCATAAACAAAATCAATTTGAGAATTGATGCCTGAGGATACTCGGCCTTTAACCTTCGTCCTACTTTCTATCTAACATAACTCCCATCATTGCAGTGCATAGAGGGGGGAAAAGAGACAAAATAGCAGTTGAAGCATAGTTGTCAAATTGTGAATCAAATCGAGAATCGAAATGTTCCTGTTGCGAATCGTGAATCGAATCAAATCGTGAATCGCTCCGATTCGGTGATTTTTAAAAATGCATAAAAAATGTAGATTTCAAGTTGGAATCAATGAAAGAAATGTTTAAGAAGATAAATAGATGATCAAATGGTCTAAATAGGCAAGACACTTGCTCTTATAGCAAGGGTGCAAAACCCTAACTTTTTTCCATTACAATATTTTAAAAAGTGCTATGGAAGCTTTGAAAAGAGAGTCGATCCTTTATATGCCAGAAAAATTAAAGAAAACCCTGCAATTTATCTATTATTTCATTTTGGCCCACATGCAAGACAAGGGTTTAAAATTGAAATGAATCGTAAGATTCTTACGATTCACCGATTCACGATTCAGCGTACGATTCTACTACACCTGCGATTCATAATATCGGTTTGTATATATATAGAAAACATCCTGAATCGAACCGAATCGTACAATTCGAATCACGAATCACAGGATTTCGATAACTATGGTTGAAAGTAAATATAAACTTGTTCATACCGTTAACCATAGTGGAAGAAACCCCAAAACCGACGTAAAAGAGGCCAAAACAATGCTAGATAAAGCCAGGGCAACATTTTGTTTGACCTGCAAAACTCAAATCATGTCAGAAAAAGAGAAAAATGGACTTGAGTGGAGCACAGAACCACCTCCGCACGAGAAAAAGAAAGCATAAGGAAACAAAATGGAAGGTGGAGGAACAGTGGAGGGTTTTCAAGTACCAGGGAAGTTGTTTGATGAGATTTAGCAATACAAAATGGAACACCAGAAATATTGTCCTGTAACAACAACACGTCTGCTACAGCTATAGCAGTAGCACTAGCACGCTGGGCTAGCACAGCACCTACAGTAGCAGCAGCCAGTGCCGGAGCATCATTGATACCGTCACCCACCATAATAAGACCTCCCCCAGCTGTACAATGAAAAATCTGTGAAGCTTCCATTGTAAGTAGCCTAAAGCAAACATTTACTTGCCATACTTCTACTCTATATCAAGCACTTGCATCATTTGATATTAACTAATATCCTAGTTTTCCAAAATGTAGAGTTGTGATGTGATGTGGCAAACGCCCGAAGAAATAAGCAGTTAGTTTGTAGTCACTATGTCAGGATCATTTTCTCTCTTGGTCTTGACCTATTATTATAATAGAACCAATTGAAGTCACATAATTCGTGTGCACATGCGCTGGCAAGAGCGAGAATCCGAGCGCAAAAGCGTCTTTTGAAAACATCTAAAACTACTAAAATTCAACAAAGCAAGATTGAAAACGAAAATAAAGTGAATTGAGAGTGGATTAGAGATTTAAGAGAGAATTAGGGCTGCAAACAACTCGAACTATTCGCGAGCAGCTCGAGGTTCGTGTCATGGGGCAGCACTTGAGGCAAGTTATGCCCAAGAGACACCACACGTGGCCTCCTACCGAGAGACCCTTGTAGGCAAAGAGTGAACCAAAAAAAGTGAGGCGAACACTTAGTGGGGCTGGAAATCGAAAATCTCACCTGTATCTTTTGAGATACTAGTTACATGACTGAGCTTATCTTCAGGCTTTAAGTTGCAATAAACCTCATTAATACCAATGGCATTTGCAACCCTCCACGCGCTTGACTCATGGTCGCCAGTTAACATGATTACGTGGAGCTTTGCTTGACCTTGTAATGCAAGAATGACATCCATAGCCCCAGTTCGAAGCTTATCCTCTAAATGAAACAGTGTTACCTGAAAGCACAGCCCACAACTGAAGTCAGAATATAGGTCGCAGAATCAGAATAACATCTTTCTGACATTGATTGCTGTCCATCATCCACAGTAACAACAAACTGGGGGAACATGAGGAACTCAATACTTGACCAGTAATACCGAAGAAGTCGAAGGACACTTGGTCCTGAATTTTCCGCCTTTAATTTTTCTACTAAGTGAGACAATTTCCATCATTACACCGATGAGTATTTTTCATATTGGATTATTTGCCATTGTTCAAAGAAAGTAATGACATTCCATCCACAGAATGTAATGAATCTTATCAATTTCCAAATTTATTGGAGTATCTAACTTAACAGATTAAGATTGCAAAAATTACAATGTTACTGGGGAATTCTTTTGTTAACAATTTTACCACAGGGACAATTTCAAAGAATTCATGGAAAGTGGGGAGAATTGAAAAGTCATTTCTGAAAGAGCAAATAACTAGCAGACTCATCTTAAGACTTAACGTGCTCATTTTCAATTTTAGTAGGTTATATGTCCATTGTTTATGGGAAGCACATCAAAGAACAGGTACTTTATGGCAAACGATGAATGCCCTGAAAATCGGAGCATTCTTGTCTTGGAGTAGCATAGATTACGAATACTATAAGCCTCGCCATTTAGATTGAACAAGGGGTGCAGGTAATAAGGTTTGGATACCTGACAGCGAGGGAAATGAAAAAGATGCGTAAATCCCTCATTATAAGAATAAAAACATGTATCTACCTCTAAAAAACCTTTTAAAAGGGAAAAGGGAAACTACTACACCGGAAACTCATACTAAAATCACAATGAAACACAAAACAACATCTAAGTCACAGCATCCAGCACCATCATGATTCCAAAACAACTAAGAACATCACCTTTTTATTGTTAACGGATAGAGCAGCGTGAACAAAATCACTTCCATGAGAAGATGTACTCACTGCTTCCACAATCTTTTTTGATTCATCTTCAGAGTTAAAAAGTGAAGTGATGAATTCTACAGAACCAAGTGAAGCTTTCAACGGTTCACCGCCTCCAAGTCCTGGCTATAACCAAAAAAAGAAAAAAAGAAAAAAAGAAAGAACTTTGACTTAGTTTTCCTGTTATGGTGGTACACCATGATGAAAATGTTAAGCAAGAATAACTTCATGTGCAATCTACTTGCAGAGCTATGAAACAAGTAGTACAAGCAAATAAAATTATTAATCAGTAGTTGCAGTGAGATCCCAGAAGCATGTTGCATCAAGAGTTGAAACCTAAAAGAATTTGAGCACGAATAGAAATAAATAATGCCTTTCTCATGAAACCCATTGCACGGGAGTCATCAACTGCAACAATACTGAGTAACTGATACATATTAGGCAGATGAAAAAATTGTGATACATTTTAGAGACAATCAAAGAAACATCCACCACTATGAGACACTTGCCCACAAGGTTGAGAAGTAAGATGGATAAGTCAAACATAGTCAATGCAAACTCCCCAAATCTACAATCATTAATATATTGCTGGAGAAGCGACTACCTCAACGCTAGATAATGTCGCAAAAAGACCTCTGCCGGGTAAATTTTCAAAACTTTCAACAGAAAAAGAAGGAAGCTCTTGCCCTACACTGTGATCCACAACAGCTCTGCAAAATATGAACGAAACAAGTGATAAATATTCTCATAAAACAAAACTAAAGACTAGAAAATAGTAGCGATGGGATAAATAATATATCAGCACAGCATAAGTTCTAACTGAAGCTGATTTATAGAGGTAAAGGCGCTCACTACAAGTAGATAAATACTTTCTCAAGCTCTCTTGCCCACCCTGCGTCTATCTCCCTAAAGGAGAAAAACATTAGATGCAAATTTTCTTCAGAAGGGATACTTGAACACACATAAAACACATCAAAGATAGATTTTAAAGAATTATTTTTCAGAGTGAATTCATAAATGAAAAAGGCCAAGGGTAATACCACCCGTATAGAAAAAGAGGCTTAAAAAAAAAAAAGGCCTGGCACATCCTTTGTGCATTAAAATTCTTAAAATCTTGGAGTTCATCAAAGTTCAAATATAATTTCTATCTAAAGAGCTATTGAATATATAACCATGGCTCTTCGATACCATCAAATATTTAATATTCATCTCCTGCCAAATGGACCAAGTCAATCTATTTTTCGATACTGGAAGTGGGAGAATAGGGAGGACAAATTCCAAGCATAAAGTATGATAACTATGCTCAAATACAATTCATGTATGAACCATAGATCAATAAACTGTTTAAATAATTATAATGTTAATGCTTACACTTTACAAGGTAATATAGTAGGTAGATACGTACCCTAATTATAGACCATTTTTCTGGGTGGTTCAGTATTAATTATAATAAGCCAGAAACTCCATCTTGGAGATGCAAGACAACGGTAACTCTAATTTGCAAATTAGAAAATTTAGATGCATAACTAAGAGATTTATCCTGATAGCTTACCATTTTGAATAATTTAGAAAAATTGTTTTGCAGGGAAAAAGTAGTAAATACAATCCTTAGAACAGAGAATAGGTTAGAAAGAAACCCTTCTCTTCCACCGAAACTACCTTCCAATGGGGTGAGTTGTACCCTTCTCCATGGCTGCTGCCACAGCAAGAGCTTCTTTTTCACAAGTAGGAACGCAACAAGAAGCAACTTTTCCTCTGCCATTCTCCATGTGTCCATGGATTGGTTCTATAGCTTTGCACATAAATTCCCCAGTTGTCAATGTGCCAGTTTTATCAAATGCAATTGTGTGGCAAGAAGCTAGCGCATCTAAAACATGCCCACCTTTCAGCAATATTCCCTACGAACACAATCAGTTTGTAAGAAGCTGGGAGCAAAAATAGAAGTACTGTGTCGGAACGAGGATTTATGAAGAATCAAATCTTTCCAAGATCCAAATTTAATTCCATCACCATAGAACCTATTTACGAGGGAATGGATGTTCAAGTAACACAAAAATAGACTTGCACTGTACCTGTTGAAATTATGGAGGCATCATATTGCCCAACGTAATAGGAGCACACATAAAGTATATGGTTTTTTGCCAAAATGGGGTTCTGTGAATGGGGTCAAATATCGGATTCAAAATAAATTGGCACTAAAATCATTAAAAATTATAGCAAGAATAACTAGACTAAGATCAAGTTGAAATAGTGGAGTCATTTATGAATGTATTGCAAGTCAAGAATGTAAGGAAGACGTATTTTCAGAGTTCATCGGCAACAGTTCATCAATAACTGCAAGACTGCAGAGAATCTCCAAAGTCATCTCTCTCTCTCTCTCTCACACACACACACACACACAAACAAAAGATTATATCATTAAACTGACTCTTAGGCACCCATAATCCGGGAAGATTAACAACTACAATATTCATTAGGGTCAAAGTTTTTCATTAAAGACGCACATACTATTTGAACCTAGACATCCGACCGATATATTTAGTCTAATAGATTGCAATTTATAGAACAGAAATTACTAAATACATAGCCATTGTTGGTATATGACCAAAATAGATAACCAAAAGTAGAAAACAGAAGCAATATTCTTCCAAAAAAAAAAAAAAAAAAACCCATCCCCAACAATGTTCTTTCACAGAGAGAGAGAGAGAGAGAGAGAGAGAGAGAGAGAGAGAAGAGAACGCACTTGAACGAATAACAAAGAGTATGTTTTACTGCTTGATAATGATAACATCTCTGCCTATTACCTTTCTTGCACAGGCACTAATTGCAGTAGCATACGCCAGAGGAGCTACAGCTAAAGCACACGGTGACGCTGCCACCATGAGTCCCAAAGCTCTGTAAACTGATCCTCTGCAAACTATATGATAGAGTCATTACTAAAACAGTACAGATGTTTGCTTCACATTACAGACAACAGCTTGTCCACCAATATGTGAATATATTTGGTAAGAGAAAATCATCCTTTGGATTTGCGTTGTTCCCCAAGTGTTTGGAACTGGAGATAATTCAGGGAAGTCATTAAACGTGAAATGATGTTAAAATATATACATCAATACATATGGCTGGGGTTTAAAAAAGCTCAAGGCGTATCAAGGTACCAAGGTCCCTTGACACAATCCTCATCAGAGCTAGGCGCAAGGTGTAAAAGATAGGTTGAATGGTAACTCAGGAAAACTTTAACACAAGCATTTATCTATAGAACTCCAAATATTAAAAAAAAAAAATCATATTCCAACTGTCTGTATAAATAATATAAACAAAAAGGTAAAATCCATCAGAAAATACTGAAATAGTGAAAATGCCTGAATAAGTACTTAATGTCGAGGTGCGCGCCTTTTGTGCCTCTTTCCTTATTGGTACCACAAGTGATTGGATGGTGAAGAAAATCCTTTTTTCCCTCTTAAAGGGGTACAACCTAGGTGTACAAAGAGTAATACAAAAAGATACATATGGAAGTAATAGATTTAAATAAAACAGCAACGCTTGTGTGGATGCCAACTGTTGAAATAACAAAGATAAAGCTCTTTGAACTTTCTTTGCAAAGATTTTTGTGCTACTTTTTTCCTTTTCCTGTTAATGAGATTTTGGTACTTTTAATGAAAGAAAAATGGCATTATGCACAGCCACTTTTAGCACTCCTATGAAAAATCCTTAGCATGTAGTCAGCTGTTCAAAAAATGGCAATTGTTTAAGATGCACTATCTTTTCTTTGATAATTGCGGTAACTTAAACCTACCTACCAATGCCTTCATACTAACTTACTATTACACGAACTGACGAACCTAAAAACAATCGTCCCATTCAGTGTATTCCTGCTACTAAGATTCTGGGGCTGAGCGATGAATGCACACTGATCAAAAAATTGCTAAACAGTTAACAGAAGAAACTAATAAGCAAATTAACTATTGAATATGATACAAGAAACCCTGTTGTAGTTAAATAATGCACAAACCAGCTAAAGAAAACTAAAATTTTGCATAGATGGAAATGGAGCACAAACAGTGGGTAGAACCGTAGGACTTCTAAAGAATGTGAATGGAAAGACTCTTCAAATTACCTGATGTACTAAACAGTGGCCACTTGAAAAGCAATGGCCCAAGGAGGGCAACAGCAACTGACAGAACCACAACCACTTTACTGTAGAGATCGCCAAACTTGTCCAGCCACCTCTGAAGCTTTGGTTTACTTAGCTGTGCTTCTTCAGTCAATTGCACAATCCTGCTCAACATCGATTCTTTCCATGTCTTTTTCGCCTGAGTAGAGTAGACATTGCAGTTAAACTGGGTAAGAAACCATAAAGAAAATGGTATAGCAGAACTAAGAGAACCATCTCGTAGTGATGAATAAGGTGCAGGGAAAGTATGTTGGAAGCCAAAGTGCTTTCTCTGTTGTATGTGCAATCAGGCGATAGAATTACCAATAAAAAGAAAGAGGGAAAACCCAATAGATCTCCAACACAGAAGATCCTAGTTGCCGTTCGTGCCATTCAGTGAGGGTGCATAGGCGAATGTACAGTGGGGATGAAGCCAACACAGGAGACTAGGCATATCTAGTGGCCGAAATACGAAATAACCACCTTTACGGAATTTAGACTGTAGCTTTTCAGCTTTGCTAGAAGGGAGGCATCAAAGAAAATGAATGTTTGCACTGCCGCTATTTAAATCAAATAAACCAGACCATAAACTACCATTCGGATGTCCAAGAGAAGGCAGACAAATCACCCCATTAAGTATCCACCGGACTACCCAGAGCTAATACCACCATGCCACGAGTTCCCACAGCATGCGCCCCATTGCTTCCAAAACCTAATGTAAACCACAATATTGGCATATACCCAATCAACTTCTTCAACACTAACCAATCACCAACTCATCATCTATGGCAATCCATCACCACCACCATATCCTGATCCACAAGGCCACCAACAATGGCCACAAAAATAGCAACTTGATAGTTACAAAGTTATAGACATTTGGAAACACACAAATGGATTTTCTTAACCCCACTTCTTAAAAGAATTTCCTTCAGTATGTTCAAGAGGAAGAACAGGAGGATGATCTTAGGGGAAAAAGCAAGATAATCATGAGAAGCACTGAAAGGTTACTAGATCAATAATAGACTATAGAGCACGTAAAACAATCTAAGAACTTTCTCTCCCCCATGTTTCCAGGAGAAACATATGGACTAAAAAGAGCAAAAAGAACGAAGACACATACCAATATACTATGTAGCACTGACACAAACACGGACACGGATACAGACACGAGATTTCTAAAAAATGGACACGGACATGGACGGCGGGGGACATGGCAAAAAAGGAATAAATAAATAATTTTATATATAGATGTCATATATTTATGCAGTAATAGTTTATATACACTTCTCTTTTAATATGTAAGATCAATACATTGTGATGTAAGATATACAAGAAGTTTCCTATGAGGGCTCCCTTACAAAAAAAAAAAGTGCGGGAAAACAGTTGTGAGCCGTTGGATCGTGTGAAGGGCGTAGGATCCAACGGCTCACAACTGTTTTCCCGCATTTTTTTTGTGAGGGAGCCCTCATAGGAAACTTCTTATATATATATATATATATATAGAACAACTTCCAATAAGGGTCCCTCATTTTAAAAAACCGTGCGGACTCCCCTTTTTTTGTTTTCGGACCAAATTTTGATGATCCGAACCGCTCAATGTTTTTAAAATGCATTTTCCAAGGTCCACGCGGAAAATATTCATCAAAAAATACCGGAAGGGCTTGATCCACACAGTTTTGGGTAAAATCTGTACATATGTACGCTTTACCGAAAACTGTGTGGATCAAGCCCTTCCGGTATTTTTTTTGGACGACCTCTTCGGGGGCCCTTAAAAATGCATTTTAAAAACATTGAACGGTTCGGATCGTCAAAATTTGGCTCGGAAAGGTTAGGTCCGCATGGTAACTTCAATAAGGGACCCTTATTAGAAGCTTATCCTATATATATATATATATATATATAGAATCATGATCTACTAAGGACTCCCTTAGGATAAGAGTTTGTGGACCTCACCTTTCCGGATCAAATTTTGACGATCCGAACCGCTCAATGTTTTTAAAATGCATTTTTAAAGGTATAGCGTTTTTAACAAAAACTGTGTGGATCAAGCCCTTCCGGGTATTTTTTTTTGAAGATTTTCCGCGTGGACCTTGGAAAATGCATTTTAAAAACATTGAGCGGTTCGGATCGTCAAAATTTGATCCGGAAAGTCGAAAAAGCATGAGGTCCGCACCAAATTTGTGTTTGAGGGAGTCCTCAATAGATCGGGACTGTATATATATATATATATATATATATATATGCAGATAGGCACGTGCTTTGCACGTGGAGTTGTTCCGACTGAAAAGATATTACAAATAAATGATCTTACTTTGTTATTGCATAAATTTAGATACGAACATTATAAAACTTAGGCTAAAGCCCTATAGCCAACTAAATTTAGTGGAATGTAAATTCCAGAGTGGATTGACATTTTGTTTAATTGATCTTTGTCAAGATAAATTATGAACCCATGCGATAACATGTGACCATTAAAAAAGTTACACCCAGACATTAACACAAGGGCTTTGAAGCACAAAGAGAGTATATTGCACCCTGTATACCAGTCTATTAGATAAACAAAAAAATACAAACTATGCCCAAGAATCCGACAGTTGAAAAAGGTCTTTTTTCCTACTTAATAACTAAGATGCTCTCTAGCTTCTTTTATTTTTATTTACTATTTCCTTGGAGAAGTCAGAGCAATCACTTCAAGAGGATTAACTTTCTTCTCCATCATTATAAGAGAAATACCATGGAATTGGTCGATATAATGTATTTGTTAGGTTTATTGATGAGTGGCTTGGAGTTTCCACGTATATCCCATGTTTAGTCTCCTTAGTTTATTTTTTGTTATTTTGAGCCTATTGAATTGTGTTGTTGGCTATGGAGTTTGGGTGATCGAATCATTAGTTGTCCGTTAAATTTTTAATTAGTCGTCCTATTCAGTGTAATTTCGCGTAATTTTAGTGTCTTTACAACATGTAAATAACAAAAGACCTATATGACCCCTCGTACATTCAATTGTCATCCCAATTAGACATAAGGTTTGATTTAAATGACAGATATAATTTACAAGATAAATCCTATGAAATATGCTATTTTGAAAGGATCAAGTTCACATTCCATCGTAATGAACCTCTCATGTCGAGTTTTATTGCATTGGAGATAAATTCGTTCATTTAATGAATGTTGTATTCCATCGTAAAGCGGAGCCCAGCCACAACATATAATTTTTTTTTTGTGTTCCCACTATTCTTTAACTCCTCTCCCTCTGTGCCTCAAGTAACATGACATATTACTTTTTGGTTGTATATAGTGAATATATCTCTTTTCGTTTAGTATTCTAATGTACTCCGTCCGTCCTATTTTGATAGATCCCTACAGAAAAATGTCTAATTTTTAGACAAAAAAAAAAGTATTTCATTTAGTTCATAATTTTTGAGTTTTTCTCACGAAATTAAAGAATTAATCAAGATCTTTAATTTAGTATGAAGAAACTCGAAAAATCATGGGCGAAAATACTTTAATTTGTATTTGAAAAATTACACATACTTTCAAGGGACCATCAATATTAAACGAAGGAGTATATGCTATAGATTTTTTACCCCGCTGATGGTAAATCTTGCGTCCACCCCTGGGTCGGGACTTCTCCATGATGCACCTTGTTTTAATTTTTATGCTTTATGTTCTATGTGTTTTGTAGTTTAGTTTTTTTTGTTTATGTTGTTTCTTTCCGCTATACAACACACACTGTGCTCTGTTCTTAGGCCTTATGTTAGCCTGTGTTTGTTGTCGGCGTTCTTGGGCCTCTTATCTACTGGCGATGGCATAGTTTTGTGACATTTGTGTGTCTAATTGTGTTCTACTTTGTAGGCTTGAAGCATGGTCGTGACAGTTAACACTTTGTTAAGGTCTAGCCCGTCGCTGGCATCTTTCCTTATGTATTGGCGATAACACAGTTAATAAATTCTCTCTTTATGGTAAAAAAAAAAACCAGTGTACACTTGTTAATTGTTCTAATCCAGTTAAACGAATGTCAAGTAAGTGGAGTACAAGAATTGATGCCCAATCTACAAGTTTCTATGGGCAACATCAAAATATATAAATAGGGCCTAACAGTTACTTCGGAAGTATTTTGTGCATGATTCAAAATTGCATTTTTAATCCAAAAGTTGCACGACTCGCACCTATTATAGAAGTAATATTCGATCAAGGGTCGCACTGTTTAGAAAATAATTGTCCACTAACAAATCATTGATACAACACGAATGTTCGGTGAACAGAACAAACTCATGCACTATATTAATCTCTTTTCGGCAAAGAAAATTAAAGGAAAACAGAACCAGTACTATGTTCCAAAAGGAATTTACAAAACTAATAAATTAAATAGTAACCGTTGCAACAAATGTATCCAAGAAACCAGTATTATGGTCATCATATCATATTCACATACGATTACAATCAAATGGTATAGCACAATTAGGAACGGGAAGAATTTGACAACTGTATTAATATGCATGCATACACAAAAAATAAACACAAATCTGTCTTAAGATTTTTGAAAGTATGTTAACTTTTTGTGATAAAACCAAAAATATAAACGCAATAAAATTGGAATGCAAAACCTGAAAATCAATTGAGAATGAAATTGTGATCAAGGCGAGTGTTACGCTATGTACTTAAGACAGATTCATCCCCGTTACGGTGCTTAGGGTTTGCATTAACGTCTATCTCCCAACACTACTTAATCGAACGCCCCCACAGGTGTAGCACTGCAATTGGTGGGTCTGTCGAACCAAGCTTGTGTTTGTACTCTCTCCAATGAAAAGACTCCGACTCAAAGAAAGTGTATTAAAATCAACTTCTAAAAATGAAAGAAATATGTCATATATATAGACTAAGTGGTGACTATTCGGAAAAGACACATAAGTTCATAAAGGGTGCATCCGTCCACAATGAACAAGTGCAACCCAAAAAATACGACTCCGAAAAAAAGGTATCAATTAACACTCATACTCAAATAAAATATTATTTCCTATATTATTTTCCAACAGGCAACGGTTCATAGGAATTGAAGTTCGAAAAATCATGATGCTTCGGAAGGTCACCACACCATAATGACATATACAGCGTTGGCAACGGTTTACAAGAACTCAAATCGAAAAATCATGATGCTTTGGCTATCAATGGCGTGAGCCTGTTATTTGGAGTGGTTATAGGAGGTAATTTTGGAAGATAAAAGTGTGGGAAACATTTTTGTTTCTTCCCCTTTTTAACGTAGTAGTAGATATATATACGTGGAGCTTCTAGTCCGGACCTCCCGAAAATAAGGAAAAAATGATTTTTTTGTTTTGAAAATCCGAGCCGTCCAATGTGTTCAGAAGGTGTTTTCAAGGGTCCACGCGGGAAATCTTCAAAAAAAAAATAATACCGGGAAAGGCTTGATCCAAGCAGTTTTCGACCCTTGAAAACACCTTCTGAACGCATTGGACGGCTCGGATCGTAAAAAAAATGCTCGGATCACGGAGGTCCGGACTCCCGGAGGAGAAGCTTTGCCAATATATATATATAGGTTCCACTTCTCCTCCGGACTCCGGACTTCCGGACCTCTGTGATCCGAGCATTTTTTTGATGATCTGATATGTCCAATGTGTTCAGAAGGTGTTTTCAAAGGTCCACGCGGGAAATCTTCAAAAAAAAAATACCGAGAAGGGTTTGATCCAAGCAGTTTTTCGCAAAAATTGTTACGTGGACCCTTGAAAACACCTTCTGAACACATTGGACGGATCAGATTTTTTCAAAACAATTGGCAACACAAAAAAAAATACCCCAAGAGCTTCAATCCAGGGGTCCTGATAAGAAGCTTGGGGTATATATATATACAAGTACACACACATATATACAAACACATGCACGCACATGCGTGCACACACACTCATATATATACAATCAGAGAGAAAAAGAGTGAGGGAGGGAGAGAGAGAGATCGTGAGTATATATGTGGGACACGCTGTGTCCACCGCGTGTCCCCCTCCAAAGAATAATTAATTTAAGGGACGCACCAAGTGGAGTGTCCAATGACTCAAATCTGTGTCCCTGTGTCAGATAAGCGGATACGGCGACCTCTAGGAGTGTTGGTGCTTCATAGCCAACATCCTACATTGCATGGACTCGGATGTGAGTATCGGGTGCGTATATCTAGGTGTTAGATACGTAAAGTTCAAAAATTGGGGATACGTAGATATGGATCCAAATTTAGAAACGGGTGCGGGGATATGTTAAATGTTATTTTTTTAATATATATTATATTTTTAAATTTTATATATGAAAAAGTAGATATTTTTTGTATTAAATATACAGTTATATTACTGCTTTCGTCAACAAAGATATAGTCCAAATATACGAGTCCAGTAGTAGTTAAAAATAAATAAATAAACCCATTAGAACATTACAAGCCCAATTTTACATTTACAAACCCGCAGCCCAAAAGAGTTTAAAACCCTAAAGCCCATAAATAAAACAAAAAAAGAAAAGAAAGCAAGAGAAGGAAGCGTGTTTGAGCCATGATTCCTCTTGTTTGATGTGGATAATACTTGTTTGATGTGGATAATACTGCAGGAGAGGAGCATGACAAATTTTGCAGGGATGAATAATGCTTTGTTTAGGATCAAAGTTATTAGGTTAGTATCTTGTATAGTTGGGACGAGGGAATTAGGGGGTGTGCAAGAAAACCGTTAAACCAGACCGACTCCACCGAACCGGTCTATTTGGATTTGTTCTATGGTCTAATGGACTGGTTCTGGTTCTAAAACAATGAGAACCGGATATTTTGGTTCGGTCCCTGGTTTCATAATTAGGAAGTTTGAACCGAACCGGTCCGTATACACACACTGCTATATACCCACACACTTGATAATTTCGTTAGTTTTAACGTTGCATCGCATCTATATGTTTTCATTCATTTGGGATTTGCAGCTTTGAATAATATTCCTCTTAGTGTGATCCTCGAGTAAGTTCAGCCTACTATTTGGATATGGAAAAAAGAAGTGTTGCTGCTGCTTGGAGCTGCTGTTTTGGGTTGTAAATGCTGAAGTTTAGAAAGTTTTTTTTGATGTTGTTCAAGGTTTTATGTCACAGTATTCTAATAGTTGTTTTAGTTATTGTTAAGACTTCTTAATTTATTTGTGGGTTGGTTTAATAGTAGTAGTTTTATTAAGAAGTTGCAACAATTTTGAGGACAAATTCAGCAAAGAACTAGTGGTGGTATGTTATTCATTTTTTTTTTTTTTTTGCAATTTTTGAATCCTAACATGGTTTAAAACCATAAACTGAGCCAAACCGGACCGTTCTAATGGTTTGGTGTGGTTTGGTTCCATATGTTTAATGGTCTGGTTATGGTTCTCAATTCTTTGGAACCGTTAGATATGGTTTGGTTCCTGGATTTCTACAGAATCGGTCCAATCCAAACCATGTACACAGGGAATATAATCTTTCTCTTGACCGATTCATAGATTGGTTTGATCTTTTCCATTCTCATGGTAGTGTTTAGGGTCTTTTGTCTATGGCCTTTTTTGTATAGGGGCGGCATTCCCCTAATGCCTTGTTTCTAATATATTTGATTACAAATAAAAAAAAAGGGTTAAAGCACATACCTTCACTATCATCATGCCATCCACGTTCCTCGCACCGCCGGGAATAGAATCCCCAACTTTCCTCACCACTGGTTTGACTTCTCCAGTCAAGTGCTCGGTGGTA
Source organism: Vaccinium myrtillus (assembly GCA_016920895.1). Taxonomy (NCBI): domain Eukaryota; kingdom Viridiplantae; phylum Streptophyta; class Magnoliopsida; order Ericales; family Ericaceae; genus Vaccinium; species Vaccinium myrtillus. Next base: position 24,570,812 of record CM029274.1, read on the forward strand.
ATTGTTGATCTACCTTGGAAAACTTCACAATCCACAGGAACTGACTGAACATGATACCAGCTAGCATTACAACACTTCTAAGCTAACAGAATAATAAACTTTAAACAGAACAAGTTATTGACGATTGTCGACTGCTATAAAATAGTCACAAAATGGGATGTCAGATTATGGAGACAAAACCCCATGAAAATTAAATCTAGAATATAAAAAAGACATTTTCTCTCATGTGCTTAACATCTCGAAAGTAAAAGCCAGCCGAAAAGGACGTCAGTTCACCATGAACCTAACTGGAGAAACCTGGTTGTTTACGCCATGGCTCATGCATTTTGGCAGGTGCCTTCCACGTGTCCTCTACCCGCCAAGAAGATGAAAAGGAAAGTAGGGAGGCATACACACACAAACAACAGAAAATAACTACAATAATTAAATTAGGTGCAATAAACCAAACCAAACCGAGCCTTATGTCCCAATCAATTGGGGTCGGCTACATGAATCTTGCTTTTCCATTGAGCTCTATCTAGGGCGACCTCTTCACTTAAGTTTAGTAAGCCCAAGTCCTTTCGTATGACGGCATCCAAAGTCAATTTAGGTCTTCCTCGTCCCCTAGCCCTACTATCATATCACCCTTCTTGACTACTGCGTATGGAGGTCTACGACAGATACGTCCAAACCACCTCAATTTATTTTCTCTCAACTTATCATGCATAGGTAAAACTCCTACCGTTTCATGAATAGTTTCATTTCTAATTCTCTGACTCCTAGTCTTGCCACACATCTTCATTTAAGCTACACTCATCTTACTCATTTGTTGCTACTTGATAGGCCAACTAAATGAGGTGACAAAAAAGAAAAACGGAAAAAACGATTAGGAAATAAAAAAGCAAAAATGCATGCCAATCTTATGATCACGCAATTAGCTATTTGTTGAGTATGATCTACATCTGCTTATGAAAGATTTCAGACTTATCCTGCCTGACAAATGAACAGGGCCAAAAATGTACTAACAGCTTAAAACTCTCACAAGCTCACAAAAACATGAGTGAAATGCAAATGATTTTGATGTGCTTTAAACAAAACAGAATTCAGTCCGATGGTTAGTACAGAAACTTGAAACACAGAGAACATCCGATGGTTAGTACGAAAACTTAAAACACAAAGAACAATATAATGATAATTCACAGAGCCATAAAGCTTCATGTGCAAAATTAAAAAAAAAGTTGCAAGTACAGACCTCACCAGCTTTGACCAATATATATGAGCCGACTTCTAAGTTGTTTACAGGGACTTCTTTGTAGGACAAGTCAGAGAAATTAGGTGATTTCCCATTGCGCACTTCCAGCACAAGAGCAAAATCTGGGTAATTTTCTTTCAACTCTTTCACATCAATCTTTGAACGGCTAGTGAAGTACTCTTCAGCTGCAGCCAAAGTCAATATTAGGTGGCGAAAATTTTTATCCTCCCCCAACTAATATGGAACTAAACCAATTCCCCAATTACCAATATGAGCTAGATTAAACATTGCAAGAAGCAAGCCTCCTTCCAATGGGTTCCCCATAAACAAAGATGCGAAGGCTGCAAGAGCCATCAGTACATGAATGTTTATTTTTCCACCAGCAATATCAACGAGGGAATCGAGCGATGCAGAGACCTGACATGAGTAGAATATGATTTCAAAGGTTACTAAAGCAACACAGTGACTACATCACAGATTCACAATGTGACAGAAGTTTGACCTTATATTCAACAAATTCAAGAAATGAGATATAAGAGACATAATCTCCTTGCTATGAAGATAAATCTTACAAAAAGAATTTGTTTTAAGGATTTATGCCAGAAGAGACATGCAAAGAGAATTCCCAAATGCAAGAAGGAAGGCAAAAAATACACTGCCCAGATCAACAAAACCCTTGTGACTTGTCCAAATGGGAATAACTTGGTTTTAGCATACCATGGTTCAGAGATGACGAAAAAGTTCAGAGGCAAAGTGACACCTGGAGGTCTAGAAAAGGTGTACCAAACCAAACCAAGCCTTATGTCCCAATCAATTGGGGTCGGCTACATGAAACGGCTAGTGGTGTTAATACTAAATTAGAAATTTGGCGGGAAGCATTAGAGTTTAAGGGCTTTCGGATAAGTAGGAGTAAAACTGAGTATATGGTCTGCAAGTTTAGTGATACCAGAAGTGCGTATGAGGAAAGAGTGATGATCCAAGATCAGGAGATACCAAAGAGGGACCATTTTAGGTATTTAGGCTCTATTATTAGTCAAGATGAAGAGATTGCAGATGATGTGACTCATAGGATCCAAGTGGGGTGGCTCAAGTGGAGAAGCGCTACTGGTGTACTGTGTGACAAGAGGGTACCAACAAAATTGTAAGGAAAAAAAAAAGGGAACTAGGTGGACACTAAGCTTCATCATAATGCTTTATATTTAGCTGCTAAGCATTCACAATATCAATGAAGATACTACAATACACGTTTATGACAAAATTCTCAATTAATTGGATTGATTTCTCTTCTTTTTCTGCGGTGATTTATTGGTTTACCCTCTACATTCTTTTCTTCTTTTGGTGCAGGTGAATCATTGGTCCACATTGCAGGTGGCCAAATCCATGACCTCCAATTTGCTTCAACCCTAAGTAAATCACCATTATCACCATCTGAGATGTGTTACAACATGAGCCCATAGCATCTCGCAAAGTAGAATTCTTATTCTTATTTCCCAAAATTAGATAATACAACCATAAGAACATTTAGTTTGCTAGCCATTCTCAAATTATATCAACCAAACTCTAGTAGCATTTCTGCCAGTTACTTCAGGTTACCAACATGCATATACTTTCCCAAGAATCATCACCGTAGTTTAGGGTAACCTTACACTTTCTTATTGCCTCAAGTTCCCTTATCATCGGCTGTCCTCCATTTGTTTATCATCCAAAGCATGGATCAAATCACTCTTTATAGGCATCTTAGTTAGTCTACACCTCACAACTGAGTCACAAGGCAATATCATCTTTAAACCACTCATCATTCATCTCAACATTCTCTTCACATACCAGTTTTCAATCATTTTTTAATTTGTTGCTTCTCAGTGGGCAAAATCTTCTTAGTTTCTCCTTTTATGGATATTTGACGACGAAGTGGTGTAAATTGCTTTGTGAAGAGAAATTTATCTCTTAGCTTCATCTTTTAAGTTTTTATATTGCTCAAAGTACACTTCAAATTTTCCATCATAATCCTGATCCACACGAAACCTCTATATCTAATCCCGAGGGGTAGCTATAAGCTTGGCTGGTAAAGACCCAAACTTCGTGTTCCAAGAGGTCACCAGTTCAAGTCCCCTTAGGCTAATGAAGGCTTTCCCGGTTATTAATCTCAGGGCTTCATAGTAGTCTCTCCCAAATCCAATTGGGCTGATGAGAATATTGATCAATCAATAAAAGAAAAACCTTCAAATTCTGCAGTATCCCACAAGTTAGAGAACATTCTCGTTCATTTATCTCGACGTTACGCAAAATAGTGATGACTATGTGATTGAAAACTGACTGGCTTCTTGCATATAGCCCTCACTATTGACGGCATAAATTGCACACATATAGTAAAAAATAAGGCACATTATAAGAGTTTCACAGTATATCAGTTCGAAATGCAATCAAATTGTTAACTACAAAATCAAGAAAACATGGTGAGAGAACAATCCTACCCCAACCAAAGGGAAAGCAATGAGAATGAAGAGATGCTGCAGAGGCTTCACGGCAGGCTTCGGTAGCAAGTAAGGACAAGCTGCCGCACCAACAAACAACGCCGCCGAACAGCAGCACAGCCCCAAATGCTCCCGCAAGAAGTCTGCCAAATCGGTCCATTTAACTGCTTTCGCGAACCGAAGGAGCGATTCCTGAGTCCTAGACAGCTTCGCTTCATCGCCACCGTGGTTATGGTGGTGGTGGTGATGATCTTCGTGGTGGTGATCGTGGTGGTGGTGGGGATCGGTGGCGTTAGGGAGGGAATGGAAGTGGCGTTGGGGAGGGAATGAAGAGAGAAGGGAAGGGAGGAAAAGGGTTTGGTTGCGAAATGGCGTGATTTTGAGTGAGTAATTGGATCGTTTGGTAATTCTGGCAATTCTGGGGTTGTGTGATGGGAAATTAGTAATTCCGATTTGGAGACGGAGAGTTTCCATGGATTGATGGTGAGGGTTTACGTAGAGTTGGTTTGGTTCATTATGCAAAGGGTTTCTGGAGGGGAGTGAGAGAGGCAGCTTCAAACCTCCGCTTCGGTCTCTCTCTCTCTCTTTCGCTCGATTGATTGGGGAGCGAGGACCGACTGATCCAAAACAGACCGAAGTATTACCGGGGAGTGGGGTCGATGTTTGTTGTGGACTTGCAGTTACGCTGATAGCGTGATGCTATTCTCAACTCACCATGTCCTCATTTTGCTTCTCGCCCCCAAAAATACGGGACCTGGGAAACTATGTATATGTATAGTGCAGTGCGGAAGTATAAACAAGAATTTGCACTTACCTCTCCTGAGCTCCAATTTGTAGGCACTTGTACTCCTATTTTAGACTACGGAAATGCTAGAGCCCCACACACTCAACCACACACCCTCTCACACGCTTGGCCACACACCCACCACCAGGTGCCACAAGGGTGTGTGGTTGAGAGTGTGTCGCTCTATCACTCTTCTTTAGACTAAAATGCAAAAGTTGGGTGTCATTAGTGGAAAGGACAAAAAGTCACACCCACCACATGTGAGAGGGTGTGTGGTTAAGTGTGTGTGACTCTATCACTATTCTTTAGACTAAAATGCAAAAGTTGGGTGTCATTAGTGGAAAGGACAAAAAGTCTTAAATGTCCAATCACAGCCCTAACCACTACTCATTTCGAGAAATCATTTCTCTCTCTACATTGCCCAACACCTTCATCCCTCTATATCTCTTTATCACGATCGACCACCTCTCTACATGTGGGCTATCATCTATTGAACCCGAGATCAACCTTGTTTTCTACTTCCAAATTACAAATCCAGCTTCTTTTTCACATTCCAATTTCCAGAAATTAATTTCCTAAGATTCTCAAGCTCCCTTGTCAAATCCCCAATCTCCATACCAAAAAGCCTCAACGAATACAAAGTCAATGACACCTCTTCCTTTGCCAAGCGAACCAACTTCTCCATCACAACATTTTCATCTCCTCAATCAAAGCGACAGAGATAATTACTCCATCCGACACAGAGAGGGCGAAGAGGAAAGAGCGAAGCCCTAGATTAGGACTAGACAGCCTGTGGACGCCCCTTTGGAGATCTCATCGATTCGGAGTCGCCACCCAGGTTTTAGCGGATTGTCCCCGAGAAACCGAACTCGATTTACTCGTGCCTCATCTTATGGATAAGGTTTAGATACTGGCCCGTCATAACCATACTATCTTAGGTTCGGGAGCTCAGTTACAAGAGGGGAAGGGTTTTACGACACCCTCCTTGCTCGGTTCGAAGACCGGTCTCTACTTAGCTTTTGTGGGATCATGAGAAATGTCTGCAACTCAACCATGAACAAGCACAAGAATGGGAGAATGGGAATCAAATGTCAATGCTAGCACGACAATGGATTACAGTGTATGCATGTGCATTGTGAACTATATGAATGATGACGATGATATACAAACATAAGCTACGGATGACAACAAACATCAGAAAACAGTGTTAGTACATACTGAGCAGAGGCTAAACACTAGAACTAACATATACAACACACAAGAAGCAAACTAATCCGATCCTACTAACAGTGGTTTGAGCGCTCAAACAAGGGAGTTTGAGCGCTCAGACCCCTTTCCACCCCTACATGCTCATGATGTATCTGATGATTCTGGATGTCAAAGACATGATTTGATCTCTATCACCTGCTCAGAAATAGCATTGAGACAAATGAACAGAATGAAGCAAACATAGTTTTAAAATTTATTCATGAACCAAATGAGGTAAACAGTACGGAAAGACTGAAGATTCAGTATTGAAAAGTATTCCAGAACACTCTGAGCACAATAGACAAGCTTGGATGAGAGAAATATTTGATGGACCAGGAGGCAGTTTGAGCGTTCAAAGAGGTTCATGGAGCGCTCAAACCATCTATTGGATTTGAGTGTTTTTGTTCCATTCTACCCTCATTTGGATCATCAATAATCTCAGGATAACATGTATTGACACAAAATGTACTGATATTCAGAAACATCAATGAAATAACTTGTATGAGTGAGATTGATACTTTGAACTAAGTAATTGCATGAATAGAGTGAGAATGGAAGAGGATCAGACTGGTTTAATCCCCCACAACAACACACACACTGTGATGAACTTGAAACATGATATGGGATCAGAATAAGCAGCAAACAAAGACAAATTAGGAGAGCGTTTGAGCGCTCAATGAGTAAGGTTTGAGCGCTCAAACCCTTTCCATGGGATGATGGTTTTTGTGACTTTTTGACTTCTTTTGATGTTCTTATGAACTTTATGCTTTCTGATCATTGTTAAAAGGGGAAGAAACCTCTATTTGCTTCATAAAGAAAAAGGTTATTCCTTGTTTGATGTTAATAAACATCATCTCCATGGCCTTTAAGGAGCATTGATCAATGATCAGAAGTGATATGAGTAGTTTGAGGATGGATGAATCCATAAAAGCCATAAAAATAATGATATCAACATAACAATGATTTCAATCACAAAATGAACACCATTTTCACGACTTTTGAGCTCATTAATGAATGATCAGAGGAGTACAAACTGGTTTAAGACTTTATGAACCCACAAAAATTCATGAATAGATGACATGAGCATTAAGAAAAGTAAGAAACAACAAAAACATGAGAGTGTTCAAAATAGTTTGAGCACTCATAGTGCGGTCATTGAGCGCTCAAATTGCCTTGAGCTGAGATTCTTGAAAGTCATTTTCTTGGGTATTTAGGACCTTGTGAGGTCATAGAAGGTATAGAGGACTTTCATGAACCCACCCACTGGTCTCCCTCAGGATGACCAACCCGTAGTTTTTACATGGCTTTTCCTACCTTTTTACTATGATCAAAGCTTGAATTTGAATGTTTGATGAAAGGATGGGTTGTGGCTGTGTTTATGGGTATAATGCGGGTTGTTTTGGATAGAGAATGGACAATGTGGGTTGGATTAAGTGGTATTTGACTGGATGATGGAATGTTGGAGCTTTAAGAGAGATGATTAAGTGAGTTTTGTTGGTTGAGTGTGACTAGGCTACAATTGATGGACGAAAGGGGTTGAGAAGTTCTGGAAATGGTGTTTAGAGAGAGAGAGAGAGAGAGTGGGATAAGGATCAGAGTGTCACCTCTATAAGGGAGGTAATGGGGTGGTTTTTATAGAGAAAAATGGGAGGGAAAGAGGATTTTGAAGTGTGAAGGGGCAATTAGCCTCAATAGGGGTCGTATTAGGACCTATTATACGTATACGAGTGACAATACGATAGCCATACGCTCCCCATGCAGCAGAATATCATGATTAGATTCTCAGCCAAAAACAAACTAGTCAGAGTTTAAGCGCTCAATCTATGGTTTGAGCGCTCAATTTGCTTGCTGCACAATGGCTTATTTTGAATTTTTTTGGTAGTTTGAGTGGTATTCTAGACATTTAGTTTGGTTAGGATTGTTTGGAAAGAGTTCATGCCTTGTTCTTAACTTCAAGGTATGCACGAGTGGTCTTCCTCATCATCGGGAGTTGCTTGATATGTATCCCGAGTCAAAATTGGGGGTGTCTACACAACCGCTTCACGAGATCAATTTGCGGAACTAAGTGCACTGCCGTTAGTTGTACCGGTTTCTCGTTTTGCACCCATGGTGGTGACTTTAGGCTGGCGGGGAGAGAAGAGAAAGAGGTTTTCGTCGGGTAAGTTGGTGGCGGAGCTACGCCGTGGGGTAACGGTTTTCGTGCGGCAAGGGTCATTGGCGGTTTGGGGAGAACCAGAGGATTATTGCACTATAGCATTTGCGTGTCGCTAGGGGGACACGGGCGCACAACTGCCTATAGGTGGAGAACAATGTGCAATTGGTCTGTGTTTGTTCGGTAAATTGCACTTTGAGTATCATCCATTTTTAACTTTACACAAAATATTTGAATTTTCCAAGTTTGATAAAACATAACTTCACATTATTTGAATGAAATTCTGTGTCCCAACTAAAATTTTAGACGTCCAAATGGGTGAAACTTGACCGTAAAAGCACAGAGGGTGTATTGGTTGCCTTGCACTTGATGGAGCCCTAGAAGTTTGAGAAGATGGCGTTTTTAGAGGGATAAGAGAGTGGGTTAAGGGTTGTGGGGTTTCAGTGCTCTGTTTTTTAGGAGAAATGGAGGTCTGAAAGCTTATAAATGGCTTCCAGGGGTAATTTTGGAATTATTTTAGTCATTTTTGGAGGGAAAACTCCGCCCTCCTCTTTTCTGTCACAATTAACAGATTTATTGAAGTACGAGGGGTATAAGTGCCTAAAATGGAGTTCGGGGGTGTCTTTGTAAATCGATCAAAGTACAGGGGGAGTAAGTGCAAATTCCCCTATAATCAAATAGTTTTACTCCCTCCATCCTGAATTCCTTGTCCATTTACGTGGTGCCATTTTTCAATTACTTATATCTTTCAATCTATAATATTTTTTACAATTTTAAAAATTCTATTTAATAGAACTCATCGAGAACTAGCAAATGGAGATTCATATTGAATATATAAAATGTAGGAATGAATATTGTGGAAAAGCAGACTCTGAGTTTTTATTTATTTATTAATAACAGAAAAATAACAAACACAAATTATGGATACAAAATTGAGATTAAAAAATAAATAAATGAACAATAACAAATTACTGAAATAAGTAAAGAAATTCAAACCGAATCCCGTATTTCATACCGTCTCCCTTAAAATAAAATCGCCGCCTCACCACAGGATACTTGAGTGTCTTCGGCATCTGTTTCCCAGGATAAGACAGTTGCACAATAGCGGCTGCACCCCATTGAAATTGTTCAGCGAATGAACTCTATAGTACTCTCTCACATAGAAACAAGAACAACTCGAATGTATAAGAAGATAGGAGAGTTGTTTTCTGGTATATTGAGACAGAGAGAGAAGGGGCCAATTTATAGGATTCAAGGGGAGTGTGGGCGGCCCCACGCGGCTCGGCTGATTTGAAAAACGAAAGATGTGAGTCACCACCTGGGATTTAAAATTTGAAAAATGTTTGGTACCCGAGAATCCGTTTAAAAATAATTGATGACTCTCGTGCCGTTTTGGAAAAGGTTCAATCCGCAAAAAGATTCTTTTGGATTCGGGAGCAAGGTTTTGCACAGGGAAGGTTTTGTTGAAAAATGCACCCCGCTCGCCCGGGAAATTCCTGGTCTCTACTAAATAATTTGTGGAATTTTCGTAGAAAATATTTTGTTATAAAAACTTTAAACAAATAGACGAATAAAATGCAAGATCAAAATAACAAAACCATTACGGAAATAAAATTAAATACAAAAGACTAAACGGTAATAGACAGAAAACGGGGGATAGACTGTAATAATAAAAAAAAACTTTCAAATGAACAGAAAAACAAGGGCTAACAGAGGAGAAACAGAGGAGTAGTTTTTTTTTAATTTCAAATAGGAACAGTACGGCTTCTCTGCTGCGGCCGTACGGTTGGTACTGTAAACCGCACGGCTTGCGTACAGCTACATTTTTGAAAATTTTGTTTCGGGACTAGTGAGTCCAAAATTCATTTTTTCTCTTTCAAATCAACACCAAATAAACTGTTTTTTTTTTAAAACAAGTTGTTGAAGTAAAATTTACTTCCGAGGTGGATCGTACTGTGCCTTTATCGAGAAAAATCGCCCGGTACGGGTCCGGGAAGCAGGTTTTTGTTTCGAAAATGATTTACCGAGTCAATAAACGATTGTTAAAACCGTTATTAACTTGAAAATACCCTCAGAGAGCCGCGATTGAGAATCGAAGCTTGAAAACGATTTTATACCTTTGTGGAACTTGAACAAAGACGGGAAACTATGGATTCTTTGGATTTGAACAACAAGGATGAAACTTGGTAGATTTTGGAGTGATGTGAGGAGTTTAGTTTGAGTGAAATGGAAAGAAATAGAAAGAATGGAGGCTTGAGAAGGTTTACTGGCGATTTCGGATGCGAATTTCGCCGGAAAATTGAACGGAGACTCTCTTTGGATGTGATTTTTCTAGTGTGTTGAGAGGAGAGGTGAGGGTGGTATATATAGATGGAGGAAGACCACAGAATCACGCAAAAAATACGGAGGAATGATGAGATTCCTGAGCTTCCGATTTTCTTGGATTTTTTGCAGAGGATAACGATACTCACCGTACGGCTCCTAAGAGGGGCCGTACGACTTGTAAGTGGAAGCCGCACAGCTTGAGACAGGAGTCGTACGGTCTGTGTAGTTGAGTTTCTAATTTTCTGGACATGTTCCAAGGTAGTTTGATCGTTTCTTCGTCATCGTGTATGCATGGGTATCAAAATTGTGGTGTCTACAGGGAGCCCTAGAATTTAATATGGAAGCCTCTGAATTCAATATCAAAATTAATACAAAAATGAAATCTTGTAACAACAAATCTATATTGCAAGGATTAATTTCCAAACAACCATGAAATTGAAGATCTGCGATTCAATTCCAATATTGAATCCTAATTCAAAACTGCTGCAACAAATGTGCTCATAATGACCATGTAGCCGAAATTTTCCTAGCCCCATTTCCAAAAGTTTAGTCCGTAAGATATTAGGACTCTTGGGTCCACTACAACAAAAATCACATTGTATAGCGTGCCAAAAATGCTATCAAATGTAATAGATAGCATTTTATGGAATGCTGGGTTATGCAACGTTATAATAGGTGTTGGAGCTACCATAGCATTATGTGCTTGCTATGATCTAATTACTTTCTATAGCATTCTCTACCTGTTATTAGTATCATACTATTGATAGCATTTCCAGCTTGCTGTTTATTTGATACTTTTCATAACATTTCGAGCCTGCTATTTATTTTCATACTTGTGATACTTATAATAGCATTTTGGGTGTGCTATATCATTTCATACTTGTGATAGCATTTTCTTCCTGCTATTTATATCCCAGCTTTCATAGCACACTTTGAATGCTACAAAGTTTTGGCTGCATATATGCTATATATACTGTTCTTATTCTGAATTACCTGGATACATTTCAGATTTAAAGCTCAAATAACTAACAAAAAATACAAGATAACCCAACCACCACACATTCCTTAACAGTAGAATCAAAATATTAATTACATTGATACCCAACAATCTCCAAACATCAAATTGATTGCCATCAAACATAGAGTACATCATACAAGTCCTTCCCAAACATATATCTATCCCAAAAGTGGAGAATAAGCCTTGGCACAAAAATATTTACATTTATCTATCCCAAAAGTCAAAAGTGGATAATAAGCCTTAGCACAAAAATTTCAACATTTATCTATCCCTAGAGTGGAGAATAAGCCTTGGCCACCAAAATATCAACGAAAGGCTTGATTATATCCATATCTTCAGCAAAAAGAGTCGACCTACATATGGTAAAAACAAACATTTCAATATGACGGAGCCATAAAAATTTCTACTAAACTAAATTTATAGACAAAGGAATGAACAAATTATCCCATCCAAGAAGCATCACTAAAGGTAGAGTATAACCCAAGGTAGAGTATAACCCAGTCGATTACCAGACACAAGACACAAGACACAAAACCACAAGCCTAACATAAGAACCTGAATCCTGCCAGTAGCCAAATACCAATAATTGACAAATAGAAAGACATTGGCAGCCAAATACCTATCTGAGTTGACCCAATCAGTGTGTGCAACACCCTTTAAACATCACAGCAGCAGTAAAAACTCCCAGATCAAACATTAATGAAGTCCCAAAATATAAAATTTCAATAGCATTTGTAGATTCATGACAGAGTATCCTTTAAGCAGCCCAAATCAATCAAAAGATTTAGCAAGACGAAAATATAGAACCAAATCAGATGAGAATGTTTTCATTCACCGATTCGTCATAAAATCACCACTATTTTAGTTGAATTGGCCTAAAACAAAAGGAGAAAATTTGATTGTTTGTACACTTTCCAAACAAACCCACTTCTCCTTCTCTATCACAAGGAAATTCAAAATTCACAACTATGAGTACGAATCAACAGATTGGCGACTGAGTATGGTTAATGTCAAAATTCACCCTGCCATATTCACCACCTCCACTACCATAAAAACCACGTTTATAATGTTCTCAATGGAGAAAACCAAAGAATTAAATTCACAACTATTACTACGAATTCTAGCAGCAAAATGTGACAAACTAACTGCAAATTCCAGTACCAACAGTGGGAATTAAAGCATATCTGGGCAGTAACCAGTGGGCCTGTCCTCAACATGAGCACGAGATGCATCTTGAACAATAATGGACAACCCAGATTGGACCAATATTGGGTAGTAAACTATGAAAACAGACTGCAGTACTAGCAGATCACAGCATAAAACAGGTAATGCAAGACTACCTATTTGGGAGGACTTCCCCCTCCCCAAGGGATATCAAAGAAATGCAGTATGTATTCTGTAAATGCAGGGGTTCAATGCTGCCTACAGTACAGTGCAGTACAGTGAGCAATGCAATAGGTATTCTGTAAATGCAGGGGTTCTATTAAAGGAAAGCACGCTGCGTACAATTTAAGGCAGCCAACCTAATCAGAGAAACAATGATAATAACAGCTCTGCCCAGGCTATGGCAGTCCATAAAATGCAAAATCAACCAATCAACCAATTGCACCATTGGATGAAATTCTTGAATCCTAATTTGGGTGGCTCACCCTTCACCTCCCTTGGAACCTCACCACTTCTTTTACTCTCACTACGGTACTAAACCCCCTCAGCTAAATTAAAAATAAAATGGGACATAAATCTTTGTTTCGTAGAAAGTGTGAAAAATAGATAAGAAGAAAAGGTTGCATTACCCTTGCATAGAATCCATAAGAACCTTGTCAGCAGGCCATGCAACAGTAGTTCCAACAACATCTTTGATAAATTCCATATCACTAGTAGTCCTCCACAAATACTCATCAGGTTTCGTTGCAGCTTCCACCCAAACTCTCATTGCATTAGGTCCGATAGGAATATGGTGAACAAGTGCCTTTGGATCGCTAGAAGACCAATGTCCTTCAGCAACTATTTCTCCTGTGCCCATCCAATGAAGCAACTTGCACTTGTTGCTATTAGAGTGAGTGTTAATGCTCTTTAGCAACAAGGCAACACAAAAAAAAAAAAAAGAATCAACAATGTAAGCAAAGTTGCGAATACCAGAAAATGATACAAGCAATCTATATTTGCTTGGCCACAACTACGAGACGGAAACATTAGACATTCAATCTCAAAATGTCTTACAATAATATAACTGGCAAGCTGAAATATTCCGAAATAGCTCAAACATTGTGCATAAATCTGGTATGTTTTGCTAACTAAGAAGTTAGGCAGCAACTGATTTCCAATTCAGATCCTCAAAAAATTGCTTAGCATCTTATAATGAGAACATGTATTAACCAATAAAAAATTATGCTATTTTTTGGCAAATGATAATGTAAACAACTTTTTACCGATGGAGAAACAACAGGGGTAGTCTGGAAAGTTGTTGCCGGATGATGAACCTAGAAAGTTCAAAAAACGAAAATCCATTACTCAAAGTAGTCAGAAAAGACTACCAATGAAAAAAATTATAAGCTACTTACTTGATTTCTCTTTAACTCATCAATTGAATTCTGCATGAGTGCCATTTGAGACTTCAACTGCATATTTTCTTCATGTAACTGAGAGAAATGACCACTCATTTGTGATAATATAGCTAATTTCGTTTTCGTCACTCCTTTTCCAAATGTTCTTAAACGGCCACGCTTCTCGGCACCAAGCACTTTAGAAACAGCATCTTCATTCAGATTAGTTGAAGATAAGTTTGGTGTATCCCGTTCAATTTTTTCCATAGCATCCTAAACATTGCATGATGAAAAACCAATGTCAATGACTAATGTGACTATCAACATATATAGCCAATAAAACACACAAATAAAGAATGAGTTATGGCCGTACAATCTTTTCTTTAACAATTGTGTTGCTGGGTTGACCATTCTTTTTCTTATGTCCTTCGGCCCAAACCTTGGCTCTACTAATGGAAGAGTTTTTGCTTTCTCCTTTCTGAAGTATAAACCAAGTATACAATCATAAGATAATTTAAGTGCTGATTTGTAACAGATATATATGACAATCTTTGACAATAACTAAACTAATAGAGGTATTACCATCTCATCGGTCAACCGTGCATATCCCTTACGACTCATAGTATGTTGCAGCGGTAGCTGTATTTGTCTCATTTCTTTAAAGTGGTCGCTTTTAATCTAAACTCAAGAAATACATACAGGAGGTGAAATACTTTCAATGATTATGTTATCAAAATCATTTCAATCATGCACATACCTTGAAATCTGCACTAGTCTTTTCCTTGACAAAATCCTTCCAATCAGGCACAGATTTTATGTTATCAGGCTGCAACTTTAGCCTTTCTTCCTCATTTGAAGCTTCTCGTATTTTTTTGACCAATCTCGACTTTGAAGCTCTCCAAACTTCATCCATTTGTTGAAAAACCATTTCTCTATGCCATTCTTCATGTAGATTGAATCTTACCTGGAAAAATATAACTAACTTGCATGAAATTCTACAATTTTACTAGGACAAAAAATTATACTTGCTTATGCCATACCTGAATGCTTTGCCATAAGACTTCTGCCATTCTTGAAGGAAGCTTTCGCCAATCTGGAATTGTAAATGGCACAATCTCTCGAACGAGAGCTCCCAGGAAAGAAGATAATTTCTTTGACCCCTCACCGATTGGTCGACCATATTTATCAAACTTGACTTGTATCTGACTATCTTTATCTGCTGCAATTCTTTTCAGTTTGGTTGGACCTCTTTTACGTCTGTTATTCTGGGACACTTTTGCAGGGATTTCAGGAGTTGCTGTAGAATGCGACATTAGATATGATTGCACTTCAAGATTATTTCATATAAAGAAAACTAACAAGAAAACAAACAAGGGAAAGGAAGATGATAGGGTTAAGGATGGACAGTCAAGTAGTCTATTGGAGGTTGGGTTTAATGACAAGTCTGCTAGTCCAAATGTCATGTTCAATCGAAAGGACCACTCAGATTCTGTGATACTTTAAAGCCGTTTTAACTCCACTCAAATTGCTTGCATGTACACTGAAATCTAGTTAATCTAAGCAGCAACTCAGTTATAGAAGTAAGGGAATATAACACGAATACTTCACATAACTCATTGTACCTAACTCAGATTGCAAATCCTGCAACTAAACTCTTAGTGATAACAGCTTTGGCAGAGTGCTTAGCACTGCAGGAAAACTCCTAACTTGAGAATTTTTTTACAAGCATTTGTTAGGACCATTAGGTAATTCTTGTTTCAGATTATATTTAGAGCAAAGGTGATAAATATTGGAGAGCTGGTGGATTCAATAAAGACGAAAATAGTTGTGACAGTTTCTACGCATTTCTTGGTTAGGTTGGCCTTGGATCTTGTTTCTAGTGGGGTTGGATGATGACTTATCACCCATTCCCTTTATTTTCCTATTATCCTTGACCTTATATATATGTATGTATTTTTATTTTGCCGATCAAAAAAAAAAAACAAGAAAAAGTTGCATAATATTATTTCTCACCCATGATGTTGACGATCATCCTTGGGTCAGCTTGTTCAGTAGGATCGTCCTGGGGTGTACTACCTTTTTCTTCATTTCGTTGTGATTTTCTCGAAAGTTGAGAAGTAGAACCTCCCTTCTTCTTTCCAGGATCCACTCTTTTGGCCTGCAAAAAATGAAGACAAAAAAGAAGTAGTGTATGCACAGTTTAAGAATGAAAATCAGCCACTATTCAACAGGTAAATTATAGGCGGAGCATTTATATGGAAAAACAAGCACAAAAACAATAATTTTTGATTGAGTACTCTATTCAATTGCACATTACCTTATTCACTTGGGAGGTTGAGAAATCATCATTGTCACCATCACTCATCCTTTCTTCATCGTTGCATGGCACATAGTCTTCATCACCATCTCCACGCCCAATCTTCTTTTTCCTCTTATCAATATCATTAGCTTTACCACTTTGATTCGAACCAAAAATGAACTTGGATGGGTTTTCGATTCCAGCTTCTTTCGCTTTGAATAAGTTATCTCGAATAGTTTGTTGTTTGTACTTTTCATATCCTTGAAAGTTCTTGGTCAAGTAACCCGGCGGGACAAACATGTTGCTGAATACATAAAATGAAATACCATGACATACACACAACATATACTAAAACTACAAATATGCATGTTTAAAATGTAGCACAAAAACCATGTAATATAAAGAAGTTTTAAGTACAGATCCAACAACAAAAGCCAACAGCAAAAACACATGAACAAGTACATTTAAGACAGATCCAACAAGTAATTTTAAGACAAATCCAACTACAAAAGCACATGAACAAGTAGTTTTAAGACAGATCCAATAGTGTGCCCTCACAATCTTCTCGTGCATTACTTATTTCTTCATCATCGTCCTCAATGTCCATACCAAGTGGTGAAACATCTTGTGGCCTAGAAGATGTATCAGCAGTTTCTTCGTACATTTCCAAGTCGTAAAAACCCCTAGGTGGCGCCTTTAGTACAACATACCAATTGGAAGTGTCGGTATCTCTTGAATAAAAAACTTGTTTTGCCTGTGAAGCAAGGATGAAAGGCTCTTTGTCATACTGGGTTTGTCCTTGGTGTAGGTTAACAAGTGTGAAACCATCTTCAATCCTAACACCATGACCAATATTTGCCCAATCACACTTTAACATTGGAAGTTGGAATGTGTGATAATCTAACAAAATAATATCTTTGATAACCCCATAGTATGAAACTACATCAACAACTTGCGCAGTGTCCTTCACACTTGCTCTACACATGGTTGTTGCGTCAATGCAGACACCACTATCTTGTGTTGATTTTTCAGCATCCTTTGTGTGAAACCGCTGCCCATTGATGATATATCCGGTCTAGCTCATAGCATGCTTTCTAGGACCATTTGCAATCCATTGCAATTTCTCCAATTCTTGATTTGGGTTTGATTGTACCGGAATCTGTTCAAGCAAATGCAATGTTCAAATAAAACTATCTTCTTCACACTTTTTACTTCACAAACCTCACTAAAAATAAAATGTAACCTGTTCTTTTAACCACTTTGAAAAGTTGTCCGCGTGTCTCTTCATAAGTAAATGTCTATTTTTTGGTAGACCAAGGCTTGGATTGGATTGCCTTAACTCCTCTATATGTATCCTAATCGAAAAAAGAAGAAAGCGTAAGTTATTCACACATTTAAACTACAAATTCAGCATTTAGAGTTCCATCAAACTTACTCCAAATATGGTTCCACAATTGCTGTATTGAATAATACATAACGATGTGCGCTTTCTAACAGATCCTCAGTCAATGTAATTGAAATGCCAGCTGATATTGGTCGACCTTCCAGAATTACATCGTTCTCAAAATCCTGATTGCGACGCTCTCGATAATGAGAGCCCACAAATTTCTTCATATGTCTAGTGCAAAATGTGATGCACTCTTCTGCAAGATAGCATTCTGCAATGCAACCTTCAGGTCGTGCACGATTCCTAACATTTCCCTTGAAAATCTTCATATGTCTAAAAAAGAAGTGTATTAATAGTTAATAACTATAAGTAATTACGCTAAAAAATGAATAACTAGAGTTCACCTCTCGAAAAGGAACATCCAACGATATTGAACTGGCCCACAAAGCCGTGCTTCTCGTCCTAAGTGAATTGTTAAGTGGATCATGATGTCAAAGAATGAAGGAGGAAAGAACCTCTCAAACATGCATAAAGTTTCCACAACTTCATCTTCAAGGGCAGCGATTTCTTCTCGATCAATGACTCTTTGACACAATTTGTTGAAGAATGAACAGAGGCGAAGTATCACATTTCGAGGTCCCTTTGGTAGTAATCCTCTTAAGGCTACTGGCAACAATTGTCGCATCAGCACATGACAATCGTGGGATTTAAGACCTGTGATCTTCAACTCTTCCATTGACACACAGTTTGAAATGTTTGAGCTATATACATCGGGTACTTTCAAGTCAAATAACCTCTTGCAAAAGATTTGTTTCTCAGCCTTAGAAAGTGTATGTGAAGCTGGGGGAAGATATGTCCTCGTCCCTCGCTCTTGTGGATGCAAATCGTGCCTTATTTTCAAAAATTGTAAATCCTTGCGAGCAAGTAGGCCATCCTTAGATTTCTCTTTCATTTCTAATATTGTGCCAATAATGCTCTCACAAATATTTTTTATGATATGCATTACATCTAAGTTGTGACGAACTGGCAATTCCTACATAGACAATTAGAGACTGCTCAGAAAGATCTACTAGAGCACAACATGAAAACAATATCCATATAATGAAAAAAGCATAGTAACAAGTAACAACACTTACTTCCCAATAAGGAAGATCAAAAAAAGATTGACCTCTTTTTCCACATTTGGTTATCCTCATCGCCTCGCTTCCTTTTTGACCTTTTACCTTTCCTCTTTTTGCCTTTTCCCCAATCATTCTTAAAATCTTTAAGAGCAAGCTTGATCCTAGTGCCAGTCATGATTCGAGGTTTTTTCCCTCTCTCTTCCTTACCGTCAAACCATGCTTTCTTCTTTCGAAAAGGGTGAGATGGAGAAAGAAAGCACCTATGCCCCATATATACCGTCTTCTTGCTGAATTTTAACCATAGAAAACTTGTATTTTCTCCACATATGGGACAAGCAGTTTTACCTTTTATCTTACACCCGGCAAGATTTCCAAGTGCTGGAAAATCGTTTATTGTCCACAACAAAATTACTCTCAGGTTAAAGATAGAGTCAGTGAATTTGTCGTAAACACTTACTCCAATGGTCCACAAAGATTGAAGGTCTTCAATGAGAGGTTGTAAATACACATCAATATCATTACCGGGTTGCTTAGGTCCAGGGATTAACAATGTCAATAAAACATTTTCCCTCTTCATCCATAACCAAGGTGGCAAGTTGTATATAACCAACATAACGGGCCAACAACTATACTTGGAACTCAAATTGCCATATGGATTGAAACCGTCAGTAGCAAGACCAAGCCTTAAATTGCGTGGGTCTGCTGAGAAAGATGGCCACTTATCATTTATTATTTTCCACGTGGGGGAATCCACTGGGTGTCGCATCTTTGCATCATTACTTCCATGAGTGGAGTGCCACCTCAAATTTTCAGCCATTTCTGATGACCTAAACAAGTTTTGAAACCTTGGAATGATAGGCATATATCTCAAAACTTTTGCTGGAATCCCTTTTCTAATTTCCTTCGTCCGTGCATCAACCTTCCATCTTGAACAACCACATTTTGGACAATTCTCCAACTCTGCGTTCTCTTTCCTAAACAAACAGCAATCTTTCGGACAAGCATGTATTTTCTCGTAACCAAGTTGAAATGCTTTGAGAAATTTTCTGACTGCAGCTACTGAATCCAACAAAACATTATCCGCAGGGAACATATCATGTAGTATAGAAAGAAGACTGGTAAAACTCTCATCAGTCCACCCATGATCAGTTTTAAGTTTGTATAAAGTTACAACCGCGGATAATTTTGTATAGTCTCGGCAACCTTGGTATAATGGAGTTTCTGCATCTTCTAATGATTTTTCAAATTCCTCATCTCTCCTTTCTTCAAGTGATTCAACATGCTCGTCATCAAGTGCATATGCCGCACTATATAAGTTATATGCATCTGACATTTCAACTTCTTTTCCTACTGCACTTGGGTGCTCCCCATGATGATACCAAGTTGTGTAAGTAGGATCCATCCCATGTATTACCAAGTGCTCATAAACATCCTCAACACGATGGTGACTTAGATTGCGGCATTTTTTGCAAGGGCATAGAATTTTACCGAGATTTCCTACATTTTGGTTAGCCATTCCCACAAAATTTGACGCAGCGCTCATATACTCATCAGAGAATCTATCATTGTTCAAGGAAAATGTGTTAAACACTTACCTAATTTGTAATTAATTTTTGCATAATAGCACCAATGTATATTTTTTTACCTATTCCAATGCACCCAATCTTTGTCCATCATCCTAACTGCAACAAGCTTTTAACCTAATATATGTTACCATACAAATGAAGACCTCATGAAGTCATACATGAACATATAACATTGTTGGCAATAAGCAAGAAATGCTATAAAGTTTTCAATGCTCGCTTCCTTTGTATATGCATAATGATTTACGTACATGTAACTCGATAGACAAAAAACATGTGACAAGTACATTTTTATGATTTTTTTATATAGACAGAGTGAAAAATAACAAATGAGAGTCCATATAAATCTACACTCATGAAGTACTTTCGCCAGGACACTAGAACCTAACTATGAAAGCACAAAGGTATGCATAGAAAATAGAATAGGCTAAAAGCTTTGGATAATTAAAATCATAGTATATGCCTACAAATGAATTGATGATAACATCCAGGTTTAGGATAGAGTTAGAACATACTTGCAAGAAGTTCTCCAACTGTTCTTTTTGAGTTTGATACGACCTTTCCCTCGGGCCTGCATAGAAACATTTAGTGGTTAGAATGTAAATTGGATGCTGAGAAAGACCATAGATTTAACGAGGACAGAATGCAAAATATTAATAGTGCTAATGTTGCAAGAACTATGTCCGTTTCGTAAAGCAAGATTTTTTTTTCTTTTCCCTTCATTGAAAAACACCCATACACTTGGTAGTTTTGCTGAGAATAGTTGGACGGCATTGTGTGTTTTCTCCAAATCGTCGCACCTAAATGATATACCATGCGTGCACTTTTAATTTCAATGTCTTAAAATGTTAAGGAAGCAGATTTTTGCGAATTATAGTCATATTTAATTGCTACGAATTAAATTAAAATAAATCCAAAACTAAACCAGTCTCTAAATTGGAACCGCAAGTACTTCAAACTCTCATATTGGTAGAACAACTTCTACAAGCAAATCAAAGAATACTTGTTTTTTCAGTTGCAACAAACAGGAAATCAAACCTTCCTCTTTTTTAATGATATATCTCCCAAATTCTTCCACCCATTTCAGCTATAAGCACAAACTAATATTTCGCGTCCATCATATATAAAAGATACTAATTCTTTTTATTTATGAGAAGCTTTTGAAATACAATCGAAATTGTATAGTTTATTCAGTCAAATAAAAACATCAGTCCTCTAGAAAAAAACAGGATGGTTTACATTCACACAAAGCAAAGCACCATTTTTCCTTTCGTTTGGTTATTCTTTTACCTGATAAAAGGTGATCCCTAGGCATAATAAAAGGTGCAATGATGTGAGGTATTCTAGACTAACAATTTGCAAAACTGCAAGGCATCATAATAATGTTATCTCAGGTTAGCAATCAGAGAAAGTAATACGATCATGGACCATTTGACCAACGAGAATTTCTATTGAACAGTCAAGGTTGAAGAGGAGTAAGATGATTCATCATGTGCCACCATTCATGGTCTAATATCCTACAAATAAGCCATGGTCGACTTCATTATTTCCAGATTGATTCCCTCTTTTGGCTTATGCCTCACAAAAGATTCCAACTCAACTGAACAACAATTAGATTCTTAGAACCTAATTCGAACCTTTGGCGAGCTGCCACTTGTGCCTATTTCTAATCGGGCAAAGAAAGCAAGTAAGTCTTATTCAAAACATGTCCAGCCTCGGGCAATCAACATTAAGTACAAGGCTTTGTATTTAAAATCCCAAATCCATAATGCGATTTTGAGTGCTCATATCCACATTCACCATTACCAAGGTTATGCCATTGGACAACACTAAACATTTAATGTTTTTGAAATTATGTAAATAGTAAAGAATAACTCGGATGAAATGGAAATGGTTCTTAGAATTTACTTCTAAGAGAAAAATAAAAAATATTTTCCCTCGTTTAGAAAATTAAAAACAATCCTCCTTCCTACTTACTCTTCCAATACCTCCGGCCATCTCCATTCATCACCATTCCTTGGCTGGCTGCTCCAGCCATACCACTAAGACTCAAAACAAAACAACGATGACATATGTATGGAGGAAACGGTATAAGCCTATAAGGTATTTTAGCCAGATACACGGATAAGGGTTCTAGGTTTATTACTAAATACAAATGTACTATGACTATTAAAAGAACCCCTTGTTTGACCACTTGGAATACCACTCCTATAAAATGAAGCAGTGCAATCCGGGTCTAAATAACTTATATCCAGCTACCAAATGTCAATAGAAATAGTTTATTATGTACTCTCTTTGACGAAAGATGGCATACATTAAAATCCTGAATAAAGTTGACAATAAACTTATAGACTTAGCCACAAAGGAGTGTTCCCCGTATTGCTTGGCATCATAAATATTGGTGGCGATGGGCCTAAGGGGTGCCTTGGACAGTGGTGGGGCTAAACTCCAGACAAGCAAAGGTAGTATATAAGCATAGAGTACAAAGACTATAATTGGGACCAATCAACCACAAGGTGAGTTAATAGTGCTCTTTACATTATGCCTCTTAAAGCAGCTCTAACCTGCTAGATGATAGTCTGCTCACAATCATTGTTTCCTCTTATACGATAGAGATTTTTAAGAAGCAGAAAACAGGATCCCTTATCCATTATGTTAAAACCAAAATAAAGACATAATGTATGAAGGAGTTTGGAATTCCACAATCAAAAGTTCCTCCATTTGATTACAAGAAATAATAGTGATTTGTACAGATGATTAATACATAAGCTCCTTTACTTCAGAGGTTGAAGCATTGAAGTTTGGCCTTTCTAACCCTTGAATAATAGTGATTTGCAACAAACAGGAAATCAAACCTTCCTTTTTTTTAATGATATATCTCCCAAATTCTTCCTCTTTCTTACTTTGCATTACTATAAAGCAAAACTCAGACAAGGAACTGTTTTTTTTACTCAGAAATGTATAGAAAATGAAGGGGGACCACTACTCTAATTGATATCTGTAATGGAAAAATGACAGATTTTTCTAATGTAAGGGGGACCACTACACACAAACTACGATGCCAGATTAGTCTACTGTAAAGGAAAAATGGGATCATTACTTTTAAGCACACCAAAACCCATGCAATCATTACAAAACCTAGTTTCATGCACAAATTTTCCAAAAAAATGAACCCAAGCCATGCAAATCTGTACAACACTCTTGGAAGAATCGATAACTTTGTATAAGAACTAATGCATTTCATAAAGAATTAACAGAAAACACTAGAATTCCCCACAAACCCTTGTACTAGAGCAATAAGTAAGGAAAAAATCAATATCAAACCTGGTGATGGCTATACGAACTGACTGTTCGCTACTGTCGTGGCAAGATATCTGAATATAGCTTTGATTTCTTCTTAGACAACTGAATGAGGAAGCATAAGAACGATGATAATCATTAGATTAGTAAGGAAATAGAGTTAATCAATCGGATAGTAGGTGAAATAGAGAACAACAAACCTACAACTCAAGAGTAAAACCTTAGAATACAAGAAGATTAATCACTGGTGTTTAAGAGGTCACAGGAAATGATAGAGAATCTAGGGCTAGTAGTTTTGGGGAAACTACAGATCATGGGCTCAGTTTTTTAGAAAGGGAAAAAATGGGACTTCATTCCACCTCCCTTCTCAACAATTTCAGGTAAAAATTCCTACATGCATGTGTGAGTATAACACTATAAACACTTTACTAAATGTGTTCATCATCAACCAAACAATTACAAGCCTAATTTCAGTAAAAAAACAAAGAACCCCCCAAAAAAATTATCATCAACAACCAAACATGTACAAGCCCTAATTTCTGTGGAAAAAACAAAGAAAACACCTAATTTATTGATCAAATACGTGTATAAACACACACACACGCACATATATATATATATATATATATATATGTGAGAGAGAGAGAGAGAGAGAGAGAGAGAGAGAGAGAGAGAGAGAGAGAGAGATACCTCGTTGTGGGAGGGATTTTGTGCGCAGGATTCGTGGTCTCGTTAGGTGAGTTCGAGAGAGAGTGGATAGACGAAGAGGTCAGCCATTGAAGGAGAGCAGGTCAATTGAGAGGGAGCAGGTCGATTGAGAGAGAGAGAGAGAGAGGGAGCAGGTCGATTGAGAGAGAGAGAGCAGGTCGATTGAGAGAGAGAGAGAGAGAGTGGGTTCTGTTTTTGAGAAGCAGAATGGGTTTTCTGTTCGTGTAAAGGAAGAGAATGGGTTCTATTTTGTGGGTTTTTAATTTTGGCGTGTCTTTTTGGGGCGCCGAGTTGGCGCCTAAAAATTGAGGTCGGCGCCAAAATTGAGTTAACGCTATTGTAGTGGGTATATTGGGTATAACGCTATGGTAGTGGGTGATGGAACGCTATGGAATTTTAGAGTAGAGTGTTCCATCTGTTTTTTCCATACAACGCTATAATTGATCCCCTACTATAGCATTCCATAAAGTCTGCTATAAAATAATGCTATAAAAAGCTAAATTTGTTGTAGTGGTCAAAGCCCAGTGCCCACTCTCTTCCTTAAGAAAATTTGGGTACCCCCAAAGAGTCACTTCATGAGACAATTTCTCATTCATTCCTTAACGAATTACCCAATTTTCCAACTATCCCCCACATGAATGAAATTAGCAGAATAACGACGTGAAAAATAACGCTGATGCCAAATGACATTTGACTTGGAGAGAAAGTACAACAGATATTTCCCATAGCAGGATAGGTAGCTTTAGACTTTGAACCTTCCATTGTGAAAGTCTATCGAGTTTACTGGCTGATCAGTAAACGCGATGTCTTGAACTATTCTGCCGTTTGTGTAAACTAAGGCAACAAACTTCACATGGAAACTTTTTCTAACAAAGTTCAGTTCTCATTATTGTGCTCGTTTCGGCCCTGAAACACTTCTTTGGTTCTATGAGTGTTATAGAGAACTTTGCCTTATCAAATTCTTATACAAGCGGCCCCACTTCATACTCACATAGGTGACCTCTTAATTAAGAGTATCCCGCTATATTGTAATGCCCCGAAAATTGGGTACGTTAATAAATTAATTTATAATTTATTTAAATAGAAAAACCAACTTCATTAAAATTCCAAAGAAAAACTTAATAATATTTTTTTTAATGGAAAGCTAAAAGTTTGCTAACTTATTACAACTGAAAGGAAAACAATTGTCTAAAACATTTAAACAATACAAAATGTTCAATTGAAACAAATGACAGAGCTATCTAAACAAAGAAACTACTGGTAGAGCCACGGCTCCGCCACTTCGTATCCTTTATGCTGTTCCATTGCCTTGAAATTAGTAGGCGGCTCTTCCTCTCCTTCTGTACCTGACGTCCCCAACGCCAATGCCACAAAAAGTAGCACCGTGAGTGATAAAATTACATTCAGTAGGGCATCCTAAGCCACCCCCTTACTAAAGATACTCATGCAGCAGGTACACACATTGTAAGCTCCAAAGGTCGAGTTTGTTTTTAGTTGGCACTTTCATGACCAAAACTCACATTTGCGTGTATTTCTTTATCGAGTTGTATTTTTGTCTTTTTTCTTTTTAGAGCGTCTGTTTAGGTGTGGAAGGAATCAATTCATGTATTTAATTTGTGATTGGAGAGTGATAGAAGTTTGGAGCAAGAAAGTTGGTCTAGCAAAATTAGAAGGGCTTAAGTCTAATATATTGGATTAGAGCTTAAACAATTAGGTCTGACATGGGTACAATTGCCGCACATCGGATCTATATATAAAAAACATTGAGGTCAAGACATGTACACACCGTTTTATCATTCTGTGGGGAGCTCTTGTTTACTGCCAAAATTCTGTGAGCATGTGTGTCGTGTGAACCTTGAAGAGCAAGAGAAACCAATGACGTCTCAGTGATAAAAGTTCAACTTCAAGGGGTTTCTACTTCAACAATCGATCTTTAGTTTAAATTCTTTCGTGGAGTTCGAAAGGGGTTTTTTGGAAGGCCCGAGGATTCGGCGATCATGCAGGGGTACGATGAACGTGGATTCGGTAGGTATTTCTTAGGACTCGTGGTGAGGATACACAGTTGTTATTAAGATTGTTTGTAATTGTACATTTGTTTTAGTGCATGATTCCTTCCCTTGGTTTTTACCCGTATTTGGGGTTTTCCATGAAACTTTGGTGTCTCGTTCTTTTGTTGGTTTTTGTTGCGTGTTTGAGGTTATTTGGTAAAGCGAAAGTATTACTCCTAGCATCACTTTAGAGATTTCATTTGGTATTAGAGCTGGGTCACTATATTTTTGGAATTGTTCGAATTCTTAGTTGATCCTTGATTTGCAATGGAGTTAAATACAAATCGCCCCCTGTTCTAGATCGTACAAATTTTGATCATTGGAGGCAAAAATGGAGGCCTACTTAGAGGCAAATTGACGAAGATGTTTGGAATGGATGTGAAGTGAGGTATACGCCGCCAACGGAAACTGTTGAGGGAACTTCGGGTCCTAAGGTTAAGGCTAGTGCAAAGCTTTCACCAGCTGAAAAGGTAGAGCGTGCAACGAATAGTCGTGCACTGAATGTGTTGTTTACACATGTTGATACAAAGGAGTTTCATTGTATATCTACATGCAAAACAACAAAGGGAGCGTGGGATATTCTTGTTACTACCCACGAAGGAACTGATACAGTAAAGCAATTGCAACGGGTCACTACCAAGTTTGAAATGCTGCGTATGAAGGAAGAAAAGACATTTGACGAGTTCTACGCCAAACTCAACCATATTGTCAACACCAGTTATACCTTGGGTGAGCCTATTACTCCCTTTCGTGTTGTTAAGAAAATTTTGCGATCTCTTCCTGATCGCTTTAAAACTAAAGTAGATATTCTAGAAAGTAAGAGAAAATAACCTTAAATGTCTGTGGAAGAAATAGTAGGTCAATTTCAAAATTATGAGCTCACATATTTTGATCAAGACATAGTTCATACTAAAAATACTACAAAAGGGTTGGAAAAACAAATTGCGTTTTCTACTAAGAATAATGAATCTAATGAGTTGGACACCGATGAAAATTACGATATGGAAGCAGTGGCATTGTTTACCAAAAATTTCAAACGATTTTTCAAGAAAAAGAATAATGATAGTGATAACAATGGAAATAAAGGTAAGGGAAAATTTGAGTCCTATGGTAACAAGGATTGGAAAGGAGTAAAATGACCACCCTCGGGCCTGAAGTGTTATGAGTGCCACGGGTATGGACACCTTGCTCAAGATTGCGCTAAATAAAAGGCGAAGCCAAAAGTATTCAATGTGACAACTTGGGATGATGACTCTGATGGTGAGAAATTGAACAGTGATAGAGATGAGGAAAGCAATGGGAAAAACTTCTTGGCCTTCACAGCAAACCACCACGAAAGTGAAAAGACCCAGGTGAAATTGAAGAGTGGAGGAACCCATGTTCATAATGAAGAGGAGGAAGTGGATTTTGATGAGTTAAAGGAGGCTTATGACAAGTTATATCAAGAGTGCTGGAAACTCACCAAACAAAACATTAAGCTAGCAAGTGGAGAGGGTAAAATCTAATTATCCTTGGAAAGGGAAAAACACGTGCCCTGACTGACCACCACGAAGGGGTGAATGGCTCGACACCACACAGGGAATCCTTAAGCCCCGTGCCGAGCTGGTTTGGCCATGAGCAAAGCCAGATTAATAAGAGTAAATTAATAAAAAAAAGGATGCACTAGCTTGGCGTGAGACATAAACGGGTGCCCCTGATATTGCCGAGCTAGGTAGGCTATGTGTACAGCTTAAAACAAGCATTCTGGGATACATAATTCAGCTCGGCGTAATGAGCTGAGCTATGTACGAGTTATTCCGAGCTACGTGAAAGCACGACACCGCCACGAATAAAGCGGTGAGACATTCCAGAACAGTCTAAGTCGGTTCCTTATGAAATAAAGAGCAATCCCGTAGAATAAGGGATCAATAGGGGAAGTCCTAACGTGATTAGGAGTATACCCCATAGTCTTATATGGAAAGAAAGACTACTTCTAGACGAGATCTAGCGGGATATGGAAGCTGTCTCTTAATAGGAAAGTCCTATTACGAGGAGGATTCCTAAAGCAAGTAGGAAACTAGGGCACGAGATGCCTAAATCAACAAGCTATCTTCACCTATAAATACAGTACTATGCCCATGAAGAAAGGTACGCTGTGAAACCCATTCATACACATTGTTCTTTGCTTAATTGGTAATCTAGTACTAACTTAAGCATCAGAGGGCCTTTGCCGACGAGAGGCAAAGGTGCTCTAACCCTTGTCTGTCTTGCAGATCTAGGGCCACGACGAGAAAGCACGATCAAGACCTTACGTGGATTTTATCCCCGTACAATTGGCGCCGTCTGTGGGAAACGCTTACAAAAAGTCCTTTCCCCCTCAGGAAGATTAACAATGGTGATTTCAGAACTTCTTTTGCGCACTCCACGACGAGAAGATGTGGAAGATGATGGTGAAACCACTCCTATGCACACTACGAGAAAGAGTGCAAATGTGGACAAAACCCCTGCAGTTCTGAAATCACCACAGAAGAAGCCCGCTGCCAGGAGATTCAACATAGGGCATATCCCTGAGATTCCAAAGTTTAGGGATACACGCCTGGTGACTCATAATTCTCCGAGATCAGGCGAGCAGCGAAGGCGCTCAAGGACGCCATAAAAAAGAATAGGAGAGTCTCTCCCAGTCATGAGAGGGGGAGGAGCCCCCCGAGCAGGGAAAACCTCAGGCAAAAACGGGATCAAGAACGGGAAGATAGCCTCGATCGGAAAGAACAGGAGGCATAAGAGTTGGCACGAGAGGTCACTCGACGTGAAAAAGAAATTCAGGATTTGAAAAAACAACTCCAAGAGAAGGAGAAAAACTTACGTTCACGGACAAGATCTGCGCAATACGAAAAAGAAACAAGGAGTTATCATCATGATGATGTTTCTACTGTGAGGAGAGTCTCTCCACGAAAAAGGAGAGAAAGGAGCCCCTCTGTTGAGAAAAAAGAGAGAAGAAAACATGCTAGGGACAGATACGAGAGATCTGGTTCCAATGAGCATACCCCCAAGTAGTATGTGAGAAGAAGGGAAACTGGCCGAGCTGAGGGAGGCCCCAAAACTGCACGAGAGGCAGCTAAGGAAGCCCTAGGCCAGATCTCTAAGTCACCATTGGCCCACTGGATCTGAGCAGAAAAAACTCCGAGCAGGGTTAAACACTCTACGTTTATACCCTATGAGACCAGTACGGACCCAGTGGCTCACATTCAACACTATCAACAGGCCATGTTCATGCACGAGCAAGATGATGTCTTACTGTGCAAGATGTTCTTATCCAGCTTAGGGAAGGTGGCCCTGAGTTGGTACCATAAACTCCCAGAAGGGTCAATCCTATGCTGGGCCCAACTGGCCGAGGAGTTTACTGCTCGGTTCCTTACGAGCCGAGCAGCTCCAAAAATGTTCGATGCTTTAACCTCTATGAGACAGAGGGACGATGAGACTCTACGGCAATACTCCAAACGTTATTGGCAAACTTTCAACGAGATTGAAAATTGCAGTGAGGAATATGCTTTGGCAACATTCAAGACAAGCTTGTCTATGCATAGTAAGCTACGAGAATCGCTTACCATGCATCCAGTAAAAACTGTGGCCAAACTTATGGAGAGAATCCAGGAGCACGCACGGGTGGGGGATGATATCCTGCAAGCTGGAAGGAAGATTGTGGCTGGACAACCCCAGCTTCCAGAGAAGAAAACAGTAGAGTCCAAGGTGTATAAAAAGGAATACACAACGGGAAAAAGGGACTACACACAGCAGAGGAAAGACAGAGCTAACCCAGATCCCAAGTCTTACTTTAGCGTCATGGAAACCTTCAATACTTCGATCTACAAGATGTTATACAGGATAAAGAACAAGCCATGGGTCAAAAGGCCCCCTAAGATGACAGGGAACCCAGAGAGGAGGAGGGCCACAAATCAACATTGCAGTTACCATAGGGACTGGGGTCACATGACTGAAGACTGTGTGGAGTACAAGAAGTTCTTGGACGAAAAGGTGGCTGAGGGCCATCTAAAGGAATTTTTGGTTGGCGGCCAAAAGGATGCCGACCTAATAGAGGAGATGGACTACGAGAAAGGTCCAAAGGGGACAATCCATATGATACATGGATTGGTTGCCCCATATACAAACAATGAAATAAGGCACATCCAAAGGGTCAGTGGACAGGTAAAGTACGTCATGAAGCTCGGCACGAAGAGGCCTAGGAATGAGGAAATAATGGAGACTCCCATTACCTTCACTGATGACGATCTAGATGGGGTAGTAGTACCCCATAATGATGCGTTGGTGATTACCCTACGAATAGGAGAGTATGACGTGGAAAAGATCCTTGTAGATCAGGGAGCTAGCACGAAGATCATGTACTACCATACTTTCAAAAAGATGAAGCTCCCACCGAGCTCGCTGCAGAAATGTTTGGTCCCTCTGGTCAGCTTCAGCGCACAGACAATATGGCCTATGGGAAAGGTCACCTTGCCTGTCCGAGCAGGATCAGTTATTCTTAAAACAGATTTTTTAGTGGTAGACTTGCCATCCTCCTATAACGTGATTATAGGGAGGACTTGGATGCACAAAATGAAGGCCATCCCCTCCACGTACCATCAGAAGATTAAGTATCCAGGGGTAGATGGTATTGAGTGCATTAGGGGTAACCAAAAGATGGCTGACCAATGCTTTAGCATGGTCCTAAAAAAGTCCCCAAGGGCCGAGCTTGTCCAGACAGTCGAGGTACCAGATCAGCCTACCCTGGAGGATGTAGGAGGAGACCCCACCAAGAAGATGGTAGAAGGATTAAAGAAAATTCAAATCAAAGAAGATGATCTAGAAAAATACTTCCTGATCGGCGAAACCCTTGCTGAGCAGGAAGAAAAAGATGTGGTTGGCTTTTTGCAGGATCATATTGATGTTTTTGAATGGACGCCCCAGGAGATGCCTGGGATAGACCCTGAGGTGATATGCCACCATTTGAATGTAGACCCCCGACACAAACCGGTTGTGCAGAAGGCAAGGAGGTCGGCACCACAACACGCAGACGCTGTGATAGAAGAAGTAGATCGGCTGCTCGAAGCGGATGCCATACGAGAGGTGAGCTATCCGGAGTGGCTGGCTAACACTGTTGTGGTCAAAAAGAAAAACGAGAAGTGGAGAGTTTGTGTGGATTTCACTAGCCTCAACAAAGAATGTCCTAAGGACAGCTTCCCGCTTCCCAGGATTGATCAACTAGTAGATACCATGTCAGAATTTGAGAGGATGAGCTTCCTTGATGCATATCAAGGATATCATCAAATAGCTATGTACGAGTCCGACCAAGAGAAAACGTCCTTCATCTCGCCAAGAGGTCTCTACTGTTACAAGGTCATGCCGTTTAGGCTAAAGAATGCTGGAGCGACTTATCAGAGGTTGGTTACTAAGATGTTCAAGGATCAGCTCGGCAAGACCATGGAAGTCTATATAGATGATATGGTGGTGAAAAGCAAGGTGAAGCCTGATCATCTTGCCGACCTAAAGGTGACTTTCAACATTCTGAGAAAATACAAGTTGAAGCTAAATGCCTCAAAATGTGCTTTTGGAGTCAGCTCGGGGAAATTTCTAGGACACCTGGTGACCAAGAGGGGGATTGAGGCCAACCCAGATCAAATTACCGCGCTCAAGAATCTCCAAAGCCCTAAGACCACGAAAAAGGTCCAAAGACTGATAGGGATGGAAGTAGCTCTAAACCGATTTATCAGTAAATCCTCAGATCGTTGCACGGTTGATTTGGTTGTTGGTTCGGAGTTGGGTGTCGTTTCGAAAAAGCAGGTAATGGATACAACAAGAACTGATACGGTGGCAACTGAGAATTGAAAAGGGAGCGTGTTTTTGGCAAGCGGATTGGGTCAATAATTCCTAGTTTTTGGAAGGGTATTTTGGGTAGGGGAAAGTGTGGGAAACAATTTGTGGTTTCACGTTTTTATAAGTAGTAGTAGATTAGCAGAAAACATTTTTTGCGAAAATGTTGGAAGACAATTGTAGATAACGCAAGACAATTCCCCTAGTTTGAGTTGAAAACAAACTCGTGCAAGTTCCCAATTGAAAGGTGGCGTATGAAAACAATTACTAAGAAAAACCGTAAATGATCCTATCAGCAGCAAAAAGTGAAAGAAAGATTTGTATCTATTGGGGAAAAAAATCAAATAGGAAAAAGAATGAGATCAACCATCTGATTGCCAAAAATACATCAAAAATTGGGGCTTTAGGTTAAAGTATCTGAACCCTAAATTTTGAAATTGCTTTGCGATTGTATCTACTCATTTACTAACCTATAAACACAATTATGTCTTACGAAAACAAAATGCACTTAAAGATAGTTCATCAGTCCTAAGCAGATCTTAGACTCATCACGACAAAAGCAAATGATAGAAATATAAAAGTAATGAAACCTATTCATCTTTTGGGTAACTAATAAACTGAAATGCCAATGACTTTCTATCCAACTACAATTGATAAATTATACAACATTAAATGAAGTTCTCCAACAAGACAAGAATATAAACTATAATAGTTGCGTCACCACGTGATTTGATGGAGACGAAAATCCAGCCTCAGGAACTGTTCCTCTTAATCAGTAGGAGCTTTCTGTTCTTTGCACCTATAGTTCGTAGTCTTCTATCAAAGCTCTATGCTTGTGAGTGGCATTTTCAATCCTTGGAACTTAACTTGACCGCAGTAGCCAAGTCTATCTCCACTTCTACTCTCCGTTGAATTCTTGGTTCTCTAGTAGTTTGAGGCCTTGAAGAACGCTTCTTTGTTTAGCCTTTCAGCTGGTTACTACCTCCAACTTCCCTTTAACGATTGTATTCACCTCCCCCTACCATCCCTTATGCCAGCAGCACCAAGACTCTCTTGACAGTTACCATAAGATTTAAGCTTCAATTTCCCGGCAAATGTATAGTCCAATTTGG